>VZZY01021469.1:62349-115721 GCA_013400335.1 Eurystomus gularis | reverse complement strand
TCAAGAGACACAAGGAGCTACTGGAGAGAGTCCAGCAGAGGCTGTGGAGATGCTGAGGAGATGCTGGAGCATCTCTGTGCCCAGGAAAGGCTGAGAGCCCTGGGGCTGCTGAGCTGCACAAGAGAAGCCTCAGAGGGGATCTGATCAATGCTGAGCAAGAGCTCAAGGGCCCGTTGTGGGGCAAGAGGATGGGGCCAGACTCTTGTCAGCGGTGCCCAGCAACAGGACAAGGGGCAACGGGCACCAACTGGAACCCAGGAGGTTCCATGGGAGCAGGAGGAGAAACTTGTTTGGTGTGAGGGTGTCGGAGCCTGGCGCAGGCTGCCCAGAGAGGTTGTGGAGTCTCCTTCTCTGGAGAGATTCCAAAGGTGCCTGGACACGATCCTGGGCCCCCTGCTCTGGGTGAGCTGCTGGAGCAGGGGGTTGGCTGAGATGATCTCCAGAGGTCCCTTCCAACCCCACCAAGCTGGATTCTGGGATTCTGCAAGCCATGTCCTGTGCTGGCAGCTCCACCATGGCAGGACAGCCTGTGCCCCCTTGCCGCTGAGCTCTGGGGCTCAGCCCCGTCAGCCCCACTGGCAGAGTCCCCTCCAGTGCCCGCGGGTGTGCGAAGCTCGCTGGTGCAGCTGCCGGGCACTGGTCACAATACAGAAATGTAAGGTAAAGCCCCTGCTTTGTGCAAACTTAATAACAATAATGAACTTCCTGGCGCAATGCAAAGCACCAGCAGGATCCAACCCCAGCCTAAACCAGACTCAACTGGTTGTGCATTTAATAAACCAGACAAAAATAACTTTATATTTTATAAATCCTTTCAGCAGAAAGACCTAACAATGTCCCAGTAAAACATGGTCATTGCTGTATAACTGCTCTAAAACCAAACCTTTCAATAACAGCCATCCAGGCACGGAGCAGCGTTCCTTCCTGGTGGCAGTTTATTTCACATTATGGCTAGAAGCTCATTAATCTCTAATTTCTTTTTTTTTCTCAGGTATGACTTGCAATATTCTAACAGGCACTGCATTTTATATTTATGTCATTTGCTTCTTGTTGCTCTGCAAGGAAAATAGAAACCTAGTATAATAAATGAGAAAATGAAGAAAACTTCTTGTACTCTGTAATCATAATAAATAGTTTTCTGAAATGGAACAGCATCACCTACATACAAAGCAATGCCAGGTTCAGGCACTCTGGAAGTTTTTTTTTCTCTGTTTTCTGAAAAAGAACAGCAATGTGGGCATCGAGGGAAATGTCCAGAGGAGGCCCCAGCAATGATGGGAGGGCTGGAACCCCTCTGCTGGGAGGCCAGGCTGGGAGAGCTGGGCTTGTGCAGCCTGGAGAGGAGAAGGCTCCACAGAGACCTTCTGGTGGCCTTGCAGGACTTCAAGGGGCCTGTCAGAAAGATGGGGACAGACTTTTGAGCAGGGCCTGTTGGGACAGGACAAGGGGGGATGGTTTGAAACTAAAAGAGAGAGATTTAGACTAGAGAGAAGGAAGAAATGTTTGATGCTGAGGGTGGTGAGAACCTGGTGCAGGTTGCCCAGAGAGGTGGTGGCTGCCCCATCCCTGGCACCATTGCAGGTGAGGTTGGCCGGGGCTCTGAGCAACCTGCTCTAGGTGCAGATGTCCCTGCTCAGGGCCGGGGGGTTGAACTAGATGACCTGTAAAGCTCCCTGCCCACCCAAACCATGACTGTATGCCCTAACACAAGTCAAACCAAGCTCAGGACCAGTCGGTGCTGCCCTGGCCAGGCTCAGCCACGTGTCCCCTGCACAGACAGGAACCCTTCCTAACACTCCCCCTGGTTCGAGAAATGCAGCGTGTGACCCAACATCTTTTCTTTTTTGTGCTTCTCCATTCATGCATCTGCTCTTGGGGAAGGAATAAACATCTACTTGGTAACAAGTAAAGGTGGTTTTTTTTAAATTAATCTCAACCCATTTGCAAGCAGATCTACAATGCGAAGCGAGGCAAGAAAGCAGAAAGAAGGGACTACGGTGTCCTCGCTCTGCATAATGCGGGTCCCTTGCTGCACAAAGGAAATTTTCAGTGGTTAAATACAGCCATTAGAAAAAATTGTATGTAATGCTGCCAGATTTGTGCAGCAGAAGGCAGGCATCAGCTGGCAGTATATTGCTCAAGACATGGCACATAAAAGATTTAATAGAGTCCCAGATACCCTGAACATTCAGCTGCTGCCAAATGGTTTGTGTACAGCTGCCTTTGCTTTTATTGCATTAAAGGCATAAAGGGTTTGGAGCTTCCATTTGCCTTTCAGGACATGAGATGTGCACTTAACATCTCCCAGTTCGATCTCACTTGATGGGGCCCCAGACAATGAGGACGCCTGTTATTGTCACCAGAGCTGGCGGCTTCTCACCTGAATCTGGGACAAGCTCAGTCTTCACGCAACCGCCCCAGCCATCTCATTAATTTAGAGGGGACTAACAAGGACTATTGACCTAGGTGATATTAAAAAGTAACAGGTAACTCCTGGCTTTGAAAGGCCTTTCCGTATGGTAAGAGCTATCATTAAAAACTGCGGTACATGAACAAAAGTGTCCTGAGCTGCCTTGCTGCTTTGTGCACAAGGTTTGATTTTATCAGCAAAATCAGCCAAAGAGTTACCTTGACTTTGTTCAACTTCCATCAGCACCCAGGAGATTTTCACAGAACCCTAGAATCATTTAGATTGGAAGAGACCTTTAAGATGACCGTGCCCACCCATTCCCCCAGCACTGCCAGGTCACCACTAACCCATGGCCCTCAGCACCACATCTCCACAGCTTGGAAACCTCTCCAGGGATGGGGACTCCACCACTGCCCTGGGCAGCCTGGGACAGGCCTCAACAACCCTTGCAGGGAAGAAATTGTTCCTCATGTTCAGCCTAAACCTCCCCTGGTGCAATCTGAGGCCGCTTCCTCTCATCCTATCAAATATTATTTGGCTTCTTATTCCCCTGCGTCACTCATTGATCTGTTGCTTACAAGAGTTATTTCTATTTTCCACCCAGTCATGGTGGAAGTTGGCGTGGAAATAGAGAGCTGGGATTTGGGTGCTTTCTGGTGTCCAGGGGACTCAGACATTATGTCCTTTCTGGAAGTTTTTTCTGTTCTTGTTAATTGAGGATACTTTGCCCAGTCGCCTAAATTTTTGCTGTTCTGTACAATTTTCAGTCCAACTTGCTCTCTCTCAGGCAGCCTTTGCCTTTTCTCCTTTAGAAATCCAATAACTTTTTTCTTGCTGATTCTGAAGGAATCCAAGGGGCTGAAATCCCCACTCAGATTAAAGGTCATCTAATCATTTAATAGCCTGTCCTGACTTATCTCAAGCTAATTATAAAGGGGCAGCACAATTCGTCTGGGCTCAAACAAAAGCAAGCCATTTGCATTCTGGGCAGGATCTGCAGAGCTGATAAATACTTGAGATTGCTTGATCTCAGCTGTGCAAAGATTATTTTTTCCTTTTGCAAAAGTAATTTTAAATTAAGGCACCGGCGACCCTGTTCTCTGCAGGACGGCACCATCACATCTGATGCAAATACCCACAGCCAGGTTCAGGAGATCTTCCTTTTGCTTCCAAACTGTGAGCAGCAGGTCTTCTTCTTGAATCTCGCAGTGGCCTCTGCCTTCAGAAGACGACACAAATGTGCTGTAATCCTCACGTACATAGACACCGCATTGACTTCGGCTGCGAGCCATCAGGAAGCTTCAGCGTACAAAGCTGGATTTCACTTCTTTTGTCTTTAGAGTCGAGTCAAGGCTTAGCATTAGCAGGCACCACACACCAACATCAAACACCTTAATCCTACACGATACCGAACCACAGCCGAGCACTGCGTTAGCTTAAAGGGACACTCGTTTAGAGCGGTTGCACCTTGCCTATGTATATTGATTTCTCCTCCAGCTTCCGCTGACTTCCCTTGGGTATTTATGTCTGGACTCCCAATGTGGAAAGCCTACAAAACTCCAGTTAGACGTTGAAACGGTTAAAGAAAGTCTTCCCCTTTCCCCAGAGGCGAAAAGCACTGTGGTTCTAACTGGTCATTCTGGAAACGGCTGTGACTCTGGGATGATGCATCGATCCCTCTGGCAGAGCTTATTTGATCCCAGCAGCGCTCTTCAACCATTAATCACCCAGAGCAGCAGTTTTCAGCTCTCAAACACAAGCTAACCCTGATGAAGTCATGAGGAATTGTCATGTGCAAAAGCACAACCAGAATCTGGCCCCAGGCTTTTACCCAGCAAAGGAAATATATCAGTCACCTCCAACACCAGCCACCTCCTGTGCTGGTGGCCCAGGACCAGGTACTGCCTCTGCCTCAGAACAGCAGCACAGAAGGGATGAAGTTTTGGGCAAGAACTCAGTCCAGGCTGCAGCGCTTCTGCTGTGCCAGCTCAGCGAGACCTGGCAGTTGCCAGGCCTGCCAGGGCCACCAGCACAATGTCCCAGCACTGTGCCCCACCAAGACACAGGCTGGAGAAGGGGAGGACCCTGGCTGGACCACTGGTGGGACTCTTTCCCCCTTCTTGGGCTGCCGGCGCCAAATCCCTCCCCATTTTCCCCAGTATCTATATAGCTGCCATTTTACTCTCAAGGTTGAAACTTGAAATGTGCAGCATAAACACAAAATTGCCTGTGGCACCCAAAAGCATCCAAAGGCTTTGGGACTGCCTGGGGAGAGTCTCCACTACAGGGGACAGCATGGAAGTAGCCTTGGGAAGGGTGTTGAGGCAATGGGAGATTTTTGATAGAATCATGGAATCATTTAGGTCAGAAGAGATATTTAAGATCACTGAATCTAACCATTAACCCAACACTGCCAGGGCACCACTAACCCATGTCACTCAGCACCACATCTCCATGGCTTGGAAACCTCTCCAGGGATGGGGACTCCACCACTGCCCCGGGCAGCCTGGGACAGCCCTTCACAACCCTTGCCATGAAGAAATTGTTCCTCATGTCCAACCTAAACATCTCTTGGTGCAACTTGAGGCCATTTCCTCTTGTCCTATGGAAGGACCAAGAAGAAGTAAAGAGGCACTTAGTGAGATGTATAAACAATGCAAGCTTTCTTGGAGAACTGAGTTAAGTTTTGATCACTAAATGTCACAGCAGAATGGGGAGAAAAGAGAACGAACTGGTAATTCGTGATAGAGCCACATGAGCATTTGCTTACTGAACCTCTGCTGTGACCACCCTGACCACTGGGCTCATGGGGAACGTCTGAGTTAAACACCAGCCACTTCAGTATGACTGGAAACCACCTGCAAGGTGCTCAGTGAGAGCATGAGGCTTTGAAGACAGTCTGTAAAACCAGGGGCAGTCAGTTCCTCCTTGCAGAGAAGACAAGAAGACCGTGATTAGTGGTTTCCTGCAAAGAAGAGTGAGTTTGCTGAGAAAAGGCGTTGTAGGTCTAGCGGACTGGCCCTAAACCAGGACAGAAGGTAAAGCAGGTAAGGAAGAGTTTACTGTAAACTACGCATTGCTGGTCTGCGGCTGAAAAATAACCTCCAACATTAACAAGTCCATCTCCCTCAGACAAGCTTTTCTCTAACAGCGTAACCCGAGACCACAAACCCTTCACTTCTCTGAGAGTTTTCATTCCGTAGAAAGCAGCTACATCTGACCACCTGGAGGGAATCTCCGTCCCAGCCTCTCCAGAGTTCCTGGGGAGGGCTTTATTCGGCAGCTAAGGCCGCAGAGGGCAGGGCGGTGACTTGCCACGGCCACGGCATCCGGCACCCTGCCATTCAAAAGCAATCTCCGTCTCCATTTCGTATTATGATGGCACTGACGCTAATTGAAATACAATCTTTGCCTGGTAATTAACATCTGTGTAACACGTGTAATTAAAAAGATAATATTAACTTGTTCTACAGTTCTTATAAACATTAGGAATAAAACCAGCTAATCCATTTTTTTTTTCAGGCCTAGCCAAGATAGCAGAGCTGAAAGCTGCCTCCCAGGTGTATCTGCAGCGATACAATTAAAATCTCAGGGACTCATTAAGCACATGAACCATGGTGAGCAGCAGGATGAAGCTCTGCTGGAATCATCTACCTACTTTCCATGGGCCTGTCCATGATTGTTGTGTCCGAGCAGGAAGGATTCCAGGACCAAGGTCATCCCCCAAGCCGAGACACCCCAAGGAGGCTGCACCACGGGGCTGGAGGCAAAGTCCTGCTCATGGGGCTGCAGCTGCCCACGACCTACCCGTGACACTCAGCCCACGCTCCGCGGGGACACGCCGCTATAATACTGTCTGATCCGGAATAAAAACATACTTTGAAACAATCAAAAACCCTCATTGCCTGATTATGCAGCTTATTTAACCAGAACGTTGTTCTGGGAACAGTTTTGACAGCAGTGTCTCTGGCAGTGTTTCTCCCAACTATTATCTCCAGCACACAAAGACCCGTTGAAAAGAATGGGACATCTGCAGCTCTGGTCCCAGCGCCAGTCTGCAGCGATCTGCCGCGTTAGGCATTGTTGGCGAACCAGGCTCGGTGACACAAACACGCAGGCGGCTGCTGGCTGGGATCACAATGCTTCTCCACCTCTCCACGTCTGCCCAGCAGTCTCCTTGCATTAGGATGCTCACCTATGTGGTTGTTGTCCTCAAAATGATGGATGCTCCCAGGCGTGACATCCACATCGCTGCTCCTTCCTGCTTCCAAAGTGGCCCAGGTGAGATGCCAGCGCTCACAGATGGGACACGGGGTGCAAACAGGTACCTCCTGCTGCTACTCTGCTGTTCCCTGCAAATACCCCCACATCTTGAGAAGTGAGCCCATGTGAACCTCATGAGGTTCTACATGGCCAAGTGCAAGGTCCTGCACATGGGTCAGGGTAATTCCCAGTACCAGCACAGGCTGGGGGATGAAGGGTTGGAGAGCAGCCCTGCGGAGAAGGACTTGGGGGTGCTGGGGCTGAGAAGCTGGAGATGAACCAGTACTGTATGCTCGCAGCCCAGAGCCAATGTCCTCCTGGGCTGCATCCCCAGCATGGGCAGCAGGGCAAGGTGGGGAATTCTGCTCCTGACGGGCACACCAACTCCATATGGCTGATCTCCAGCCTTCATGGCATCGTCTGTGCTGTGCATGTCCACAGGGCTACACCTGAGCATGGGCACCCGGCCTCCAGAGGCACTGGAACTGCAGCAGCGTTTCTGCAGTTAATGGTTTCAGCCAGTTGGGACCACTTTAGAGCTACATCTCTGAGAATAACAACAATATTTTAACAGCACAGTCTCCCCTTCAGATGCAAAGGTCAAGCCCAGAACCTATCTACCCAGGTATAAAGCAAATTAAAAGGTGCAAAGTTGCAGTGAATTAACTTTATTCCAGCCAAAACCAGGACAGCTGCGATCCTCAGGAGCCATGCTCTAAGCACAAGGTCACGGGCTCGACAAATCTGCCTTCACATCTTCAAGAGCTGATTTTGTTTTCCATTCCAAACACCTCGCCACGTTTCACTCCTCAAGGTATTTTTCATGGAGTCTTATGACTTTACTTTTCCCCTGCTGAAGAGTTGTGCTGGATCACAAGATTGATGAGGGACTGGTTTGTCAGAACACCATAAATCATTAAAATCTCTTTAATTCAGCACTGCTGTGTGCTGCAGCCAAGTTGTAACAGTAGCTGATAAAACTTTTATTCACAGCAAGCCTGTTGGTGTTTCCAGGTCGTGTCAACACTTCCATTAAAAATCCCTCTCTTAGTTGCTTCTGCTAGAGACAAAACCTCCTCTGACCCAAAATAAAACCTGCTGTTCAGATCGCACCTCAGTGTGCCGTACACCAACAGCTTCAGCTCTTAAGAACTTGTTTCTGTTCTCATCTCCCTGAAACTCAACAGACCTGTGTGGTTTTATATCATCTACGAACGCGGCCCAGGAAAGTAAAACACATCCCACAGATATAGCTGGGAGCGGGCTCAAAACACATCCCAAACTAGGCTTGCACATTTATTCTATTTTTTGGGTTTTTTTTCAGAATGAACCTTATTTCTGCCTTGCTGTTGACATAAATGGCACACGAACAGCACACTAAAATTGTGTCAGGAAAAGCTCTTCTTATCAGCACCTGTACACAGCAAGCACGGAGCTGAGTTCTTCTAGTTGGTGCCTATCTTGGGATACTTCCCGATTTTCCTGCAGGAATTCCTGGGAGGGGGATGCAGAATGCTACCTACATGCTCTGAATCCTACGATTTAAAGCCATTTTAGGGGGTTAAGCACTTCCTCTTAATGTCACGCTGAGAAAATGATGTCTCGTCAGACATTAAGCAGATGTTTCTATAATCTAGTTTTGGATATGGGTGATTATTTGACTTGCAGCTCCAAAAACATGTCGGCTTCCTTACCTCATGGGAGGCATTAATCCAAATAAACAGGGAAAAAAATAAAGAAGTGACAGCATATAAACCTAAGAAACAAAAAAAGGGAGTGTTTTTTCTTTACTTTTTGTCCTCCTTCTCCACCCTCTCCCCTCTTGCATGCCAGCTATATAATTTCAGCGTTTGATGGACACTATTCTCAGCTATCTCGACATCTGTTGTCTTTTTAAAACAAAAATGCAGGCATTTTGGATCATCCTTTGGCCATAGCTTTGAGAACATGTCCTCAGTGTGGCATGGCCTGGATCTGCTGACCTTAAGGACACAGAGCAGCAGACCCTCACTCGGGGGGTTTTGAAGTGGACGGGAGCTGTGGTTCCACTGCACGGATGGCTCCGCCGCGAGCGGGGAGGAGGACAAACAGGGAGCTGTGTTCTGGAGCTGTCACGCTTCCTACGGAAAGGCTGTTAGGCATCTACATTTTTGTGTAGCTTTAACCACACACCCAGATTGCTGCGGGGCTTTTCTGACTTTAATATTATTTAAAGAAGAATGACGAAAAATCAGACCAACCTGCAGAAGTCCCTCAAGACACCACGACCCGCCTTCGTTCTGCCTTTTGGATGGGTCCAAACCTGGATCCACCATTTATTCCAGCAGCAAGCCACAGATCCACATGAGGATCTGGACCCTGACAACTAGAGTTAACAAGTCTTTTCTGAATAAAACGTGGCAAGAACATCTTCCTATGCTTGACATAGGTTTCAAGTTGAGTTGCATATTTGGAGTCATCTTTCATTACAGCTGTGATTACATTCTGTAATGTTTTATATGCCAGTGGAAGAGGCAGACAAAATGATCTTTTTTTAGTTAAGTATTTGATAAAACCTGGGAACAGGGAGAAATCTAATTATTCCCCATGAAGAGCAGAGGGCTTTATTTAATCTCGGAAGGTAAATTAATGTTGAAGCTTTTCCTGATCCCAAGGCAAGAATACTCCCTGCGCTATTTTGGAAAACCTCATCACTCATCTGGAAGCGGCGCTGCCGGGCCGTGGCAGCGAGAGCGATGTGGCCCAGCGTCTTCGTTTGTGCTGCTGCTGCAGCCTGCCTCCCAGGCACCAAAGTTTCCATTCCGCACCGAAGTAAATTAATATCAGTATAACTCCTCAACTGAGAAAGGAGGGAACACTCATATTTCACAGTGCAAAACCCTCCGGAGGAATAAACGCTACTTGGAGCCAAATGCTTAATTTTTCATTCAGCAGAAGTTTGATGTGTTTACCACCAAACTGCTGCAGAGGGACCTCCCGTGGTAGGCAGATCCTCTAGCGAAGGTCCTCTGTACTCAAAGACCTTGTTTTTCAGCACCAGACCCAAGGAATTGTAAAGAAACTGTAAGAGCTCTCAGCTCTTAGACCTGTGCCTAAGATGCCAGCAAATTGTGAAGCCACTGCCAGCACAAAGGTGAGCAAAGCTCACCTCAGTTTGCTACAAACAGCCAAAATGTCAGAAAAACCTCCCAGACTCTAACACCAGCTGTGGGGTCTGCCAGCTGGCTGACAGAAATCCGAGTAACTCCAAACAGCTGTTCCTGGACAGCAAACACTCCTGTGCACGCCCTGCACATGCTGCACAGAACATTCATCTCCCCATCAACCGCAGCACCGCTCTCCAGGTCTGAAGTCAGTAGCGTGGCTGGCTGAAGTTTGGCCGGGTTATAGTCCCACCAGCTCACATTTGCTTTTCAGTATCCCAGTAAAATCCCTGGTATCCTTCCCTTGGGAAAAAGGGCAGTTCAAACCTAGACCTTGTAGGACCCAACCAAACATAGCTGTATCTTCCCTTTGTCCTACATGCCCAACACTCAACACAAAGCATCTGGAGGGCCACCAACAGAGACCATACTAAAGAACTATCATAACATATAAACAGAAAAAATGTTTGTGGGAAATTATCGTCTTGGAAGGGAGAGGATTACTGATAATTCATGGTTAAGACCAACTTAGCATGCCTAGCACAACTCTGTTAACTACGGATTAATTTCCTTGTGACCATTGTTGACCTTTCCTTTAGAAAAAGCAAGAAAGCTCCTCAAGGAGATGTCTCCTCTAACTCCAGCAGGCAGGAGGAGATGACTTCTCCAACCTCAACACATGCAAGAACTCAATATACAAAACATAGCAAGTCCATTCTCCATGAGGATCACTTGCAATTCTTCTAATGATCAACTCCTGTCATAACTGGCTAGAGAGAGCTGTGTCTCCTGGAAGAGACAGCTGTAGAGGCTGAGGAGATGGAAGTCCCTTCCAGATGGGGGGCACAGGAGCTGTGCATGTGCCTAGACATGGATAAACCTCACATTCCTCTTAGGTGGTCTTCTTTCTCTGTCATTGGGCCACCCACCAGTTGAGCCTCAGCAGACTGGTCACCAATAGACAAGGGGCTGCCTCCACCCAGTTCCCAAGGAGCTACAGCTTCACAAGTCTTTTTATGAAACCTACCAAACAGTACTTAATTATATTGATCTACCAAAATGAAGAAATATGCTTCAAGCATTCAAGAGCAGAGAAGAGGATCTTCCTACTGCAGCTCTCCTATTAGGCATCTACAGAGCTTTTCCGCTTCCACCCATTACTGCTGCTGAGTTATTCACCATCCCTCAAGCAGCCCATCATCATGCATGTCTCCATGAACATCAGACAGCACTTACTGAGCTGAGTCATCGCTGTGACTTCAGCCTGGCCACGCAGAGGAGCCAGCAGCTGCTCAATCCTGCGTGCCCAAAGGCAAGCAGATCGATTTTGCAGCAAACTGTGCTCACTGGATTGATGGCACAGGGCACCAGGAAGGGGCAAGTCCACACCTGAGCTCATCGCTGCCACCGAGCAGCAGTGCTTGACCATGGCTCAAATCACAGTGAGGGTGGTGAGAGCCTGGCGCAGGTTGCCCAGAGAGGTGGTGGCTGCCCCATCCCTGGAACCATTGCAGGTGAGGTTGGCCGGGGCTCTGAGCAACCTGCTCTAGTTGCAGATGTCCCTGCTCACCGCAGGGGGGTTGGACTGGATGAGCTTTAAAGGTCCCTTCTCACCCAAACCGTGCTGTTACTCTATGACTAAATTCTTCCTTGATCCTGGAGGCACCGCTCAGAGGAGGAGCTGCTGCTAAGGAAGGTCTTTGAGTGGAGTACTCTGCCCAGGAACAACCCTGAGTATTTTACTCTCTCTGATAAACCAAAAGCATGGGTCTAAAATCTAGTTTTCTTATCTTATGCAAGTGTTCTCCTTTAAGTTTGCATTTGAATGTGTTTCCCCACTGGAGAAACAAGGTAGAGCAGAGCTGAGAGCCTCGAGTGCAGCCTGAGGCACAGACCTCTGCAAGGAGCACACCTTGGGCGCCATTTCAGAAGGAGCTGAGGAGCAGCCAAGCAAAGCTCCTGTGTCCTCGCTAAACGGCACCTGTCAAAAGGCAGCGGTGAAGAACGGGCTGGTTGCTATTTAACCTTCGGCGTGGTTTGCTTTAGCTGCACCACTTGCTGAAGATCAACAGATACATGTTTTGCACCACACTGCCCTTCATTTAGAGGAAATTTTAGCACTTACTTTTAAAAAGAATTTTTAGATCAAAAGTAGTAATTTAGCACAAGCATCTCACTGCAACTCTGTGAGGGAACAACATTGACAGAAGGGTTCTGGATGGGTTTTGTACATAAATAGTAACTAAACGGGAGGTGAGAGTGAAAAGCAGAGACACAAAAGACTTCTGTTTAAAACATACTGTTCCTTGCCTTTCTTTAAAAAAAATCCCATGTGTTTACAGTCCAGAGTGCTTTCCCGAGGGAGGCTGAATTCCTGATCATACAGAAAAAATACAGCCCACTGCAACTGTGGCGAGTCAATAAGAATAAAAAGAATATAAAAGATTAGAAAAGCATATTTGCAATTGTCAAAGCGATGCTCTAGTTAAGGTTTTATTTCAGAGGACAAAATTTCCACTTTGTATCAAAACGGAAAGCGCTAAATTTAGAATTCATCGATATTTTCACTCCTGATCTTTTAATTTTATGGACCACTGAAACAGCTAGCATTTCTGCTACCCACGTTACAGAAACAGCCATGGCGAGAACTCTTCAGCAGGGGACCCGTGCTGGGTTGCCCCTGACGGCCCCTCCCTGCCCCGGCCGCGCCCGCACCACCACGGAGCTGGATCGACCCCGACAGCGTTATCAACGGGCACACAGAGAGAGGAAAGCATCGCTGGGGAACTCGAGTCCACCGAAAATCACATCCTTTTACTCATGCTGCTCACAAAACCCATTCTTTATTTCACGGCCTTTTTCTCAGAAGCTCTTTGCCTGTGACAGGTTAAGTGGCTTGACCTTTCCCTCTGCCTGTGCTTTGCTTCCCTCCCTCCCCAGCAACGAAAGCAGTATTTAGCAGACAGATCTAGCAACAGAGACGACACCAAAAGAGCAGGTACCTAAATGACGGAATACAGCTGAGGCATGAGAATTAGTCATTTCTGTCTCTTCCCCTCCAGATCCATCAATCTTGGGCAGAGAACGAAATGAGAAGCAGAGAAGTTCCAGTGAACAACCTCTCATAGTTTGTGTGGACATGTTAGGAAGAAGTTTCTATGTTTCTGAAGAGCAGCAGGGTCTCACAGAGTCACAGAATCCCAGCACGGTAGGGGTTGGAGACGACCTCTGGAGATCATCTCATCTAAACCCTGGGGCAGCTCCTGTACCCAGCACAGAAAAACCGGAACAGAATGGTACCCAGCACAGCTTTATGGATTTGTGTCTGTACAATTGCCATGAGGATCAGATTCGATTTTAGACAGTGCATGGGCACTTCAGCAGGAAGCTGTGAACTTCAGACTTCTCTGAACACAGAACCAACCCACAAGAAACACATCAAGTGAAGAAAAGGAGCAAGTCTCCTTCTGCAAACATCATCGAGTTATGGTGCTGCCAACAGTAACACAACGGGTACACCCCATAATGCTCTGGGTAAGCCCAGACAATATTTACTTTAATAAACTATTATAAAAGTGCTTTGGGAACATTTGCTGTATCATGCTGATATATTCATAATTTCCTAAGAACAGAGGACATTGTTTCTTATTACTCATGACGTTAAGTGGCTTGTAATTGGATTGTCCAACCCTGAGCATTAGCAGAACATCCTAAACTCATAAGCTGCAGCTTCTAAGGACCTGTAGATGATGCTGATGGCCAATGTAGCTTCAATTTTATTGTTGCCAACTCCTGCATCATCCCATGCTCTTGGTTCAATTAACCAGCGTGTGGGGGTGTGCTGTATGATGGCTTGTCAGAACAAAACAAAGATCCAAAAGCTGGTCAGATTTAAACCACTGAGAAATTTACAATTATCAGCAGCACAGCAGGGTATGGGGTTTTTACCTCAAAAATAAGACTTTTTAATGTTGGCCACATTAAAGCATGGGTCTGGCCTGGCACAGAGGGCAGGTAAAGGCCCCACCGCAGCCACTGACCAGACACAGTCTCTCGGGGAGCTGACAGCTGCGCAGAGCTGATCTGGTGTTTCTCCCAGGGTAACACTAGAAGAACAATAAACAGACTCCTAATTATTAATCCAATCAAGTGCCAAAATATTCTGCTCTTTCTCCTCACAGATGGATGACAGTTTATGAAATTCAGCGATGCATCCAGGTCAGGTTTCTTCACAGCCACGCCACCCAGCCCAGCTCTGCTCTCTCCTACGCCCACTGGTTTTCTCGTGAGAGTCTGTGAGACTCCGGCAGAACCTGGAGATCTCCTGTAGAATCATTCATTTGGAAAAGATCTTTAAGATCATCAGGTCCACCCATTCCCCCAGCACTGCCAGGGCACCACTGAACCATGTCCCTCAGCACCACATCTCCACGGCTTGGAAACCCCTCCAGGGATGGGGACTCCACCACTGCCCAGCCTGGCACAGCCCTTCACAGCCCTTGTGGGGAAGAAATTGTTCCTCATGTCCAATCTAAACCTCCCCGGCACAACTTGAGGCTGTTTCCTCTTGCCCTATCACTTGTTAATTTGGAGAAAAGACCAACCCCACCCAGCTCCAACCTCCTTTCAGGGAGTCGTAGAGAGCAACATCTCCTCTCCTCGAAGTCCATTGCGCTCTCTATCTCCTTACCCCATCATTAAGTTGGCCCTTCTGAACACAAGTGTCAGTGTTTGACTCAGAAACACCTGCCACTCGATAGACAGCATCTGTTAATCCATAAAAAGCTGTCCTTAATCAAAGACCTAGAAACAAGACTGCATGTGGGGCCTGGGCAAGGGGGTGGTGGCGTCTGTGGATTTTGTTGTTAGAATGTAATATTGACAAAACTCACATGTAAGAGGTAGGGAAAATTTGAGCGGGAAACAGCTCTTTAGCCTTGACGCACACACGGTAATATATGTGAGAAAAAACTTCTGCTGACACAAGCCGCAGCAAGCTTTCATCACATCGATGGGCAGAAGCAGTCTTGTGGTTCACCTCGGGACATTGCTTCTGCTTCCAGACTAAGAGGAGCCCCGGCAGCGATGCTGAGGACGCACGGCCGCAAAGCCAGCCACCAAGTGCCTATCGATTGCGTCTGCCACCAGCACTGCCTGCTCCTCCATCCCAGTGCTCCAGGCACTGACAGAGGCTTCTGCAGGTCTCTGTGCCATGCCTCCTCCAGGATCTGCAGGTTGTTGTACAAGCAGTGCAACAGCAGCAGTAGCAGGGAATGATAAACGAAAGCTGCGCTGCCTTCAGACCCAGGACACACAGCACGGGTTGTGTCTGGCAGAAGGAGAATGTGGTCACAAGAAACCAGGCAAAGAATATGGCAGAGAGATGTCCAGCCAGAAGGTCCAGCCTGAGGTTCTAAACTGTCAGAGAGTTAGTTTGGGTTAATGCAACAGTAACTGAAGAGACATGGGCCGCAGTCACAAGATTCAGGTGGCCAAGAAGGCCACCAGCATCCTGGCTTGGATCAGCACCAGTGTGGGCAGCAGGACCAGGGCAGGGATCATCCCCATAGACTGGGCACTGGGGAGGCCACACCTCGAATCCTGGGGTCAGCTTTGGGCCCCTCACTCCCAGAAGGACATTGAGGGGCTGGAGTGTGTCCAAAGAAGGGCAACGAAGCTGAGGAAGGGTCTAGAGCACAAGTGTGGTGAGGAGCAGGTGAAGGACCTGGGGGTGTTGATCCTGGAGAAAAGGAGGCTCAGGGGAGACCTTCTCACTCTTGACAGCTCACTGAAAGGAGGTTGGAGCCCGGTGGGGGTTGGTCTCTTCTCGCAAGGAACAAGCAACAGGACAAGAGGAAATGGCCTCAAGTTGCACCAGGGGAGGTTTAGGTTGGACATGAGGAACAATTTCTTCCTAGCAAGGGCTGTGAAGGGCTGTGCCAGGCTACCCAGGGCAGTGGTGGAGTCCCCATCCCTGGAGGGGTTTCAAAGCCATGGAGACGTGGTGCTGATAGATACGGTTTAGTGGTGACCTGGCAGTGCTGGGGTAGCAGTTGGATGACTTTAAAGGTCTCTTCCAACCAAAACAACTCTATTTTTCTATGATTCTAATTGGAAAAACACCTTTTTTTTCAAAGGGCAAGAGGACATGCTGGACATTGCCATCCACAGGGACTTCACTGCCACTCTCATTTTGGGCAGCTGGAGACAAATGTGGGACTTTGGGGATTCTGTGGAGGAAAGAGGAACTGTCCCTACGAAAGCTTGGCTTTGTGCCTCCAGCTACAGGCCTGAGCTGTGCCCTCTGGGGAGCTGTCTCTCCCGCCTGCGTGGTAATGGCACTGCATCATTTTACTCTTTATAGCAAACAAGGACTTCACAGTCTTTACACAAACATGTCATGCGGAAGATGTATTATGGATCTGCTGTCTAGGCTTCCTCCCACCAACGCCCTTTCCGCTCCCTGCGGTAGGAAAGCAGCGCGCGGGCTGTGGCCGGGTGGCTGCGGGGCTGAGGAGGCCCTGCGCAGGGCCTGGGGAAGGCTGGGCTGCCTCAGAGGCAGCAGCATCTTCATCTCCTTTACTATTTTGGGCAATGATCTGATCCACAGATCCTGCTTTGCAGAGCACACGGCAACTCTGAGTCTGCAAAGGCTCTGGTCGAGGTGGCAGCAGGCCTGTCCCCAAGCATGGGGTGGCACGGCCACGCAGACGGTAGAGCCCACGGCAGCTCCAGCCTCCCCTTGCTCATATAAAACTTTAAAACATTTTCTGTTTCATGTTTGCTTTTTTTCTCCATTTTGTATGGTTCAGAGGTGGTAGCGGAAAGAAAAATACAGGAAAAAACCCACCCCAACAGCTTGTTTGGAAGTGGGTACCCGATGCAGGCACTAGTGACATCCCCAGGGCCAACAGAATGCTGGGTTGATGACTGAACTCGATGACCTTAAGTCTTTTCCAACCTCAACAATTCCATGAGTCTATGAAAATTAAAGAATGAGAGTGATGCAGGAGAGAGGAAATGGGAGACGGGACCATTCAGCACCTTTCTTCTTCCTCTTTCCATCACCCACCACAGTTACAACTGCTAGTGACAGCTTATCATGCTGCCGACACAGGACACCCAAATAGTTCTTGCACATCCCGAGGTGTCACCACTAGCACAGTGACATTTGGAATCGGCTCATCCCATGGGGAAGCCGGCACTGGTGCTCCCCGAGGCAGCAGCCAGCCCCCCGGCACAGCCACGCACTGCCAGCAGCACTGCCCGCAGCGGGGACAACGCCGCAGCGTCACTCCCAGACCCGCTCCTCCTGGCAGCCCAGGGCTCTGGTTGACCCGAAGAGGTCAACCTGATGGCTCATAACACCATCCCTGGCTGCCCAGAGAGGTTGTGGAGTCTCCTTCTCTGGAGAGATTCCAAACCCACCTGGACACAACCCTGGGCACCCTGCTCTGGGTGACGTGCTGGAGCAGGGGGGTTGGACAAGATGATCTCCAGAGGTCCCTTCCAACCACACCATGCTGGGATGCTGGGGTTATCAGACACCAGAGAATCCTCATGAACTCATCACACCAAATCAGGCTTCGCTGCTATGCATGAGTTAGTAGAGACAAAGTTTGTTACGGCAACAAGGCACCGATCCTCTCGGTGTCGGTGCACTTTGATGGCAAAAGGCAACAAGAGAAATGCCAAAACTTCAGGTGAGGAGTAAAGAGGCACTTTCCCAACAGCTCCACAAGCATGAGGTGGAGCACACCTAAAAAGTGTCGGGGAGCAAACCAAATGAAAACACTATCTGGGCTGTTTTGTAGCAGATAAAGGGCAGATGGGCCCAGGCACAGATTTTATTCCTGGCTGTGCACAACACCTACAGTGCATTTCTCGAGCCCCACCACGCAGGTAGCACAACCAGCATGTTCCACCTGTGCCCCATGGCCCAGGAAGGGAAGCAGAAGGATCTCCATGAGCAGGGACGTGTGTTTGTGACTTCAGAGGGTGTCACATCCTGCACCAAAAGCCAGCGTTACTCGTGAAGAGGCTTCAGCAGAACACACAAGAGACAGTCCCTGACACCAATGCAATGAACCAGGGGACAGACTGCAGCAACTTAGAGTTAGCAACAGTTTGAGAAGCAGTGCCGCAGGCAAATACCACAATTTGCAACCACCATCCTGTTTTCCTCTAAGCCCTGGGATGCTGAGGAACCATCAGGTTTCAGGACTTGGGAGAGACAGAGGCCTTCTGAGCTGCACGAGGAGAAACTGTATGGAATCATAGAGTCACAGAATCGTTTGGGCTGGGAAAGACCTTGGCTAAGAACATCGAGCCCAGCCGTCACCCCAGCGCTGCCAGGTCCAGCACCAAGCTGGGGACAAGTGGCCACGGCTTGCTCTGCCGCTCTGACTTCGGCCACAGCCGGCCTGTCCAGAAAGCCAACGCTACTGTTTTCCACTTTACCAACTAAATCCCTCCAATGGCAGACTCTGGTTTCTTTTAGGCTTCAGTTTGGGAGCAGAATGAGCTATTTTTGTCTTATTATTTTAAACAGCAAATTTTTGTTAGGAGACTGGAGATTTGCCTCTTTCTGAAGTCAGGGTCTTCTCTCCAAAACTGCCATTAAGCAACGGACACTCCTTTAATGAAAGACTCTCTGTAATTTGACAAGACTCTCTAGAAATCCTTTCTCCCTCAAATTACCTCCTTGTGAGGCTTTCTGATAAGATGTAATTGAGAGAGCGACCTTTGCCAGTACGAGCCAGCTCCTCTGCCCCAGCCTGGGACGTTGCAGGGGGTTGTTGTGACCCAAATGTAGGGTATGGCACTTGGCCTTGGTGAACCTCATCCCATTGGCCTCGGCCCATTGATCCAGCCTGGCCATATCCCTCTGTAGAGCCTCCTACCCTCAAGTAGATGCAGCATCCACGTGCGGCTGGGCAGATGATGCTGTCCCACCACAGTGCTCTGCTCACGCCAAGGCCCCACACACTCCTGCAAACTTGCAGGGGGGGCCCCAGGGGCCACCAGTGGGATTTTGCGTAGAGGATGGTGCTTCCACCCTCCACTCTCTTACACCACTTTCCTGTCCACAGCCTTCTGGCTGCTGGTGCAAGCATCGGTCCCACCTCCCGTCCCACGCTGGTGTGACTCATCCACAGGGAATGACGGGGGCTGAAATAAACCCCAGGCAGATTCCAATGCAAATGTTAATAAGGCAGCGGGTATATAATAATAACAGAAGTGGGCAGCTTTTACTATAAATCACCATCTTATGAAGTCTGATCCTTCAGGAACCCCAAACAGGTCCCCGGCGGGGTGTGCAGCATCGTGTCCCAGGCCCCCTTCCAGCTGAAGTCACTGCTCACACCGTCACTCCAGGTCATTCGCAGCACGTTCTGCTCTGTACTCCCACTGCTGCTGCCCCCACAGCCCGAGATCTGGACAGTAAGGTAGTGCTGGACCACACCATCACTTTGGCTTTTCATTCCTGGCCATTCTCTCCTGTGGCTTTTACTGATGACACACTTACAGCTTAGCAACATCCAAGAAAGAAAAAAACCATCACCCAATACCACCTAGGAGGTTGCATCAGGGGGAGGATCACCCTCCGTGTGCTCGGTGCTTTCTCACGCACCCGCTCATGGTCACTTCCAGATGAGGGATTTAGGCTCTTGGACTCACGGACGCCCCTCGCTTGGCTGTCCCCTCTCAGCTACCCTCACCGCCCTTTTAAAAAGCAAACACACTGTCACCTCCAGAGCCCCCTGACAACGGGGCAGGTCCTCCCACGGTCCTGCAACGCTGGGGTCATGGCCATCACCAGTGTGTGAACGAGTGACGGGGCCAACGTCAGGCAGGGACATGTGTCTTGAGACCCTGCCTGTGGCTCTGACAAACCCTCAGCCTCACACGAGCTCCAGTACAGTGACAGAAAAAACAAGGGCAAAAGATATTCATGGTGCTTTAGAATCAAAGGATTACGTCTCTAGCCTTTCTTTTTGGGGAAAAATCCAACATTTATAAAGCTGGAAAAAAAGACAAATGATCGAGCTTGTGCTGATATCAAAGAGGGATTCAGCTGAGAATAGACTTTAAGGGAATTTTATTTATGGTGTATCTGCTGGGTGGGCAGTTATGACCTTTAGAAAATGGATTAAAGCTTTTCCATACCCAGCTGCAGGCTATGTGAATTATTAAAGCAGAAAACCATGAAGTTAAAGTACTCCTGCAAAGCAAACCACGTTGCAAGTGAGATTGGGAGACCTTATGGCGGCCTTTTTGGTACTTAATGAGGGGGACAGATTTGCCCTCCAGAAGGCTGGGAACAGTCTTTTGAGCAGGGCCTGTTGACACAGGACAAAGGGTGATGGGTTTAAACTAAAAGAGGGAGATTCAGAGAAGAGAGAAGGAAGAAATGTTTGCTGCTGAGGGTGGTGAGAGCCTGGCGCAGGTTGCCCAGAGAGGTGGTGGCTGCCCCATCCCTGGCACCATTGCAGGTGAGGTTGGCCGGGGCTCTGAGCAACCTGCTCTAGTTGCAGATGTCCCTGCTTCCTGCAGGGGGTTGGACGAGATGGGCTTTGAAGGTCCCTTCCCACCTAAACCATTCTGTGATTCTATGATTTCTTTGGATGGGTGGGTGAGAAGCCACCCTCGGGGAGCGGGGCCTCCCCAGCACCCTCCTGAGTAGGGCCCTGGCCCCAGGAGGTGGCCAGTCAGGAAGGTGGTCACGCTGTCCACAGCCCCCATGCTCCACAGCCCTGTTCTCCAGGCCCTCACCCCACAGCCCAACAGCAATAAAAACCTCTTTGCTACCAGATCGATACCCCTGAACCTTCACAGGTCCCATTAAACCTTCACAAATTACTCAAAAAAAAAAAAAAGAGAAGAAAAAAAGAAAGCCAGCGTCGATGCCCCCCCGCCCCCTGCGCTGCCTGCACGGGCCCACCCGCCCCGACACATATTTGTTCTCTCTGGAAAATTTCATTTCACGCTGCTGCTCACTCCACCCCCAGCCCCCGGCTTATTCCCCTATTTCCAACCGCAGACAAAGACATAAATCCCTGCTGAAGAACTTCAGATGCGGTTTTATTTCTTCAGAGCAGTAAAGTGGAAATAACGAATCCCCATAACCCTGTCCAGTTCTTTATTCCTTGGAAAAGGCGGCGGTGGCTGACTTGAGGGAGAATGCAGAGGGAAGCCCAGGTGGGAGGAGGAATATGGGGGTGAACTCCCCCTCGGCTGCCTCCCGGTTCGAACAGATGAGGACTTGAGCCAGGAGAGGTCAATTTTTAAGAAGGGAGACGTCAGGAGACCTGCTGTGCAACCAATGCCTTCTGAGATTTCCAGGTCTCATCATGTCTCCTGTGAAGTGTAAGAAAACTTGCAGCACGTTTCCCATTAAACTGGAGGGTCACAAATTGCATCATGTTCTGGAAACCCTCTCCTGGCTCCTGCTCCTTGGGCCACAGCCATGGACCAGCTAAAACCCACACAGCTGCTGCTGCCTGAGAAAGGAACCTGGGCTACAGGAGGAACACAGCGCTCCTGGGAAAACACGGAAAATCAAGTATACTACCTCTAATACGTATGGAAAATATTGCACATTTGCTAACTTGACTAAACATGGAATTGAGCATGACCTTCATTTGATTCAGAGTATCTTAAAAGATGATTAAACCCGTCTTCAGGAAACAGCAGTTGGCCAGTTTTTGCAGGTACACCAGAGTCACAGCTCAGGGGCTCTCCAGTCTCCCCAGCAATGATTTCTGAGTCCCCTTTTCCTACAGGTGGTACGGTTCCTGCAGCAAAACCACACAGTCTGTCCTGAGAGGTGCACAAACACGAGTGGAAAGCAGAACAGAGAATCATAGAATGGTTTGGGTTGGAAGATCATCTAGATCATCAAAGATCATCTCGTTCCAACCCTGCTGCCTGGCAGGGACACCTCCCTCTAGACCAGGTTGCTCATGAACCCATCCAACCTCATCTTGAACACATCCAGTGATGGAGCAGCCACAGCTTCCCTGGGCAACCTGTGCCAGTGTCTCAGCACCCTCAGAGTGAAGACATAGTGATGCCTTGCCCAAAGCTGCCCCACAGGTTGCTGCCTCCTGGGTCCCGTCACTACGGGATCCCACAGTGTCACAGGTCCCTCACTGCACACAGAGGGTCCACATCTCCATTTTGAGGTGGACAGGACACGGGCTCCTAAATACCTTCCTGCACATGGGCAGAGGGTGCTGAAATCAACCAAAGCAGCCAAATTACTCAGAAACCTCAAGTACCAGTTTTCAGGTAGGCAGTTCTACATTTTCTGTAATTAAATGCGAGTTGTAAATGACTTTGCAAATGTAAAAAGCTCTTCTCTATCAAAGGAAATTTAGCATATTGACATAATTATCCAGAAAGATGACAGATGAATCATTTCAGCATTTTGTTGAAAGTGTATATACAGTTCTGATGCCTGATAGACTGCTACACGCCAGACTTAACCTTTCTTTAACATAAACAGAAGAGGAAGCAGCCATGAGGAGCAGCTCTCTTCACAGCAAAAAAGGTCCCGCCCTGGGACAAGAATATTTTTTTCTCCTTTTCATGTGCTGAGTAGAATTAATTTTCCAGCACCAAGTGCTGCTGCTCAACAGAATGAAACCTCTTTTCTCTGGCAAGCTCACATTTGCATGTATGAGTCTTCTTGTACGAACTCACAAAAATGTTAGCTGCTATTTTTCAGTAATATTTTGAGTTAGGTTTGGGTTTTTGACGATGAGCAGAAGTCACAAGACCCTGAGAGTTCTCATTCTTGCCAGGAGTGTCTGGGAAGACCTTCCTCTCTGTTTGCCTGATCTTCACAGACCAAACCTCAGGAAGGACCACAGCCTGTATTTAGTCAATCTTCATCATCTAATACAACCTCAGAAACCTGAACAGCTCCACGCCAGCTTTCACCTCTTCTTGCCTGAGAGACATGGCTGCAAATACGGGTGACTATTTACCATCACGCTCTCCATCACTCGCACACTACTCAGCATTACATTTTCATTAGCCGTGAAAGTCCCACGTGGACTTCCAAGGAAGCCAGGCAGGAATCTGCATGGGTAGATTGTGCCCCGAGCACACCAGAACGGTGTAACAGACACCTCGGTGTTCATCAGCTAACTGAGCCTGCGACGAAACGTCTTCATTAGCAAGCAGTGCTAGTGACAGCACCACGACTAATAGCATCCACTCCCTTGACTTGAAGAGGAGATGGGCTCTACCCCATCCCGACTGCGCCTGGATTCTGCGCTGCTACTGGTTCTCAAGACTGACGCTACTTAATACACCTTAAGTATTTATAAAGAGTTTTTCAGGCACTGGTAAAAATTTGGGCTCTTCTGGCCAAACAGGTCTCAGGCCTCATGAGAATTTTCTGCTTTTGCAAAGTTTCCAACCACCCAAACAAAGTTTCAAGCATTGAAGGCAGCAGGTCAGGCTGCTCACGCGGTCATCACCCGGTGTGAGGAGCAAAGGACCGTACGGTTCAGATCCAGATTTCTTACCCTCATGGTATGAGCTGGTGATCAAAGTAAGACGGGAGAAATTGGCCAAGACAACCAGACCAGAAAGGAGAGAGGGTACTGCCTTCCTCTGACCGTAACACAGTAAAACGCAGGTGACAAAGCGAGTACGGAACAGCACCAGCGCTGTGAAGTCTCGTGCAGCGCAAATAAATGGTGTCAAGTGCCATGGCAGAAGCAGCAAATACTTGTCTACACAGGGACTGAGGGAGAGTCAGCGAAAGAGGGAATGGAAAAGGAGTAAAACCAGGAAACCAACCAGTAACTGATTTCCAGAGCTATCCAGTTTTCTGATCATCACCTCCCACCTTCCCCCCCACGCTTGGCAAAAAAACTTGTTAAAAATAAACAACAAAAACTCTTCAGCATAACTCATTTCTGAGTGGAAAACAGGCCAGGGCTTCAGAGAACGCTGCTGACCACATTCTGCCAGCTCAGTTGATCACCCAGAACAACCTCCAACACCTCCCCGACTTACTCTCCCCCCTCTGCAACCTATAAACCCCCTCAGGAAACAGAAAACATGATGAACATTTGCCATGCAATAGTCACAGTTGTACTGGTTGTTTAAAACACACCTGTTTCACCAAGATGCCAAGAATTAAAGCAATGCCAAATGGCAACAAGGTATTTTCCTGAACACATTTTTCCCGTGTTTACCGAGAAGCCATCGCCGGACTATAAAAAGAGCCTGTTTCAGCACTGTTACTGTTTCAATACACCGTAGGTACATAACAGCAGGCACCCGAGAAAACACACAAGCAAACTCCAGACAGTTCAAGCCTACCTTGCCAAAGCTTCCCTTCCCAATCGCCCGCAGAATCTGGAAGTGGTCAAAGTTCACTGCAAGGTAAAGAAAAAAAGAATTCAAATTTGTAATTGCTTTACTGCAAAGATGCTCTATTTACAACGAAGACAAGGAGGCAACAAAAGAGCATTTTTCAAGCTTTTATCTGAAGTCGCTGCCTCCCAGGGAGGACACAGGACAGCAGCTCATTTTCCTTTGGTGGTCTCTTTTCACCTGCTTGAAGCAGGCAAGGAGCAGGTTGAACCGGGTTACTCCGTAAGTGGTCTAGCACCAGTTAAAACCCAGCTCTGGCCGGCGTTGATGCAGGAGGAGTGTCACGGCGATGCTGCAGGGACGTGAGCGAGCCCAGCACGCGGCCGAGCGCAGGACGCCGGTGAGCCGCAGGCCCCGCACACCCGGCCCACGCGCCACAGCCCCGCGGGCTGGGGTTTGGCTCTTCCAAAGGACCACAGTCAGAGGACGGGGACTGACTCCCACCGCCTTCATGTACAAACCCATCTGTACCAGAGCTGTCATTTTTTCCAGAGCCACGGCGAGGAGGAATGACAGGAAAGGAGAGCGGCGGCTCTAACACTTCAGCTGCTGCCTTGATCAGCAGCGCTGCAAACAAAGTTATTTTTACTGCACTATTGCTGTGATCTAAGCTAATAACAGTCTTAAATAAATAAATAAGATAGGTCTATTTACACCAATAATGAGATAATCCCCATGGCCATATAGCTGGAATGCCTCACAAGTAAATAAGTGCCTTCCCAGAAGCGCATGCAAAGGACACAGCATCACTCCTGTTTTACAAATTGCCTCTTTATACCTCAGTTCCTTCATGTCATAGAATCGTTCTGGTCAGAAGAGACCTTTAAGATGTCCTCAAGCACAGCTGCAAACAAAGCCCATGGTGTGCACACGCCCTGCACATCAGTGCTGGCTGCTGCACAAACCCACGCACCAGATTTTGGTCAGCCCAGAAAGGGTCAGGCTGTTGGACCAGATGGTCATTGTAGGTCCCTTCCAACTCTTCTGTTCTGTTCTATTCTATTCTATTCTATTCTATTCTATTCTATTCTATTCTATTCTATTCTATTCTATTCTATTCTATTCTATTCTATTCTATTCTATTCTATTCTATTCTATTCTATTCTATTCTATTCTATTCTATTCTATTCTATTCTATTCTATTCTATTCTATTCTATTCTATTCTATTCTATTCTATTCTATTCTATTCTATTCTATTCTATTCTATTCTATTCTATTCTATTCTATTCTATTCTATTCTATTCTATTCTATTCTATTCTATTCTATTCTATTCTATTCTATTCTATTCTATTCTATTCTATTCTATTCTATTCTATTCTATTCTATTCTATTCTATTCTATTCTATTCTATTCTATTCTATTCTATTCTATTCTATTCTATTCTATTCTATTCTATTCTATTCTATTCTATTCTATTCTATTCTATTCTATTCTATTCTATTCTATTCTATTCTATTCTATTCTATTCTATTCTATTCTATTCTATTCTATTCTATTCTATTCTATTCTATTCTATTCTATTCTATTCTATTCTATTCTATTCTATTCTATTCTATTCTATTCTATTCTATTCAGCCCACCATGCTCTAAAAGTGGCTGGATGTATGTAGGAGGAGCTCAGCAGTGGACCGAGCTGCACCCTGCTCAGCTCCACCCATCAGCCTTTGACATTTCTACCACAGGACCCTGCCTGTGCAAGGCAGCTTTCAGCATCTCCTCCCAGGAAGGTTGGATGAAGAGAAATGCCTGGCACTGGCTTGGGTGTGAATGGTGTGTGAGATGGTCAGCAGGGAGCACTGAACCCGTGTGTGACTGACAGCAGAGACCAAAATCACACAGGAAGAGTGGGAGCAAAGAATTCACTATAAATATTCCGAGCCCCACTCCCAGATCTTAAATAAATGCACATCTGTCATCTCTGAGGATGAATCAAAAGCCCACGCATGCCCATGGAGTTCCTATTACCCTTTTGTGCTAGGCTTATATCCAAAATATTGTTATTGTCACTTTTGTGGGACATTTTCTGCAGGAGAGCTCGGAAAACTTTGCCAAATGAAACTGAAAACAGAGTCTGGGCCAGCTCCTACCATGTATTTCCCCGCACTCCTAGTCCATTCCGTAAGGGATGCTGAAGGGCAGATGCACCATCTCCTCCCCTGGGATGCTCCAGGAGTATCCATGAGAGACCATGTGGGGAAACTGGTGGTGCTCGGTCCTTCTGATGGCCTCCTGCACCTCAGCTACATGAGTGGTGAGCCATCTCCTTACCCTCCCCTTCTCCGTGGGTGAACAGCTTGCTTTCAGCAGGACTTGATGGTTCTCAGGCTGCGAAGCCATCAGATATTGGCAAGGGGGGGCGAATGCCTGGAGCCAGTGGCCAGCTCGATGTCATGGGAGCTGCAAACTGGTCACCTGCTCCCTCCTGTCTGACAAAGCCCAGCCCTGGAAGGGGCACCTGCAGCCGCAGGCAGCATTTTATTGAGGTTTCTCCTACCACCCTTATTAGAGAGACCATAGTGAGCAAAACAAAACCGCGGCTACCTCTTGCTCATAAATATTCTTTCTGAAGTCCAAGGTGTTAACGCACAAAACACTGAAGCATTTGGGGCAACAGATCCATTTTTTTTAACGTGCAAGCAAACTTCTGTCCCTGAGGAACACCCAAAGAGGAGCCCCAGCTATCGGGAGCACCTTTAAAGCACAGCGTTTTTGCAGACAGGAAGCCATGTGCGAGTGCTCGTGATCTGCGGTCACCCCAGGAGGGCAGCTTCTGACAATTACTTATTATAACGTTTGGAATAGCGTGCAAAAAGGCATTGCCACTGAGAAAACAAACCCTGAGGTGTCATTTCCATGTATCCATGACTACAGCTGAGCCAGAAAGCATGCTCTAGTCAGCAGTCAAGAAACAAACCCAGATATGAATATTCACCAGGCCCTTGAACCTACCAGCAAAGATGTCACCTCTAATAAATTAAATGCCCAGCTCTGCCAATGTGAAGTTCAGATGTTGTTAGATGAGCAGGCGCTGACTGGATTTTCCAGTTCTGTTATTTTCTCCAGGAACTAGTAAGCAAGCCCGTGAAAGAAAAAGCAAATCTCAACATTTAAGGAAGAAAATCATAGTAGCAGCATGTTGCTTTTCGTGCACAACAGGCTGGATTTCTAAAAATGACAACATATCACTACAGAATACGTGATTACCCCTAAAATAGAAACCCTGAACCTGCCTGGAACAATTACGTATGCTCCAGAGACTCCGCTTTCTGGGAGCTGACAAGAGAAAGCTGTCTTTCACCCGCACCGAGGAGAGCTGGTGCTTTGGGGGTGACTGGTACGAGCCTGAGTCACAGCCGCCGGTGGAGGATTCCATGACACGCTCCCGGCGAGCGGGAGATGACAGCTGCTGCCTGTTCGCAGGACCAGACTCACCCACTGCTGTGACTTCAGCGCAGCACCGTTTTGACAGTCACAATCTGCAAGTACCGAAATGGTTTCGGTGTGAGGTTGGACCAGAGGAGCCCACGGGAGGGACACGAAAACCCTCTGTGATGTACAATTGCGGCACGAGGACCCTGACTTGCTGGTCACAGCACAACTCGGTGCCATCTGTTGTGCTGAAACGCCCCAACGGGTGTTTCGTTAGCTCCTCATCAAGAAACGACGCTAATTATTTCTATTGACTCCTCTAACAGCTCGTTATCAATATTGCACCTTTGCAGTCCGAGGAACTGCTGGACGTAAGACGCTGGTATTCACCGCAGGAGAGACACGTGCCTCTTCCTGGCTCTCCCTGGCATCAAGCGACCAGCCACGAACCACAAATGAAGATAAACACCGTGACCTGGATTTGCCCAGCTCGGCGCAGCTTTGTTCTGCATCTCCAGCAAGGCATGACAAGCAGGACGCTGGGTCTGCTCACGCGCCCGGGGACCTCACCAGACCTCACGCAGCCCAGCCCAGCCCACTCCACGAGCGAGCGCCAGGTGCTGCTCTGACATCCCTATAATTAAGATTTCATTGTAATCACAAAATGTACTGCGGGATAAAGCAGCCTGGACGCACAGCTCCCATCTCCCAGCGAAACACAGAGAATGCAGAATATGGTTCTCTGCAAAAATTCTTTACACAGAAGGATGAGTACGCCTCAATGTGAGATGCAAAAAAATGAGGTTTTTGTCTTTTCTATCTTAAAACTATCGATGTTTTCAGTATTTTTTCTGTTTGATTTGCATTTATTTACGAGGTAGCTAAAAGCGTGGCAAGATAAAACTGCCATAAAACCTCAGGTACACAGTGGTCCCCCGGTGAGGTTCAACATCAGGACTTGGTGCAACGGGTGCAGCTCGTGTACACAGGATCCAATATCCTCCAGTCTGGGGAAAACAGGAAAATTAAAAATCATTTTTTAAGGATTAAGTCAACCCTTTAAAACACCATTTATCTGTGTGCTTTCCAGCTTCATCAATAAAAACAGGGAAGTTTCAGCTCCACAAATGTCTCTCTAGAACACTAAAATTCTAAGAAATTCTTCTTTTCTCCTCATCACAGCAAATTTGCAACATTAGCACAACATGACCAACTTTCCATCAATGCATTCCTGTATGTTTGTGTAATTAATAGTATTTGTCTAACTATTCTATTGCTGCAATCTAGCTTTGGAAGAAAGCCCCGCGGTAATTGATGTAGAAACATTCCTGCGTGGCCACAGCGACCACAAGTTTGCTGCCACAAAATGCCGAGAGTTTGAGCTCACAGAAACGAGAGCTACAGCTTAGACTGAGAAGGCATCGCAGCGCGCGACGCCAGGCAGAAAGGAAAGGCCACTGCTGCAGACCACGGGGCAGCGGATGGACGGGGAGGGCGGCCAGGCCGTGCCGTGGGGAGGACAAGAGTGGGGAGCCAGGGGCACACGGGCATGGGCAGAACGGTTGTGGGAGTCAGAGGACAACGAAAAGGAACCACAGTGGGATTAAGAGATGTTGGGATTAGGAGCAGCTTTTAGATCGGTGGGATGGGGCAGGGGTGGAGAGGCTGTATGGGAAGTGTAGGCATTGCTGCAAGCAGAAACCTCCAAAAACTTCCAAGAGAGAGGTGAGCCTGCTGAACGTGACAGGAGAGAGAGAGGCAGGACAACAGGAGGAGTAGGGAGGACTTGGTATGAAAAGCTTCCAGACTGGAGGATGAAGCTAGTGAACTGGGAAGATCATAGAAGCATAGAATTGTTTTGCTTGGAAGAGACCTTGAAGATCATCAAGTCCAACCATTCCCCCAGCACTGCCAGGTCACCACGAAACCATGTCCCTCAGCACCACATCTCCACGGCTTGGAAACCCCTCCAGGGATGGGGACTCCACCACTGCCCTGCCCAGCCTGGGACAGGCCTAGACAACCCTTATGGGGAAGACAATTTTCCCAAAGTCCAACCTCCCCTGGCTCAACTTGAGGCTGTTTCCTCTTGTCCTACCACTTGTTCCTTGGGAGAAGAGACCAACCCCACCTGGCTACAAGAGATTGGTAAGATTGGGGACATTAAAAGTAAGATTTATGACTAGAGATGAGGTAAAGCGGCTTGGGGGAAAAGCTGAGATGTTGCTTGAGAGAGGGAGCGAAGAGCAATGGGGAACGATATCAGCGGTCCTCCCCAAGCCTGGAATCCTTCGAACATGGGGCATCCATTTTTTTCTAACGAGAAGGCTCCATACGGCACCAGAACCCACTGCTTTCCTTTCCATCCCTGGAAAAGGCACAAGCAATGTGTTCAGTCTCCAGCACCTCGGGCTGATCTGTTTTGCCTATTCATATCCACAGAGAAGATTACATGGGTGAGAAAAATCAAAATACAGTATAACATGACTGACAGGAAACTGAAGTGAGCATTAACTACCCAGGAATTCAGGGAATGCTGGTAGATAATGAAAGAAATTAAAGGTATAATACAAGCCCAGTGCTATAAATGAACCCCTTCAGAAAGTCAAGATTCAAACATACTATTAGGAAGCAACTCTGGAGTCGTGTAAAAACAGTGAGTTATTGTATGATTAAAAATGAAACCCCGCGACGCCGTAAGGAATCAAACACACCATGCAAAGCAACTGCGAAGGCATCTTAGGAAGACTGGGTTATTGATATTGGGTACAAAAATGTTTGCATTGGCCAGAAACCATTCCTAATTAGCGCAGAAATACTGCTTGCCTTGGCCAGGAACCCTTCCAAACGAGAGCAGGCGCGTTGTGTTCATCTGCTCCTCCGTTCCCGAGCGCAGGAGGCACTAGAGATCGCGGTGGGAAGAACAGCACCTTGTCCCTTGTGTTCTGTGTGCTTTACAAATGCTGTTTCTGTCAGAAAAAAACATGTTACTCCGTAATAACAACCCAGGGAGTCAAACGGGTTATTCATTAACCACCCGGCTGAGCTCGCTGTCGGTGCAGATCAGCCAGCGCTAAACGAGCTCATGGTGGTCTCGGCCAAGAGCACAGGAGACAGGCATGTGCTTTACCTCCACAGGCTGAGGAGCAAACACGTACATCCCAGAGCTTTCACTCACAGCAGCCTCCTTCCCTCCCTTCCTCAGCTCCGGGCTGAGATGGCTTCTTGGAGGCTGGCAGCAGGAGGGCAGCCCCCACCTAACGCTCACAGACCGTGCAAAATGAGTAACTGATGCCCCAAGACCAATATCAAAGATGGTTTTGGTTCTCCGTGCTCCCACATGCCCAGGTCGTATTTCTGCAAGGTCACTGCCTCTCGGCACAACTCTCCGGTAAATGGTCCGTTTTATGGTGGTATCACTTGTTAAACAGCTTCCAAGCAAATTACAGAGTGGTGGTATTGAAAAAGCCAATGTTATAGAGTGGTTTGGGTTGGAAGGGACCTCAGAGATCATCTAATTCCAACCCTCCTGCCATGGCAGGGACACCTTCCACTAGACCAGGTTGCTCAAAGCCCCATCCAACCTGGCCTTGAACACATCCAGAGATGGAGCATCCACAGCTTCCCTGGGCAACCTGGGCCAGGGTCTCACCACCCTCAGGGTGAATAATTTCTTCTTAACAACTATCTAAATCTCCCCTCTTTTAGTTTGAAGCCATCTCCTCTTGTCCTACCACACTACACTCCCTGCTGAAGCTCCCTCCTCATCTTTCTGACAGGCCCCTTGAAGTCCTGAAAGGCCCCAAGGTCTCTGTGGAGCCTTCTCTTCTCCAGACTGAAGAAGCCCAAGTCTCTCAGCCTGGCCTCCCAGCAGAGGGGTTCCAGCTCCCAATCATCTTTGCAGCCTCCTCTGGACCTCCTCCAACAGGTCCACGTCTTTCTCACACGAGAGGCCCCAGAGTTATGCAGGGATGCAGAGAAGCTCGAGGAGCCGCTGCCGGCAGCCCAAGCAGCTGTCCTCCACTATGGACACGGGTTCATCTGTTCCTGGGAGCAGCAACCGCTGGCTTTCCAGAGCAGAACCATCACATTAAATTTGTAATGGAAAACTTTATATGCAGCTGGAATAAAATCTCCCTGGCAAATAACCCAACTCTTCCAGCGCACGGAGTGTAAAGTAGAGCAGAGCTGAAGCCGTTTGATCACAGCACCGTCTCATCTGGGGCTGTTAATTAGAGCCCTACCAGGAACGACAGCAACACACCGTTTTCATCCCGGTTCCTTGGATGTGTCGCTGTCACAAACCCGAGACCTGTTTCATGGGGCAGACACGTGTCAGAAGCCGATGCTGAGGGGCAGGTTTTGACGCAGGAGGACCCTGCAAGGAAAGGCTGATGTGGCAGAGAAAACAAGTCTCTGCCCTCCCAGCAGCAAGCCCCAGTGCCTCTCCTGCCTGCCAGGAGAAAAATCCTCCTGTGAGGCAGAGCGAGGAAGGACCGGTGCTCACGGAGGGACCCCTCGCTGCCCGGCTTCGGACCGAGGTCTTGGAAGCAGAGAGCTGACCACTCTGGCACGTATCGGAGTGCTACCGACAGTCTAGGTTGGCCTTGCTGATTGTATAGTGATGGGAAGACAAGATTTTCCCCAATTTTGTATCTTCTATTAGTATTTTCTACTATGGATAGGAAAAAAAAAGGGGGGGGAAAGCAACCTTGGGTTGCTGATACACAAACTCTTCAGGAACAGCAAACAAACCAGTTGAGAGCTAAATACGCCATGAAGCCCATGAGGCTGTGATGATCCAAGCACCAGCCCTCCACACAGGAGCAACAGGGTGTCCTCAGCCGCCTCCCCAGCACTCCCAGTCTCCTGGGCCAGCCTGATCCCCAGCTCCAGCTCTCCACGTACCAGCAGAGAAGGCTTCACGGGCACAGCCTCTCCTCAGTCACCTCCTCGCTTCTCAAGGCCAGCTTCCCTTTGAACCACTCACCGCCAGCCTTCCTCCTGAGTCCGGGCCAGCTGCCAAGCTGGGCTTACCCAGTGGGCTTTAACATGCTGGGAGCTGGAGACAGAGCTCTGCGGAGAAGGACCTGAGAGTGCCAGCGGACAACAAACTCACCAGACAGCCAGCACTGTGCCCTCATGGCCAAGAAGACCAATGATCTCCTGGGGTGCATGAAGAAGAGTGACCAGCAGTTTGAGGGAGGTTCTCCTCCCCCTCTACTCTGCCCCACTGAGGCCACCTCTGCAGTGCTGGGTCCAGTGCTGGGCTCCCCAGGTCAAGAGACACAAGGAGCTACTGGAGAGAGTCCAGTGGAAGAGGGGCTGAGAGGCCTGGAGCATCTCTGTGCCCAGGAAAGGCTGAGAGCCCTGGGGCTGCTCAGCTGCAGAAGAGAAGCCTCCGAGGGGATCTGATCAATGCTCATCAAGAGCTAAAGGGCCCATGGGGGGCAAGAGGATGGGGCCAGACTCTTGTCAGTGGTGCCCAGTGACAGGACGAGGGGCAACGGGCACCAACTTGAACCCAGGAGGTTCCATCTGAACAGGAGGAGAAATGTCTTTGGTGTGAGGGTGTCTCAGCCTGGCGCAGGCTGCCCAGGGAGGTTGTGGAGTCTCCTTCTCTGGAGAGATTCCAAATGCACCTAAACACGATCCTGGGCCCCCTGCTCTGGGTGAGCTGCTGGAGCAGGGGGTTGGCTGAGATGATCTCCAGAGGTCCCTTCCAACTCCCACCATACTGGGATTCTGCGACTACCACTCAGCTGGTGGCAATAAAGGACATGGTGCTTTTCAGTTGTACTCCAGATCAGAGCAGGATCACATTAACTGATGGGCTTTACACTGTCAACATAAAATGCTTGCAGAAAAGTCTTCTATAGAAGTGTCTATATACACACAAACACAACCCCTCCTACACATCTGTGCACACAAGAGGACTGATCAGACAGCAGACAGAAAGACTCCTCACTGCTCATCTTTCCCCTTTATTTTAACTGAGAACGGGGAGAGGAGGAGAACGAGGAGAGCAAGAGACCACAGAGCCCAGCTTACAGCCACCAGAAGGAACATGGGGTGGGCTGGCAAGCCCGGGTGAGGTGCTGGTGGCCCTGGGGACAGCTGAGGTGGCAGTGCTTTGCAGTGCTGCTTTGCAGTGTCTGCCCTCTTCTCTAGGAATCCAAACCCACACAACCAGTTCCCCATGGGCCAAGCAGGTGAACATTGTCCCAGATGGCAAATGACCAATAAAATGGACTACGAAGTCCCTTCCCTGAAGGCGCGGCATTTGGCATTAGAAAATAAGTCCAATTAAATAGCAAATTCAGCTTCCATCTTGTCTCACGCTGACAGACTGGCCGCGTACTCTAGCCCTTAGCTGCTTTGTTCAGGTTTTTCCCCACTCCTACAGCTACACAAAAATTTATTTCAAGTAATTCAAATTGATTTACGAAAAAAAGTAAATGTCTTTATAGCACATGTTTACAGTAGCATAACAGTAGTACTAAATATCTGCTAAACGTCACGTAATGTTTTTGCAGTGTATGTTGTAAATGATAACGGGATTACTTCAGGTGCCTTACGAAGTCCTAACTCCTAAAAAATGTTTCAAGTTTTCTTGAAAACTGGGCTGAAAACAAACTTGGAGGCACCTTCGCCGTTTCCACGTCCAGCGGAAAGCTGCCGATGGATGCTGCTCAGCACAGCGGAGAACTTTGGGGCTGTCGGCCTCGCCTCGCTTCCATCCACGGGAAACACGTGCACGCTCCACGCACTCACCGTGTGCCTTGGCTCTGCAAGGGTTTGCTGAGCAGTGCCGGTTCGAACGCAGCCAAGGAATTCTCACAGGAGGATGCAGAAACCTTTAGTAATCACCAACAAAATCCAGCCACTCAAGAAACACACCAGAAGAAACTTATTACTACTGCGGTACCCAGCTCCAGCCCTCCAAGGCTTAAGAGAAGGCAGCTACCAGCTTCACATGAACCAGAAGCCCACGAGGGACTCTTGTGATGAAGCAGAAAGCACGAGGAATAAGAAGAAAAGAGGAAAATGTTTTAAAAGCTTGTAATAAAATTCCGAGAACCACCTCCAAAATTACAGATCTATTAAAAAGATGGATCTTTTAAAAGTCTAAAAAAGTAATTGAAGTAGGAATGCCTTTGATGCCAAATTTTCCCCCCCCTTTACGAGGTAGCATGCCTAGCCTCATGAGACCTCAGTTCACCACTTCACGTCCTCAAATACACACAGATAAGTGCTTTTACGCAGCCAGCAAGAGAACCTTTATGTTACCAAGAAATCCTCCATGAATTAGTTTCTCCTAAAAGTCTCCTCAGTCCTGCAGCCACTCCAGCTGCCCATCGCAGAATTTACAGCAGCATGTCAGGAGGCTGCTGCCCAGGACAGCACCTCTCTGCTCTCCAACCTGGCCTTGAACACCTCCAGGGATGGAGCATCCACAACTTCCCTGGGCAACCTGGGCCAGGGTCTCACCACCCTGAGAAGGAAATACTTCTTCCTAATTTCTAATCTCAATCTCCCCTCTTCCAGTTTGAAGCCATCACACCCCCCGTCCTTTCACTAAAAGCCTTTGTAAAAAGTCCCTCCCCAGCTCTTTTGTAGCCCCCTTCAGATGCTGGAAGGCTGCAATAAGGTCTCCCCGAAGCCTTCTCTTCTCCAGACTCAACAAGCCCAACTCTTTCAGTCTGTCCCCACAGCAGAGGGGTTCCAGCCCCCGATCAACTTCATGGCCCTCCTCTGGCCCAACTCCAAGAGGTCCATGTCATTCTTGTGTTGAGGACTCCATGGCCGGACACAGTAACTCCGGATGGGGACTCACGAGAGCAGAGCGGAGGGGGAGAATCACATCCCTCAACCTGCTGGCCTCACTTCTTTTGATGCAGCCCAGGATATGATTGGCCTTCTGGGCTGCACTGGCACATTGCTGTCCACTCTGCAAGGACTTCTTTGTATTTTAATACTAGCTGTAACACCAGAACACAGAACATGTGGAAAAGGCCCAAGCCCTCGGCTCTGGCCAGCTCTCCGCAGGAGGCAGCAGCAGGGCTGGCCACGCTCTGCAGAACCTGTCACTCGCTGCAGATGTTCACACGGCACAGTGGCTTCCTACTTCATTACAACCTTCCTCATCAGACCTGCCACCTCATGAAAAATGGATACTGCAGCATTCCTCAGCCTCTCTGGCGCTTGTGAAGAAAACCTGTGCTGCACCCTCGAGCGGAATCTGAACTGTAAAATATTTAAGCCCATCCAGCACTGCTTCATGATTTCTGAAAGCCTGGGCATGCCAGGAGGGTTTGCAGCTAAGCTTATGCAAAACCGTAGTGAAGTGGAAGGAGGATGGGTCTTAAGACCTGCCAGAGAGCAGATGTTTCTGTGATCTCTGTCCTGAGGACACCACCAATGCCTTTTTCCCGCTGACACGCGACAGGTCCTACCAACCAGGAGGGAACAAGAGGTTCTTGTGGGAACCTCTTCAAGAGCAATGCTCTTGTTTATTTTCTTTCTTGGCAGCCACTCCAGCATGACCTGGGATGGATAGAGCTCCAAGAGAAGGGGATAGACCAACATCATGCAGCTCATGGTGCACAGGCAAGAATTATCATAGGGGCCTGCAGGCTACTGCAGTTACCCTGCTCCTGGGTACGTACAGCAGGAAGCTTCTCCGGGGTTCTCTTAAAAAATTGCAGAGTGGTTTGGGTTGGAAGGGACCTCAGAGATCATCTAGTTCCAACCCCCTGCCATGGCAGGGACACCTCCCACTAGACCAGGTTGCTCAAGGCCCCGTCCAACCTGGCCTTGAACACCTCCAGGGATGGAGCATCCACAGCTTCCCTGGGCAACCTGGGCCAGGGTCTCACCACCCGCAAAGAGCCATCTATAAAGACAACTAGGAGAACAATTGATGCCAGTTCTTAGTGCTCTGCAGAGAAGCCATTCTGTCACCCTAGCTGCATCGCCTCATGTGACATTTCTGGAAACGGCGGCGCTCACCAGCCGCGGCGCAGGGCCCTCGGTCTGCGCTCCACCACCGGGCACAGGGTTTCCTGAGGGCAGTCTGAGCTTCGCTCTGTATATGCCAATAAAACATACATTAAATGGATTAAGAGCAGGATGAGCTGTGGCTTTCTAGCACAGTTTTTAAGGCATTAACCATTAGATTTTTTTTTTCCTCGCATTTATGCCACGGTAACAGTTTCATTTAGTGTCTCGAACTTGCAGTGTAATAAATACACGGTTTATATCAGAAATACAATCTGCTTCTTTCATGAACCTAGCTCACCCCATGGACCCGACCGTACAAGGGAAACCACGGCAGGAGAAGCTAATTCTTTAAATCATTTCAACCCACAATTTAAAGAAAAGTTGAACAGCGACAAAGCCACCACTGAGGATCTGACACTATGAACTTCAGATCCTCAGGTCTTTGTCCTGGGGATGAGCACAAGCCTAAAGCTCCTGTCTTCTTTCAGAGGGGACTTTCTTTGAGGGGATTTGCAGAGGATCCGTGCTGCCCTCCTGCGCAGGAGCCGTTTTGCTCCAAAGCACACTACCGTCCATGGTATCGCTTCTTCTCTATGCTAATCACTTTAAAGTTGCTGAATTATTCACCGTTCAGAAAACACAGTTTCATTGCCGGGAGTTGGCAATCGAGAATGACTTACAGAAATAGGTCATCCTCATCCCATAGAAGAATTAACATACACTTCATGCGCTCCCCACCCCCCAGTTTCCATTTTTAAGCTCTGCTCCACGTGAGGACGGGCCAAATTTAAACTGTCTGCATTTTTCATGCTGCTCCATCACGCTAAACCCACAGTCCTCACAATGTGCCCCGACTTTACATTTTTAATAAGCCGCACCCAGCAACAAAATTAATAGACCGACTTTTGCCCAGTATTCCCACAGAGCGCGAGCAAAGCTGTAACAGCCACGGTGAAGGATATGACCCAACTTTTCCAAAGCTTGGGAAAACCCCCTCTCACCTGGAGCCAGCCTAAACCATCACCACCCTCGACCACGAGGTTTCGGCATCTGCCTCGGCGGGGGGAGCAGGTTGTGCTTTTCTTTTTCTTTAACTACATACCTCCAAAATAAGCAGATTTTAACGTGACATTTAAAAGAAAAAAAAAAAGGGACATTTTTTGCTGGCACATCTGATTTTCTGTTTTCACACATTTCCAAATGAAATGCGATTTTCTAAGGGCTGCTCCCCAGCAAGCTGTTAGCCACAATATGCCCAGGCTGCTGTCTACTGAGTCCACATCGATTTTTCCTCGCAGGGAAGCACAGAAGAAGGGCCCTGTCCAAGCTCTCTGCCCCTGCCCTGCGCAGGCAGAGGTGGCACTTGCCAGCGTTCGCTTATGTGGAAACCACACCGGTGTCTCCAGCCGCCGGGAAACAGGATTCAACTAAGAAGAGCCAAACGGCCGATGAAACCAAGGTACAAAGCAATAAACCTTCCACATACCATCACCAGAACTGATGATGAAGAGCAACAAGAAGATCCAAGCCCGGCAGGCAGCAAGGGGAGCAAAGGACGCCCAGCCCGGCAGTGGGGTGGATGGTGGGGTGGCACCCCGCGGGCAGTGCTGGGGGTCACGGAGGGCCACCGGCCTCCGGCGCTATGCCTGGCTCCGTCTCTCATCCGATGGGAATCGGACAGACTCTGGCTTTGTGTTGCCTGCTGAAAAGCCCCTTCTGCTGCGCAAAGCCTGCCCTGCACCGAGTGTCGTACGCACAGGAGCTGCAGCGCGGGGCTGACTCTCCACGGACACCGTGCAGAGTGTCCAAGCAGGATTACACACAGCCAGGACAGCTTGCAGGCCACTGCTTTACCCACGTGGGTAAAGAGCAGAAACAATGAGAAGAGGTCCATGAACTGCTGCTCTGGAATTCTAAGGTCCAAACTCAACTCTATTCACGACGGCAGTGTCGGAGCTTGGGGATACTGTGGCCCAGCAGAATCAGCAGGAGGCTTCCTGGCTGACCTTGATGAGACAAAGGTTTCCTGGTGAAGCTCTGGAAGGTGCCCATCTCACAGTATCAAAAAGCACGAGCCGTGTGTTCAGTTTTATGAGCACCAGGGCTCTGCCTGAAGCCAGGCTCACTGCACCGGGCATCGGCTGCTTTCAGCAGGGCCCACAGACACGAGGATCCTCTTTGTGCACCTCACGCCGAGGAAGAGAGACGCTGATCACGGAGTAAAACCCTCCCTGCCATAGGCCGTGGATTAATTACCGCATGGTTTTGTTCCCGTGACAGGTCGAAGTGATCATTACCAGCTCAGGGAAACGAGTGCTAATAATAGTACTGGTGGTGATCCCATCGCAGCCGTCGTTCAGCTCAACAGCAAACAGCCGACACTAATTCCGACTAACTTTTGATACTCCTGTATGAGAAATTCCGAGTTCACGCTGAAACGGCACAAATTCCACTGCACGGCAGGATTAACTCTTCACGCTTTAAACTTAATTATGTGCAGTCAGGTGGCACTGGATATTCCTCCTTCCTTAGCTAAACCCAGCAACCCACGTTTAATGACTTTGGAGCACATACACTGATGGAGCTAATTAGGACTCCTGTAGGGCTGAGCTCAACTTTTCCAGCATTGTCTAAACTGAAAACAAAATGTTCTAGGAGCCATACTGCGCAGCACGGGCTCCATGCAGACAACTCGCTCCTGCGAATCTACAACAACCCAACGACATTTGCTGGGAAAAATGAAAATATCTCAAAAGATAAATAGGGAGCACTCCATTTTGTAGGATCATAGAATCAATTTCCTGGGCTTTCAAAGTATTTCACCATTGACTCTTGTTTCAAGAGGTTCAAACCGGGAACTAAGTTGAGACCTTGCTTATATACTTTAAATGGATTATGCTAAAGGCTAGATAAAATAGAGTCACAGAATCATAGATTAGTTTTGGATGGAAGAAGCCTTTAAGGTCATTGAGTCCAAGCATTAACCCAGCACTGCCAGGGCACCACTAACCCCTGGCCCTCAGCACCACATCTCCACGGCTTGGAAACCCCTCCAGGGATGGGGACTCCACCACTGCCCTGCCCAGCCTGGCACAGCCCTTCACAGCCCTTGTGGGGAAGAAATTGTTCCTCATGTCCAACCTCAGCCTCCCTTGGTGCAACTTGAGGCCATTTCCTCTTGTGCTGTCACTTGTTCCTTGGGAGAAGAGCCTGACCCCACCTGGCTCCAGCCTCCTTTCAGGGACTTGTGGAGAGCCAGAAGGTCTCCCCTGAGCCTCCTCAGTGGGCAGGTGCTGCAGAGCTGAATTCACTCCTGAAAGCTCATCAGACACTTCTGCAGAAGCTGGACCTGCCTGACCAAGGAACTATGGCTCATGTGAACAAACATCTGCACAACTGACACCACTAGAGAAGGCAGAACTTGTGAATTCTCACGAGCTGATGAGGTTATTTGTTCCACATCGGGCTGCATGATTATGGTACTAAAAATGCACGTTTGGGAACGATGTGAGGAAATCCTGCTTTCTGAGAAACTGCTGACCTAAGAGCCTGCAAAAATAAATACTCCAGACCACTAAGTTTGTATCATGATATTAACTGGTGAAAGGAATGAAGCTGAACTCCCGGTTTCCACCTGTCATTTCCCAAAAGAGCAACAATATTCAGCAATACCTCCCAAATGCTTTTCTATAACTTTTTAAACCACATGGACTGATTTAATCACATCTTTGCTCAGTCTGCTCATTACTGGTATTTCGGCACTATCTGACTTGTCAGAGATGAAAAGAAACCGGGAAAGAATTCCTAGTATCAGAGAAGCCCACAGTTCAGAGTATGTGTCTGTGAACACTTTTAAGCAAACATCACCCACTCGGGGAGCCTTGGTAAAGAGCCCTACACAGAGCAGCCACCCAGTCCTGACTCAGGTGCCATTTTCCAAGGCTGTATAAGGAAGCCTACAGTGAGCAGAGCCCTGGGATGTCCAGGGGAGAGGGCCCTCCACCGACAGCGGAACTGCTGGATGCACACACCGAGCACCGAGCTCAGGGCCCATCGCTGCAGCACAGCGGTGATGGCAGCAGAGCCAGAAACGTGCTCGCCAGCAGGAAACCTGCAGCTCTGTTTCTAACCAGCTTTGCTGCACGTAGCACAGATGGACATGCACGGATTGACACACCACCGAGACAAAGCCCCGTGCTGAAGCGCAGGGAAAAGGAGCAGGTGAGGAGGCTCCTATAGCAGCTGCGTGGCCTGAGGAGCAGAGCATCTCTGTGCCCAGGAAAGGCTGAGAGCCCTGGGGCTGCTGAGCTGGAGAAGAGAAGCCTCAGAGGGGATCTGATCAATGCTCACCAAGAGCTAAAGGGCCCATGGGGAGCAAGAGGATGGGGCCAGACTCTTGTCAGTGGTGCCCAGTGACAGGACGAGGGGCAACGGGCACCAACTGGAACCCAGGAGGTTCCATCTGAGCAGGAGGAGAAAATTCTTTGATGTGAGGGTGTCGGAGCCTGGCCCAGGCTGCCCAGAGAGGTTGTGGAGTCTCCTTCTCTGGAGAGATTCCAAAGGCACCTGGACACGATCCTGGGCCCCCTGCTCTGGGTGACCTGCTGGAGCAGGGGGGTTGGATGCGATGATCTCCAGAGCTCTCTTCCAGCCCCCACCATGCTGGGATTCTGGGATTCTAAGGAGCCAGCGGGGATGCCTGCTCAGGCTGTGCCATGCTGCCCAACAGAGGCTGTGATGGGATGCATGTGGAGGAGGAGCAGAGGAGGGATCCCTCTTCTGCCCGGCTCCCACTGAAAAGGGTGGGAGTTTTGGCACAGGGACCCCTCGGGCAGCTGCACAGAGTCAGCTGGATCCTGGCCACGGCTCCAACTGCCTCCTTCTTGTGCAGGGGGTGAGAAGAGCAGCAGAAGACTTGTGTGCTGTCCTTCAGCCAGCCATGCCTGCTTCTCCTCCTGGCACCTGACCTGCTTTCCAGCACTTGTATCAAGAGGGTTCTATTTTTTTCCCCAAAAACGTTATTGCCTACAAAAAAATCATTGATTGCATTGAAGAGAAAGAAAAAAAAATTTCCTATTACCATGGCCTCTAACTCTGAAGTATAAATCCCAGAATCCTCCTAACAGCTGATGTGAACACCTCAGCTGTGCCGTCCTACGGGATGAGATCACACATGCCTGCTCAAAGATGGAGTGGGTGCCCCATAGAGTCCACCCCCCAAGTGCATTCGTGTGTGTCTGTGCGTGCACCTCCCCATGGAGGGGGACAGCAGCTGATTGGAACTGACCCATCTGGACATGATCCTGGGCAACCTGCTCTGGGCGAAGCTGCTTTAGCAGGGGGGTTGGATGAGAGGATCTCCAAAGGCCCCTTCCAACACCCACCACTCTGTGATTCTTTGAAAGGATTTGTTGCTAAAGTCCCAATTTTGGCTGGTCTTTTCTTCAGCAAAGGTTCTGGAAGTGCAGATGGGTATCTTTTTGGAAACATAACAGAACAGCTCCAGCTGGCAGCTCTGCCCAGTGCAGAGAAACCCTCTCGCAGAGGTCCTGTACCTTCTGAATCGGTCTGTTGGGCTCCCTTCTGCTCCTCCCCACCACTGAGCTCGTTCCCAAAGAGCGGGCAGAGAGGAACGGCAGAAAGCTCTCACCAGCAGAGAGCTCTCACCAGCAGAAAGCATGGTGCTGCCCACCATCTTCTGTCCTTCACCCGCCTCCCCCTCCTCACAGCAGCACAAACATCCCCAGAGCCCCAGCGCTGCAGGAGGGACTGGGAGGACACACAGGAGGACCCGTGGGGCTGGAAACCCCAGGAGGAGTGACCGCACTACCCCGCTCACGTCCGACGGAGGTTCCTCTCCGTTCAGAAAACACAGCCACTATTTTTGGATCTCCAGACTCCCACTCCACATGTCAGCAAATCTACATCTCAAAAATACATCCACTCTTCCCCTCGCACGCACAGAGCGCTCCGGGCAGCTGCGAAGGAGATTGTGCTTACTCACGGCAGCGCTCAGCCAGCACTGCTAACGGCACGGCTTCGGCTCGCACAGAGGTGCCCGGGGTGAGCACCGGGGACACCCGGCATCTCCGCAGAAGCAGGTCACCACAGACCTTCTTCCACCACGCCGCCAGCCCCAAGCCTCCCGGCTGCCTTCTGCTCCAGCTAAAGACTTCGCTGCCTTCCACCACGTGGCAGACGTCAGTCAGGGTCCCCAAAAGATGGTGCCTCCTGCCAGCACAGAGGCATTTCCATCACCTCCCACGGAGGCACGAAAAGAGCTTCAAAACCAAATCCTTTTAACAAGCAACTCATTTGTAATTATTTCTACGTTACCGTTAAAGGACTGATGCAAATCCTCTAGCTCAGTCTCATTAGGTGTTTCCAAACATATTGCCTCAGACCGCAAAAATTCAAGCCTGTTAAGAAGACACCAGTCTTCTCTTTCTGGAAGACCTAAATTCTGTGTTTCTGTCACTTCTCAAAGAAGAGACTTCACATCATGTGAAATCATCAGATGACATGACCACAGAATCACATACAAAAGGGAAAGACAAGGTTTAGCCAGACACCCGTGTGAAACTGTCCTCTCTCATCTCCCTCATTCTCCTACCTCTACTTTATTCCCCCTGCCCTGTTTTATTTCACTTACACATTCACATTCCTCTCCTCCCACTCAAATGCTGTAACAAACGGGTACTCAACTCCTGCTGAAAGCGCAATGATCAAGATGTATTAATTCATGTAAAATCCTTTCCACTTTCCTACACCAGCAAAGTTGGGAAAGATCGGTTTGAAGTTTGAGACAAGTACCTAACTACAGGGTTCTGACAGAAACAGCTCTCGGTCACAGCGGGTGCCACTTCCAACAGTACTGCAAAGAGAGAGGGTCAAACTATTCATTATTAAATTAGCCCCTTCCTTGTCCCCGGCACAGGGGCCACCAACTCCAGACCTCCAGGTACCAACAGCCCCTTTAAATGGAAGCATCACTCTCGTTTAGGTTGGAAATTAGGAAAAAAAGTTTTCACTGAAAGGGTTGTCAAGGCCTGGAACAGGCTGCCCAGGGCAGTGGTTGAATCACCAACCCTGGATGTCCTCAAAAGCCATGTAGATGTGGTGCTGAGGGACATGGTTTAGCAGTGGACTTAGTACACCAGGGTTATGGTTGGACTCAATGATCTTAAACCTAAATGATTCTTTGATTTGATAATAAGCACAGATGGAGCCTCACTGGGTCATTCTCAGCCCTTGGGAAGTCTGTCCTTCACAGCACAGATCACACAAGATGTCCCACTCCTACCCTTGCTGCCTGCAGTTTACCTCTGCAGTTCCTTGACAGAAACATACCCACACTGAGATGTTCCAATGTCCTCCCTGCACTTTCCTTACATTTTCTCCACTTAACTAAGAGTTTGTCAGCCAACCCTCTCTGTTCCCCATTCAGAAGATGACTCAGACCAGCAGGCCTCATTACTATCCTCAGCAGGGGGAAACTGAAATCCTCGGTGTCCAGAAAAATGCTGCCCCATGTTGCCAGGCAGAGATAGGTCCATGTGAACCTCATGAGGTTCAACAAGGCCAAACGCAAGGTCCTGCACATGGGTCAAGGAAACCTCCGGTATCAACATGGGCTGGAGGATGGAGGGATGGAGAGCAATCCTGCAGAGAAGGACTTGAGTGTGCTGGTGGGTGCAAAGCCGGAGCTGAGCCGGCACTGTGTTCTTGCAGCGCAGCAGCCAATGTCCTCCTGGGCTGCATCCTCAGCAGTGTGGGCAGCAGGGCAGGGAGGGGATCCTGCCCCTCTGCTGCGCTCTGGGAGACCCCCCTGCAGTGCTGGGGCAGCTCTGGAGTCCTCAGCACAGCAGAGACATGGACCTGCTGGAGCGGGGCCAGAGGAGGCCCCAGCAATGATGGGAGGGCTGGAAGCCCTCTGCTGGGAGGCCAGGCTGGGAGAGGTGGGCTTGTTCAGCCTGGAGAGGAGAAGGCTCTGCAGACCTTCTTGTGGCCTTTCAGGACTTCAAGGGGCTTGTCAGAAAGATGAGGACAGACTTTTGAGTAGGGCCTGTTGGGACAGGACAAGAGTTGATGGGTTTAAACTAAAAGAGGGAGATTTAGACTAGAAAGAAGGAAGAAATGTTTGATGCTGAGGGTGGTGAGAGCCTGGCGCAGGTTGCCCAGAGAGGTGGTCGCTGCCCCATCCCTGGCACCATTGCAGGTGAGGTTGGCCAGGGCTCTGAGCAACCTGCTCTAGTTGCAGATGTCCCTGCTCCCTGCAGGGGGTTGGACGAGATGAGCTTTGAAGGCCCTTCCCACCCAAACCAGTCTGTGATTCTATGATCCCTGCTAATGAGAGATCTCCACCAGCAACCGAAGGCCAACAAAAGAGAAGCACATCTCTCTGTGCAGGAGCTGAACACAAGCCCCTTTCCCACAAGGTGAAATCCATGATGACTGCCCCGTGCCACGAGTTGAGGTGGCAGAGGGGATGGTCATCTACCAGGGTGCTGCATGAGGGGACAAGTAACACTGAGATGGTGGCTGTCATCATCCCAGAGCTCAGCAGAACAGGGCAAACTATGGAGCTACATAAGCTGCCTTGACAGCCCGGGGCTGCATGTGAAGGAGGAGATGCCCAGGATGGCGGTGGCCGGGGGAGGGCTGCTGCCAGCCTCTGCATTCAGGGGGAGCGGAGCTGCATCACCACCCCGGGGTTTGGGGAGGCTCTGGCCCACCGGGACCCCTCCTGCAGCCCCCAGGAGCCCGCACTGGAGAGAGGGAGCAACGAGCTGGAATGAAGATGTATTGGGAAAAAAACCCCACAATCAGCGTAACGATGGCAAGCAAGAGAAAATCGTGCCATCTGGAGCTGATGGGCTCCCAGTTATAAGTCCCCACAGTTTATATCTGCTGATGCACTGGATTTAAAGCAATTCCTCCTTAAATTAGGATGCTGTTCTTACATAGCAGCTACACTGGACCTGTGTACTGGGCACTGGGGAGGCCTCACCTCAAACCCTGGGCCCCTCACTCCCAGAAGGACATTGAGGGGCTGGAGTGTGGCCAGAGAAGGGCAATGAAGCTGGGGAAGGGTCTAGAGCACAAGTGTGGTGAGGAGCAGCTGAGGGACCTGGGGGTGTTGAGCCTGGAGAAAAGGAGGCTCAGGGGAGACCTTCTGGCTCTGCACAACTCCCTGAAAGGAGGTTGGAGCCAGGTAGAGTCAGTCTCTTCTCCCATGGAACAAGCAATAGGACAACAGGAAATGGCCTCAAGTTGCTCCAGGGGAGGTTTAGGTTGGACATGAGGAACAATTTATTCCCAAAAAGGGCTGTGAAGGGCTGTCCCAGGCTGCCCAGGGCAGTGGTGGAGTCCCCATCCCTGGAGGGGTTTCCAAGCCGTGGAGATGTGGTGCTGAGGGACATGGTTTCGTGGTGCCCTGGCAGCGCTGGGTTAATGGTTGGACTCAATGATCTTCAAGGTCTCTTCCAACCAAAATGTTTCTATGATTCTACACACTAACAACCTGTAGATTTTAACTTACAAATATCCAGAGGGACAAGTGTGCAGTGATGGGAAAGGTGAGTTGCACGACTGCGGATTGCTCGGGGCCGTGCCCCAGCGGCTGAGGTCCCTGTCCTGGAGCAGGCTGTCGGCTCTCGCCATAACCAAATCACACTGATTAAACACAACACCACCGTAAATTCACGGGTTTTCACCTCCACCTCCAGCCTCTCCAGCCCGTCACAGAGGGGCAGGAACCCCGTTTGCCTACTGGGAGAACACATGGCACAGCCACACCAAGACTGCCACTCAAAAATACAAAAAAAACCCCAAACCCAGCATAAAACTGATGCCAAGAGCACTCATGTAAATATATGAAGCAATAATCCCCTACAAAGCATCCTAAACCTAGCCTTGAAATGCAGAGTCAAAGCACCAATGAAGTCCTGCCCTTGCTCAAACGAGTGTAAATTCCCCCCCCTGAGAGAAGGGGATGGGTTTCACCCCTCAAAAGGACCATCTGAGCAAGCACTGGGGGTTATTTGTGCCATTAAAACCCCCTGCACCACGGGAAGGTGATGCATTGTCTGGTCCTCTCACCTGCTTGTACCACTGCCACGAACCCCTCCTCCAGCTCCTTGTACTCCGCCCTGTTTCCCTACGGCTGGACCACATCTTCTGCTGTGCATCTCATGCAAACACTGCACTACGAACAGCATTGAGAAAAGATTATTTAGATTTTTCCGTAATTACCAAATTCAAAAAAAATCTGATCAATGATACAGTCAGTTAAATGAAAACCTTTCCCTTCTCTCAGCCTCCGCTTTCACACCTGACATTTTGAGCACTTTCCAGTCAGATTTAATGAACGGAAAGTGCTCTCTCCGTATTCCCTAAAGGCAACTACGACAGTCCTACCTCCTGGGGAAAAAAAATTGCTCAAAATCTGCTTCCCTTCAATTAAGAAATAGAGAGAGAAAGACTAAATGTTTCCTAAATTATCTTAATAGTATCCAGAAATATTCAAAAAGCCATTATACTGGATATATATATCTCCACATAACAGAGAATATGGATATTCACACCGTAATTGATCACTAGGAGGGAGGAATTTGTTGCCAGAGGAGGGGCCAAGTCTCCTGCGCGTGGAATGAATGGAGTGCTGCCGTCTGACAGAGCCCACGTAGCTAGAACTGTAGGATCATTTAGGTCACCGAGTCCAACCATAAACCCTAAACCTTTCGCCGCCAAGCCCACCACTAAGCCCTGTCCATAAATACATACCCTCACTGGAAAAGCTGCGAGAACACAACCTGCTTTGTTCCTTCCAGCTTTACAGTCGTTGTCCTACCACAGCCTCAGCTCAGCACAAAAGGCACGCGTGGGGCCGTGGGGAAAAACATGGGGGGAAATAAAGCTCTGCATTTCCCAAAATTCCCTGTTTTCCTTGCCTTTTCCCTCCGCTTAGCGTGCTGCTTTTCCAGGAGGTATTTTCAGATGTTAGCTCTGGAGCTCGCACCGCACTTACCCAAGCACAGAACGAAACCTGTCATGCAACGTGCACTGGCAATCACAACAAACCGCCAAGCCTGAATGAATCGTGCTCTTCCCTTCTCTCCACCACTCACCGCGCTTCACCATTCACCATCCGCCTGCAGAATTAAAAAGTTCAAAAAAGTGAGAAGCATTCTAAGAGCACAGACCTGCCCGGGCACAGAGCCTGTCCCGGGCCGGAGCAGGGCGGATGCCAGCCAGCACCCCAGCACCGCAACGTCTCAGCCTGTTGGTTCCCAGACAGTTCAGCTGTCCTGGCTGCCTGCTGGGAGCTTACATAAAGCACCTCTAACGGCTGCACGACTAAGAGCTGACACTGCATCAACCCCAGAGAGGGAACTCGCCCCAGAAATGCCGTTCCCACCCACTTCAAGTAATCGAAGGCTAATTTTCAATATACGCAGGCATTATTTTTGATTTTTAAAACCGCAGTGTTAATTGCTCGCTGACTTCGCTGAGCTCTGGTAAGAGTGGGGGAGCCAGGACGCGGCTGCTCCCACATCCCGGTGCGGGAGGGCCCCTGGTCCAGCTGATGCCCAGGGGATGGGGCAGCACGCAGCTAACACCCACCGGCTGATCTCCTCGACACGACCCATCGTGGATTCAGTGCAGACCTGCTCGCTCTGAACTTCCTTTCCGAGAAGGGTTATCGGCAGACTCTGCTCGCATCTGTCCTCGTTTGAGTTAGGGTTAGGACTGCCCTGGCTCTAGACCTTGACAGCATCCAAGGCCCAAGTGCTCTCCAGGTTCCAGGGGACTCAGGTTTAGAAGCTTTATGCAGCTCTGTATCTGCCCATTTTATTTTTTTTTTTAATAAGCGTGTAATTTACAATATTGAACAAAATATGGAATAAATACCAGTTGTCACTATCCAATGCTACAGCTTCCCTTAAGCCTGTAATTACTTACAAAAGCCTTTTACTACCGTACAGATCTCCCACAGGTTTTTCCCTTAGTAAGTTTGGGCTGAATCTGAAGACTGTCATCTGAGAAGACGAGGATTCATTTCAACCTATTTATCCCTCCAGTTTGATCTCTCCTAAGGATGAGGAGAAGAGCACAAATACTCGCTACTTACACTTATTGAAGGTCCTCAAAAAGCCCGAGACAAGACTCTGCGTGGCTGCGCGGGTCTCGGCTCCACGTTGCTCACCGATGCCCCACCGACACGCACGGGACCCTGCAGCTCTGGAGGAGATGCTGGAGGCTCACGAAGGAGGAGGGGATGAAAAGCGTACAGCCGATTTGGGCTGTTGTCCCTGTGGAGCAGCACAAGTGAAAGCTGGGGAACGGTACCCGAGCCATGCACGAGCTGCCCCAGCGCTCCCTGGCTCCTCCTGCCCAAGCCCCCAGGACACCCAGGAAGCCCAGCCCTGGACAGCTTGTTCTCCTGTCCTCCAGCATCCTCGAGAGCACCGGGGGTTCTCAGCCAGACACGCCTGACAGAAGCAGGGACCCTCCGCTTTGGTGGCCCAGTCAATGCTTGTCCAAACACACAAGATGTATTTCTCAGGATAACTGCCCAGCGGGGTTTGCAAAGCACAGGCCACATCGGGGGGATCTCCAGCCCTCCTCGCTGTGCACACCTGCGTCTGCACAGCAAACGCCGAGCCGTGGGGATGTGACGCCGTCCGCAGATGGAAACCAGCTCTGCCTGCTTCTCGTAACGGGTTCGAGCTTGTATCTTGAAACATGAGCTGGTTTTTCATGTCTTTTGGGCAAGGAGTACTGCAAACGCATTAATGTCTTGTTCTATTAAAAAAGAAACTATGGCAACACACACATAGTTGCCAAGAGAATTACTGAAACAAGGTTTAATAGTTAATAAGCAGCCAGATGATGTCAGACTCATCTATTAAGACCAGTTTATATCTGCCTATTAGAACTTAATGTCCCAGAAAGTTGGGTTGGCCACGATTAAATAGTCTTCCTTTTAGCCCAATTACCAGTAATAAAACCAATTTTCTAAAGAACAGGGTAGAGTTATCCAAGATGTGGTCAGGCCGTGCCTCTATTCCACAGCACAACTATTACGCTCCTTTTGTTAAAGAGCCATTTTCTAGATGTCAGAGACGTGAATTTGCGTCTGTTATGGGAACGGCAGAAGTCGCTCACAGAACACCCCGACCGCCAGCATCCTGCACCACGCGTGGAGGACACCAGCGCCTCTGCTGAATTAGTATTTGTGCTCAAGAGTATCGAAAGTATTTTTCTTTTTCTAACTGAGGTGATCTGGGAATTCTTAATAAACAATTTTCACTGAAAATTAGTTTCTGAAACAGAATAATAATTATTCCAGGGAAAAGCATTAAGCTGGCAGATACACTTGTAGAGTGGTTTGTTTTCCTAGCTGGGCACGTCCGCCCCGAGGAGACCCCGTGATCCTCACGGCTCCACACGGCAGGTACTGGGGACCCTGTCCAGTGACACCATTAATTGCAAATCAGCACTCGTTAGGGACTGCTGGTGATGAGGCCTCCCGAGTCCAAAGGGAAACACGCTGGCATGGTGAGGCAGTAATCCAACACTGCAGAAGACCTGGAGATGTGAAGTAACACACATCTCACCATCAGCTTAACCCAACAGCTTTGGCCAGCATCACCTCAAAAATAGTCAAGAAAAAGAATGTTTGCATGGAAGGAATGTGGTACATATTAAACACTAAATAACTGAAAAACCATGAAGGGGGGACCAGTCAATGCAAGCACAAACAGTGCCACAAATCTGCGTCAGTGAGTCTCTGACTCTCTGTTCCCAGGCTAGCAGAATAATGATGATTGGAGCTTCAAAATCAGGCTAAGCTCGGAGGTTTGCACATACAGCAAGGGCTGGCCCTGGCGCTGCACTTGCTGGGCTTCTGGTGAGACAGCATAGGAAAATATCCTGAGCCAAGTTAAAGGTCCTCCTGTCCCAGACCAAAGGCCAAGTCCCTCACCCAGTCCTCATAGGTTGCAGGTCCTGGTCACTGGCAGTGGCCCCGTCCGGTCCCTCCTCAAGCAGCCACAATGTCAAGGCTTCACTGTTGATCAAGCCCCACCAGTTCCAGACACAACTTCTTTTCTTGCAGAGCTGCTCTCTAGCCTCCTTCTTCCCAATCACTCATCACTGTGCTGCTGCTGTCAGCACCAGAGACACCGCATCTGCACGAGCATCCCGTCAGACTGCCTGACACTTCATCTCTGGTGTGCTCTATTCTTAGCAACTCTCGGCTCACTGATCCTTTAAATCATCTCATCTTTGACCTACTGCATCTCCCACAACTTTCTTTCATCTTAGTCTCCAGTGCTGCTTCCCCTGAAATCAATCATAAAACTCTTCAGTGCTTTCAGAGGGGAAGATGGGACGTTATCTTTGGACTATTTGTAGCTTTCTCTTGATTACACCTGACTCTGATCCCCTTACGCTCAACGCAAAACTCAAGTCCTCTGGCAACAAACTCCTCCTTCGCTTCTTAAAGCTTTTTGTGCCATCCATCTCTAACTAGGTGGCAAGGCAGAAGCCTTCATTCCGCATCTGAGCCTCAGCCCAGCCAAGAGCAGCCACGAGGAGGTTCAGAGAGCGGCACGGTCAGCCGGGGAGACGCCGGGAGGAGCAGGCGCCAGTTCCCCCAACACCCCCGGGACCAGCCATCACCCTCCTGGGCAGCCGTGGGGAGCAGAGCAGCCACCTCCTGCAATGCCCACCCTGAGCCCATCCATGCTCACAAGACAACGGCTCTGCCCAGTTTTGCTCCATTTCAACAAACCTGGTAACTTCTCACTACAACACTGGGAACTGGAATGAGAAGTGCAAAATTGGTGCCTTCCACTGGAGCTGGCTGATCCAGAGCGTGTAGGAGAGGTCACCATGAGCCGTGACGATGCACAGAATGGACGGCACACGCAGCTACACATAAGACCAGGCCAGGCTTCATTACAGTCATAGAATCGCAGGGTGGTTTGGGTGGGAAGGGACCTTTAAAGCTCATCTCATCCAGCCCCCCTGCAGGGAGCAGGGACATCTGCAACTAGAGCAGGTTGCTCAGAGCCCCGGCCAACCTCACCTGCAATGGTGCCAGGGATGGGGCAGCCACCACCTCTCTGGGCAGCCTGCGCCAGGCTCTCACCACTCTCAGCGTCAAACATTTCTTCCTTCTCTCTAGTCTAAATCTCCCTCTTTTAGTTTAAACCCATCAACTCTTGTCCTGTCCCAACAGGCCCTGCTCAAAAGTCTGTCCTCATCTCTCTGACAGGCCCCGTTAAGTCCTGAAAGGCCACAAGAAGGTCTCCCAAACCACTGATGTGCATTGGCAGCCCGGGTGTTCTGGGAACACGAAGTGCACGATTTCCTGGGATTTCTCATGTGTCAGCATCCACTCCGTAAAGAAAAACATTAAACAGCTTTAAAAAACTCAGCTCTTCATGTGAACATCACAGGAGAGTTACGGAAACGTTCTCTTCTCTGTGAAGTGAACAGCTTAATAACACATAACAGATGGACCGTATTTGGATCTCTCTGTCATAAATACAATATTCACCACTTGGAACGAAACACACGGTGCAGCTGTCCATTGTCCTCTCTTGGAGGGGAGGTTGTTCCCAAATAAGCGGAAACCAAGCGGTTGTGGAAGGAGAGCAGAAGATGACAGCACGTCTTACACAGTGGGGTGACTGATAACAGCTGCGCAAGGACCTCACGCCACTGATGCACATGGGACTCAAACCATGCTCCTGCAAACCCTCCTGCAGCACCAGCACTTCCTCCTGAGAGCAGTGTCACTGGGAGGACCGGGACTGTTCACCTAACTCACTGTCCAAAGAACGGGCTGTAATTTAGGAAAGGTTGCTCTTCTTGTAAGTATTTTGCTGCACAAACCCCACAACAGCGACAAAAAGAAGCAATAATTAAATTGCAACCTAATCTGTTGTTTTCATTTATGATAAATTATGAATTACTGCATTATGGACACTCATTAAATTCAGAAGGCTGCTAAACAAAATAATATCAATATTCATAACTCCCTGATCCAATGCCCACATAATTCAATAATAACAGTCTCGCATGACTTCAGGGAGGCCAGCAGCAGGCTCTTCTCGGTGGATTCAGGTCTTGTTGGGAGTAGGCGTAGAAAGGAGTATAAATCTAAACTAGGGATGAGATGACTCAGACAAGACCGTTGGAATGAGGCAGAAGATAAAAATACCTAAAAGACGTAAGGCAAATCTTAAAAACACTCACTGGGCTCTAACACACCAAAGCTGGGCCATCTCCTCTCGCGTGTTGCCCAGCCAAACCCTGCAATGAGATGTGAGGAAGTCGCGGAGCCGCTGGCAGGACAAAACCCGCACAGCTCCCTGAGCTCAGGGGCTCTCCACACCAGCCCCCCAAAACGAGGGGCAGCCACAGCACTGCTGGAGGGGTAAAGAGTCGGTTCCACAGCATCCCTTCAGCTCCGCACCCTCCCACCATCACCATCAGCTCACCCTTCAGTGACAGAGCTCCCCTCCAGGCTGATGGGAAAGTGTTGGGAAAGTCTGTGAATGGTGGGGGAAGAACAGCCAACCCACGGAAAGGTCTGGTGTGCTGGTGCCCCAGAAAGCACACGCTGATTAATCACGGAATCGTTTGGGCTGGGAAAGACCTTGGTTAAGAACATCGAGCCCAGCTGTCACCCAGCGCTGCCACGTCCGGCACCAAGCTGGGGACAAGCGGCCACGGCTCGCTCTGTTGCTCTACTCTGCCCTGGTG
>VZZY01021469.1:41755-62184 GCA_013400335.1 Eurystomus gularis | reverse complement strand
AGAGCACTGGAACGGGCTCCCCAGAGAGCTTGTGGAGTCTCCTTCTCTGGAGACTTTCCAGACCCGTCTGGATGCGTTCCTGTGTGACCTGCCCTAGATTCTCTGGTCCTGCTTGGCAGGGGGGTTGGACTCGATGATCTCCAGAGGTCTCTTCCAACCCCTAACATTCTATGATTCCATTACTTCGGCCGCAGCCGGCCTGTCCAGAAAGCCAACGCTACTGTTTTCCACTTTACCAACTAAATCCCTCCAATGGCAGACTCTGGTTTCTTTTAGGCTTCAGTTTGGGAGCAGAATGAGCTATTTTTGTCTTATTATTTTAAACAGCAAATTTTTGTTAGGAGACTGGAGATTTGCCTCTTTCTGAAGTCAGGGTCTTCTCTCCAAAACTGCCATTAAGCAACGGACACTCCTTTAATGAAAGACTCTCTGTAATTTGACAAGAATCTCTAGAAATCTTTTCTCCCTCAAATTACCTCCTTGCGAGGCTTTCTGACAAGACATAATTGAGAGAGCGACCTTCGCCAGGAACAGGGGGAGCTCATGAAGCCCTGCCCAGCAGCCGTGGGGTGGAGGCTGCTCACCTTGTGCCACCTGGGGAGCTGAAACACAGTATTTTTCAGAACGAAATTCAAACCCTTGGCTTAATTCATCCTCATCTCCATCAATGACCTGACTGAGCAAGAGGAGATGGAAACCGTCGCCCAAGAGCTTTTCAAAATCCTGCTCTTAATGAGCCGCGTGTCAAACGCGTGCCGCACGCTCCGGCGGCGTTCTGAAAGACGTCTCCATTGTAAGCAATTCCTTGTTAGCTAATTAAGAAACACAAACCCATTGCCAATTTACCACCACGAGACAATGTTACAGCTGCTCTCACATCGACACAATAGGCTCAGACTTTAAAACAGATCCTTCAAAGGCAGTAAGTGATGAGCAGGAAAATCGGGCCCTTTTGAGGGGAAGCGACAACTGACGGTACCCGCTGTCCAAACAGAGGACTCCTCCCGAGACCTCTGTGCTGCATTCCTGCCGCAATATCTGCAGCTGCTAACTCAAAACAAATGAAGACACAGCAGCGGGTTTCTCTTCCCTTGTTTTTCGGTCTCCTTAGCTCACTTCCCAGAGGCTCACCCAGCCACTGGCGGTGGCACCTCCGCACAGCATCTGCTCCTGCCTCGCACACAGGCTGCGAGAACCCCCCGCCAGCACACGCGGCTCCAGCTGACTTCGGCTGCGGCGCGAGAGCGGATCTTTAATAACCATATCTCACGCTAGCAGAACATCTTTGTTTACACCAAACATACCACATAAGATTCAGCAGTATACGAGGAAGAAGACTCGTAATTAAATCTGTACTGTAATTGTCAAAACAAACAAGCAACGTTTATTTTGCTCATTTGCTGATGCAGATTCGCAGGGGAAGCAGCAGAAGGAACGCGTCGGGCGGTGGGGGTTGGTGGTGGAGTGGCGGTTGGGGTGGTGAGGCCGAGCGGGGAGGGATGGCCGGGGACGCTGCCCATCACTGAAGGAAGCGCCGCTGGCACGACATGAGTTATGCCCGAGAAGGAGGAGGCTCAGCACGAGCCGTGTGTGGTTACCACCAGAAAACGCCGGGAGAACAGCAGAGCAAGCCACCACATGCCCTCACACGAGTCCCTGGAAGAGGTTTCCTCTTACTTGGTTATTAATTAACTGTTGGTAATTAGCATCACTGGAGCAGCCTCAGCAGAATGCCTCTTAATGGTTCGTCACTACTCTCCAAAGGCAGCGGGTTTTAATTACAGGCTGACCCCGACCATGGGTCTGCACGTCCCTGGTGCCAAACCCACCTCCCCAGCTCTGGCCCGCTGGTGAAACACTGCGACCCCTCCACCCACTGCACCCATGCAGGCACCCAAAGAGGAAAAAAAGAGGTGGATTTCTGTGTCACCCTGCTTGTGGCACGCTGATCCCCGTCACACCACCACCAGCAAAGGCTGGATGCAAACAGGCTGTGGGTTTGAGAGCTGGTGGACAACCACCGCACCGAGCTGGGGGGGGAGCCATGGTGCCACAGGGACTAACGGAGAGCGAGGAGTTTAAAATAATAGCAAGTGATACGTCTGAAAGAAACAGAAGCTCCAGAGAGCAGAAGAATTCGGTACCGTTTTCCCGTTCCATCTACTTCTTCCCCCAGTTTCTTTCCCAGCACGCTGACTGCACCGTCCTGCTGTGCGCCCATGATGACATCGCTTCGTGCTCCCACTGTTGAGCCCAACACAGGGACAAAGCCCGGCCTGGGAAGTCCAAGCCCAATTCAGCACCCCTTCTCGGACCTCATCTCACCAGACACTCTCACACCGACGGAGAGGGAAACTTTGTGCCCCAAAGGGGCACTCACAGTCAAGGACAAACCAACCTGGCCTCAACGAGGGGCTCATCCCACAGAGCACGGCTGCAGGGCGGCGCTGGCACCACCTGGGCAAACGCTTCCATGCGGTCAGAGCCAACAAAAAGAATAAGGATTCATCTGCAGGAAGGTGCGTCCTCACATCCTGATGTCTCAAACAGCATCCTCTGAAGCACCTGAGGAAGGAACTTATGTATGTGGGACATGGATTTGACACTACTGTGAAGGCTCTACTTGAGCTCGAAGCCTACTGAAGGCTGCTGTACCAAGACCTACTTTTGCAATCAATCTTATGCAAAATCTGCAATATGTCAGAACTTGCAAGCACTGAGGCTTCCCAAAAAGGCTTCAAAAACAAACCTGGGGAATGGAGCTGCCACCAATGTTAGACATGGAAGATCCACCCTTGAATCTACCAGAACAACCCAAATTGCACTCCTAACAGCAACTTCACATGAGGAACACCAGAGTAAGCCAAGCTGAGGGACACCTGAGGGCCAGAAGGAGACATTGTCCAGGTAGGTTACATCCACATCCTAGTGAGAATTCCCTTTTTTCAAATATGCCTATATTTATGGCAACATAAGTCATTTCTTACATTTAATGATTATTCCTGACAGCAGTTACAGATCTGCCCTTTTCCCTGCGCAGGGAGAGGGTTGCTGCTGGCAGCAGAGAAGAGGCAGGAGCTCTCTGATGGTGCTGGTCAGGCAGATGACTCCAGGTAGTATGATGCCTGTACCCAGATTTTGCTGAAGCTTGCAAACAACTTACATGAGAGTGGCAATGGCCTGGACACTCATGAACCCCCTGGCACGGCCTCCCCAGCTGTCAGGAGGTGCTTCCAGCTCCCACTCTGGCTCCCACTACACTGCCATGGGCGCAGGACTCTGCCTGAGAAACTCAACAGCCACACGACCGGCCTGCAGTGACTGCAAACTCAGCATCCTGCTTCTGCTCTCCTCTGGTTTCTTTAAAAATATTGACGATGTCTGGATTTCACTTAGGAGCCAAGGGCACAGAGGAGAGATGTCTGAAGTGCAAAAAGCCATAGATGCAGTTTTAGGACCCTCACTCTGAGAAGGACATTGAGGGGCTGGAGCATGTCCAAAGGAGAGCAATGAAGCTGGTGATGGGTCTAGAGCACAAGTTTGGGGTCTCTCAGGGGAGACCTTTAGGGACATGAGTTAGCAGGGGACATGATAAAATTAGGTTAATGGTTGGACATGATGATCTTAAAGGTCTTTTCCAACCTAAACAATTTGATGATTCTTGCTCTCAACAACTCCCTGAAAGGAGGTTGGAGCCAGGTGGGGTTGGGCTCTTCTCCCAAGGAACAAGCAACAGGACAAGAGGAAATGGACCCAAGTTGCACCAGGGGAGGTTTAGGCTGGACATGAGGGACAATTTATTCCCTGAAAGGGCTGTGAAGGGCTGTGCCAGGCTGCCCAGGGCAGTGGTGGAGTCCCCATCCCTGGAGATGGAGCCGTGGAGATGTGGTGCTGAGGGCCATGGGTTAGTGGTGCCCTGGTGGTGCTGATTTAACAGTTGCACTCAATGATCTTAAAGGTCTCTTCCAACCAAAATGATTCTGTGATTCTGTTTCTGTAACTTTCCAGGCTTGACCGATTAAACAGAAAGAGGAAGAAACATTTGAAGAGTGCCCAGCCAGACTGGTACGGCCTCAGCAGCTTGTTCCTGGATCACTCCCTTCTGCAAATGTCAGTTCATTCTTGCTATTTTTCTTTATGCTCTGTGACATTAACCGAGTAAATTTAGAAACAAGACTATTTCTTTATATAGCAACAGCCAACCTGTGGAAAGCAGTGCCCCAAGACTGCAGCAGAACAAATTCTCCAGCCATATTTTTTGTAAGGGCTGTCAGGTTGTATTACCACTAGCAGGCTGACAAGCTAAGGGAGCAATAGGGACACTCACACTTCCTCATCAAGGCGTGCTCTGAAGGGCAGCAGATACTCCTGCCCGGCTGCCTGGCTCCCCCCATTAGCTGCTGGTACCACCATGCGTGGAGGTGGGCTGTTCAGATGGCGCAGAGGTCCGATTCAGAGAAGGAACCATATGGAAATTAAGGAGTGCTGCTATCTGGTAAAGAAAGATGAGGAAAAAAAATGTTTCAGTAGCTTTTGAACCTCATGTAGTTCAATAAAGGCAAGTGCAGGGTCCTGCACCTGGGGAGACACAACCCTCTGCACCAGGACAGGTGAGGGGTGACCTGCTGGAAAGCAGCTCTGTGGAGAGGGACCTGGCAGTGCTGTGGGAAAATAAGTTCACCTGGAGCCAGCAACAGGCCCTTGGGGCCAAGGAGGCCAATGGTCTTCCGGAGTGTATTAAGAAGAGTGTGACCAGCAGGTAAAGGGAGGTTCTCCTCCCCCTCTGCTCTGCCCCACTGAGGCCACCTCTGGAGTGTACGGTCCAGTGCTGGGCTCCCCAGGTCAAGAGAGGCAAGGAATCACTAGAGAGAGTCCAGCAGAGGCTACGAAGATCCTGAGGGGCCTGGAGCATCTCTGTGCCCAGGAAAGGCTGAGAGCCCTGGGGCTGCTGAGCTGGAGAAGAGAAGCCTCAGAGGGGATCTGATCAATGCTCATCAAGAGCTAAAGGGTGGGGGCAAGAGGATGGGGCCAGACTCTTGTCAGTGGTGCCCAGTGACAGGACAAGGGGCAACGGGCACCAACTGGAACCCAGGAGGTTCCATGGTAGCAGGAGGAGAAACTTGTTTGGTGTGAGGATGTCCAAGCCTGGCCCAGGCTGCCCAGAGAGGTTGTGGAGTCTCCTTCTCTGGAGAGATTCCAAAGGCACCTGGACACAATCCTGGGCACCCTGCTCTGGGTGAGCTGCTGGAGCAGGGGAGTTGGATGAGGTGATCTTCAGAGGTTCCTTCCAGCCCCTACCATGCTGGGATTCTGTGATTTTTACAAGACAGGGAAGAGTTCTGATGGAGCTCTGCTGAATGGAGAGACAAAGCCCTGCTTGCAGCGGTGGAGCAGCACTGATACCTGCCAGGGAGGAGATGGGCTGAAAGGGCACAGAGGATCCTGCCTGCAGCTCCTGTGTATCTCCAGCACCGTGCACAATAGCGGTGGGTCCATCACCAGAGCCTCTAGTTGCTATGGAAATACAGATAATAATGAGCAGCAAGAGTAATTGTAGAGATGCACCAGTTGCTAATGTGAAATCCAATGCAGTTTATCGTGCTGTAGCAGCATCCCAACTCCTGACGTGCAATCACACAGATGCATCATAGAGAGATGGAGCCATTTCCGAGGGGGAAAAAAAGACAATGCTTTGCACATGGTCCGGCCCCCGGCCACGCGGCTCCAGCGCAGGATGCTGGCCAACATCCCGCTCCAGAGGAGCGTCCCGTGCTCCCAGCACACCAGCAGCAATCACAGAATCATAGAATAGAGTCATAGAGTCATTCTGGTTGGAAGAGACCTTTAAGATCATCAAGTGCAACTGTTCCCCCAGCACTGCCAGGGCACCACTAACCCCTGGCCCTCAGCACCACATCTCCGCGGCTTGGAAACCCCTCCAGGGATGGGGACTCCACCACTGCCCTGCCCAGCCTGGCACAGCCCTTCACAGCCCTTTTGGGGAAGAAATTGTTCCTCATGTCCAACCCAAACCTCCCCTGGTGAAACTTGAGGCTGTTTCCTCTTGTCCTATTACCCTTTGCTCCCAGCCTGCCCAAGGGCTGCTGGGCACTGGAGCACCACCAAGCACAAGTCCAAAGGTGCTCTCTCCAGCCCTCTGTTCATTTGCTTGCTTTCCACCAATTTCAACAAAACAGCCTCCATTTATTCTACTCCCTCATGTCTATTTAACTGTAACCTCTTTCCTGCAGGGACCATCTCTCTTTGCACAATTCCCTCCAATGAGCAACCTGCTCTAGTTGCAGATGTCCCCACTCACTGCAGGGGGGTTGAACTAGATGAGCTTTAAAGGTCCCTTCCAACCCAAATCAGTCTGTGACTCCACGATTCCATGATTCTATGTATTTCACTGTAGACACCCATGGCATTACTGTAACGCAACTGTATTAGCAAAGTGGCATTGGTGGCTCTTCAGCCACCCTTCGGGTCTTTCATCCAACTCTCCCTCATTTTCCCACCCCTTATGACACTCCTGAGGAGGTCATGGAACATTCAGGTTTCTAGTAAGAACTTAAATATAGCTAAGAACAAGACAGAATTCAGCATTACCATTGTTTAAAAAATAACAAGAGAGACTAAAATAATAGGTCTTTTGGGGAACAACCTTCATTCTTCTCTTCAGCATCATACATTGTATCACTTACTTTGTTTCCTGATTATTACTGCTGTTTCCAAATAAATCCAGAAATGTTGCAGCTTCCTGCGGACTCAGTGTGTGACAGCCCTGAGACAGGAGCTCTTTGTAACAACGAGTCTCCACAAATATTTTCTACAATCAGCTGCTTCTGGTTGTTAATCAAAGGAGGCTTTTACTACTCGCCACACCAGCAAATTCACTGTGGGACCTGAAAGACAGCCTTGTTCCCCCTGCTATGTCACTGTGGCTGGGAAGAGCTGTGGGAACGTGGGGAAACGAGTGGCTTATGCGCCGGCCAGATCAGCCTGTCTGCTTTTCTGTTCCCAGAGTGAATCTGGAGGGTTAAGAGCACAAACCCTTTGGGTTTTCCCTGAAGGTAAGCGGACACCAGCTCAGCAGTAGCTCGGTTCACAGCTACTCTTCTCCCATCGCTTATCATCTGTGGGTGTCTGAGAAGCATTTCACCTGCAACAGCCACAACGGAGGATACATCAGAAATGAAATGCAGTTTTCTAGCTTTTTAACAGATGATATCCCGCAATTACAGTGTTAGAGGGTGGTCTCTGCCACAGGATTTCATCCCACCTGGGTGCTAGAAAGAAAACTGGAAAGAGAAAACAAGATGTCCTGAAAAAGGGCTGGAGTTGCCAGCTATCTTCATGTCTTGGCAACCAGATGGACGAGCACCTTGGGAAAACAGCTGGTGTCTGGGGTGGGGTTGGTGGGCTTTCAAATGTATGTGTATCAACAACTGCACTGGCATCACCCGTTAATTTCTGCAGAGCAGCGGTGTCACGGGAAGGGACACCTCGGCACGGCACCACTCGGAGCACATCACCACCATGATGCCCTTGGGGCACAGGGGGTCCAAAGGAGCTCTCTCCACAGACACCTTTAAAGGGAGCGCGAACTGCACTACAGCACAAGCCTCATCTTCTCAGGCGCGCAGGCAACTACACCGAGACACGACCAGCTAACGAGTCCTGTCCCCACTCCCGCTGCGCGGGAGCAGCGCGCACCCTCTGCATGTGTACGTCGTACTTGGAGCTCATTTCTACACTCCTGTTGAGATCGCTTTCCCCGCGACAGCCCTGTCAACACAGCCATCACGACTTGAAAACAAACTCTGGGTTTTCTTCCCAAGAGCAGCCACCGGTGGGGTTTGCACCGCGCGCCAGGCTCCAGGACGCTATTTTAGGCGCACGGTCCTATCTTTGTCCCAGAGGCTCCTTGAGCAGCAGACGCACTCCCAAAATACCTTCCGCTGGGATCGATGGACGTGCTGCTCGGCAGAGCTGCCGCAGCAGTTTAATGCCTGTGGGAAACGCTGCTGCTCAACTGGCCCACGCTTTGGTGAGAAATACAGCTGAGGAGGGGACAAGCACCATGGGCTGGCAGCTGAGGAAGGACCAAGTCCACTCCCAAGGCTTGGAGGAGGGGTTTGGTCTTCCTGCCACTGCCCGTGTCCCCATGCATGTTCCATGTCCTGCCACACACCAAGCTGGGCGAGGCATTTCACACCACTCTGGTGATGGGAGGGACTGTTTTTGAAAGGAAGGGAAAATTAGGACCAAGACAGTATGAATGAGAGATTGTTAGTCACGCACGCTTGTGATGAAGATAAACCTGGACAGGTACAAAGAGCCACAAGAGAATCACGAATACTTGGAGGGACTTTTGCTGGGGTAGCCTTGATCCTGGGCAGGAGAAGTGATCCCCTGTGATGCTCCCTGATGTCAACAACATCTTGGATTTCCTCTGTGGACAGACCACAATGACTTTTCAGTAGTGCCCAGTGACAGGACAAGGGGCAACGGGCACCAACTGGAACCCAGGAGGTTCCATCTGAACAGGAGGAGAAAATTCTTTGGTGTAAGGGCAGCAGAGCCTGGCCCAGGCTGCCCAGAGAGGTTGTGGAGTCTCCTTCTCTGGAGAGATTCCAAACCCACCTGGACACGACCCTGGGCACCCTGCTCTGGGTGAGCTGCTGGAGCAGGGGGTTGGACAAGGTGATCTCCAGAGGTCCCTTCCAACCCTTCCACCATGCTGGGATTCTGTGATCTGAACATCACCGGGACTGAGCCTGCCCACCCGGTACCTGTGGGAGCACAGGGTGGATGGCCATAACCACTCAGGATTCATTTCAACTCAACAACAAGAGAGCAGACCTGAATTCACAGACAGTGGGGACGTCCAACAGATTTATCCACCAAGTTTAACTTCTCTGGGGACAGCAGACACCCTGTTTCTGTGGTAAGAAATTATCTTGAACACAGTTAGGTACCAACTCACTCTGGAAAGACAATATTAGGCACAAGAAAGAGGCAAGCCTTGCCTCCTGCAGTGGGGAGCAGAGGGCTGCTGTGGGGTGCAGCCCTCCCCCCATTACAAGCTGCAATGGTGCACGAGTGGGAAGCAGAGATGGCCCTCGGGAGACCCTCCTCCTCACACTCCACCACACAGCAGCTCGGGGTGCTGGTACCAGAGCATGGATGGCCTGTGGGCCCTGAGCGCATCCCTAAGCGCTCTGCATTCACTCAGCATCCCCACCACCACCACCCAACACCACCAGGACCGCTCATCTGCCTGCTTTCCACCTGCACTGGTTTACCCCTGGGTGAACCCTCGAGCAGCCTCGTGAGGCAGTAAGAGCAGAGGCAGCATCAGAGAATTCCCACAGCACGGCAGGGAGGAGGAGGACAGAGGCCTTTGGAGAGAGGAGGGGGTGATGCGGGGGTACCTTTGGAGATGCCGAACTCAGTGCATGGAAAAACCCCAACCGAGACTAAAGGAAACACTAACCAGGATTATTGCCAAGGCAGTACTGAGGAGCAATCAGCCATTGCATTGTTTGTTGGTGTTACTCAATACTTCGATAAACACAAGCACTTTGTTCTAGTTAAAGAAAACCTGTTATTCTTAAAATAATTTCACACATTGATCTTTAGATCCAAAAGCCATGTAGAAAAATATACAACATGCTGAAAATATTCATTAATCAATCCCTGAGTTCGCCTCGTCGCAACTGTGCTGGTTTTGACACCTGCTCGCAGTTTCCTGCTGCAGCATTTAACGTGCAATAAAACCAACAGAACAAAGCGAGCAGTGATTGCAGGTGCCCCCCGCACTCACCCCATGCTGCACAAACCGTGCCAGAGCTGATGATGAATCCTTTTGCTGCCACTGATTTTAACAAGTTACTGCCACAAATCCCTGATATGATGGTGTCCTAGCAGTAACCGACAAGTCAAAGCCGTCTCCAGGCTGCCGGGAGGCCTGGCTCGTGGACTAGCCTCAGCGGGAAGATGGAGAGCCGTGGCCAGGCGGGATGTCCGAGTAGAGCAGCATGGTGCCACCATCAGCACCCCAACGTGAGCATCTCGGCCCATCAGCTCCCGCAGAACGCCTGTCTGTGTCACCCCTACAGCTGTGCCGAAATCTCAGGCCTCTCCAGTCACTCCAAAATCCCAGGATTGAGCCAACAGGCAGCACTTGTGTTGAGGCGTGAGCCAAGCCTCCCACGTACAGGAGGAGAAGACCCAGGGCAACGCCTGCTCACCAGCTCCCTGCTACTGCCCATCGCTTGCTGCTCTGTCTGCATCTCTTCCCACCACATGGGTTCAGTTCTGGAACTGGCATCATCATCTGCCCGCTCCACCAGGTCCATGTCTCTGCTGTGCTGAGGACTCCAGAGCTGCCCCAGCACTGCAGGGGGGTCTCCCAGAGTGCAGCAGAGGGGCAGGATCCCCTCCCTGCCCTGCTGCCCACAGCCATGGGTCTTGCCAAGCTGCCTTCTGCGCTGGAGGAGCCACCAATTGATGGCAGTTCAGAGTTTGAGCAAACCTAGAATCAGGCTTGAACATGAAATTATGGGGACTGCTTGAATGTGTATGAATTATTCATGTGATTACCACATGCGGCATCGAGCCTTTAAAGTGCAAATTATTTGGGACCAAGCTTTAGCCTTATTTTCTGTAAAGCATAAAGCACGTTCTCCAACGGTGCAAACAATCCCAGCCTAATGTATATCATTTTCTGTGTCTCCTACTCTCCGGTCTTGCCTGCCAGTTTCCATTAGGAGTGGGGAAACAGTAAAACCTAAAGCAAATGTGCAGTATATGGCTTTCTAGTGGATTGCACGACATTTGCTTCGCACAGCTAATATAGCATGCTACATACTGCAGTTTAAAGAAAGTGGCTGAGAACGGGCTGCGGCCAGCGCGGCCGAATGGCTCCGCAGCCACGGCTGCACACGGGCAGGTTTCGTTCCCCGGCAGCGGCTGGTGAGTGCCCGCAGCGTGCGCTGACAGGGAGCATCACACCCCGGCAGTGCACTTGCCATCCAGGGATTCAAGGGTTTTTTCTACACCTGAAATAGCACAGAAGTGGCAGAAGCAATGAGGAGCTATTTGTGAGGAAAAGAAAAATGTGTTTCACCCAGCACCCAGAGGCTCCTGAGCTACTGTGCTGCTTGTGTGGTTGGAAAAAAAGCTTTGGAAGGACCCTGATGGTCCTGGATGATTAACCGACAAGTAACACAGGGGACTTTCCAACTCTGTAATTTACTCTGTGTTTTGAATAATTGTAATTAGCATTCATCACAGCCTGCACCTCCGTAAGCACATCACCTAGTCCTCACGGAGAGCTGCTTGCTCAGAGCAGGAACCTGAGCTTCAGTCCCAGCCCTTTCAAGCTCCTTCCCCGGACCTCTGTCAGTATACCTGGGTACCAGAATTTAAAGCACGGTGGAATTACTCAAATAATCAGAAAGGGGGACCTAAGTTAGTACTGCTCCAGATGTCCTTACACTGAATATCCTGCCTATCAGCCCAGGACGTTCCGTGCCAGCGCTACAAGTGTCTTGGCCCTTACATTCCTCAATACTGCAACAGTCTCTCTTCGGTGTAAGTTTCTTTCCAGTTATTACCAAGTTCCCCTGTTCCCTTCCTTTCCCCCCCACCCGGGTATCCAAAATACCCCACGCCCTTGTGCTGCCAGTGGGTAATCCCTCGGAATTCACCGGACATGCCTCACACACCAGTATTTAAAGCAGTGGCTCTAACTTTTGTTTAGCTGCGGATCTTGTTTGGGTGGGTGGGTTGGTTGGTTGCTGGAGGGTGGTTTTTTTTGGTCAGGGAGTTAACCTGAACTGAAGAACGGAGAAAAGAAATTCTCTTTTCTGCACCAAGACAGCTGTACTGTCCCTTGTACAGACCATGCAGCCGCGGGAGCCCCAGAGCAATGCACCAGCATCTCCAGCACCATGCTTCCACACCTTTACTCTTACCCTCTCTGCTTCAGAGCTACGCAGCACACTTTCTCCAGCACTCCAACACTCTGCAGCCAGCATATTGCCCATAGAAACAGAAAAGATCACACACACCTTTAGACTGTAACGAAACGGAAACCTTGGCGAGGGAGGTAACGTTCTGGGTTGGCACAGCCTCTAGCAGGTTAACCCGAAAGCTGCTCGGAGCACCAGCAGCCTCAGAAGCCCACCGGCTCTCTGCTGGTGCCACTAGAACCAAGTAAGTGTATTTTCTGGAATGATAAATGAGAATTGTCAGCTTCCAGCACTGTCAGCTGAGCTGTAAACACAGGACATTGCTGTTTGATTTAATTACACAGCATGGCTAGCCTGTGAGGACTCGGTGCGCACAGTCAATCAGCAAGCCACCGAACTCGGAGCATCATCCAGTGCCTGCATCTCTTTATTAGTCCCAGGTATGGGAAAAGACCCTGAACAACAGCCTGGATGTAAATGAGCACATCGACATTCATACGCTGTCACAGCTCATTGCTTGGCAGCATCCAGAGCCGTCTGTTCCCACACTTCCTAAGCACTTTTAATTTTCCATAACTGTCACCTAGAGCAATTTAATTCCTGAAGAACAGCGGGAGAGGGAAAGAGGACACTGACATTTAGCTTCCCCTGTCAGGAGAAGCTCAGCCACCCGCGAGCCATCCCGCCTCTCCCTACCCGGGGAGATAAATGCCACGGCAGAGGTCAGCCCTCGCGGGTGTTCCCCGTGCCGCGCACCGGCACTCGCAGCGTCTCGGCACACGCCATCCGCCAGCCATCTGCTCTTGCCACCACGCCCTGCAATCCCTCTCCATAACTTGCAGCCCCGTCACACAACAGCAAGCTATTACTCATGACTGATGTGGGTGCCTCGTTCCAGGATCCCACCATAAGGTGGAAGAAACCGCACATTACAAAAACCGCAGCTACGAAACCCTTCAAAAGCTGCTGATGGACAAAGCGTTTGGAGCTGCAGCTGGAGAGCAGCTCCAGGGAAAAGAACGGGAGAGGTCCTACCTGCTTTTACATCTATTGGGCTGACAGTGAACACCAGGCTCAGCAACGTGCCCTGCTCAAGGATGTCCAGGGCCACACTCACACAGACTCCATCTTGGCCATGGTGGGCAGAGAGCCCAAGTCCTGACCTGGGGGCAGAGGAACACCGATGTGAGTGAGCACCTTTGTTCCATACAAATGTCACCTACCACACTCCGCTTCAGGCATTCCCAGAAGAAATAATGGGATATTTAAAAGGAAGCCCAGGTTATCCCCCAACCTGCACAGGCTCGTGGGCAGGCACCACGCTCTGCAGCCCTCCTCCAGCCGACGCACTGCATGTGACCCCCATCAGCCAAGAACCAAAGCAGGTGCCACTGGCATTGTGACCTACTCACCACTTCAGAACCCAGGTTTCATACGATAAAAGCACCAAACCACACAAAGAGCAACTTTTGTCATTTCCAGGAAGGTTGACACATGCTGACGTTCTGCCAGCCACAGCAGGAGATGATTCTGTGAGTGCCTTCACCTCTGGGCACAGACAGTGCCAGCTCTCCTGGCCAGCAGCTGCTGGTGCTGGTGTCTACAAGTGACCTGGCACCATCAGCTTCACTTCCTTGGACTTGCACCCCCAGAAGGCACAGGCACTGGTGGGAATGCCAGCAGAGCTGGGAAGGTCACCACGCCAGTGCCAGGAACGTGGCAGGTACGGCGCTCAGAGCCCTCGCAGCGTGCTCCTGCATCTTATTCTGAATCCACAGAAAGCAGCTTCAAGCCAATTGTGAGGGCTGCAGCACTTACAGAATTAATTTGTGTTAATTTGGTCTAACATTTCACTTGAGCTGTACTTCCAATAACTTTTTCTTGATTGGTCTTTTCCCTCCCTATCAGGCATGTGTCCTGTGAATTGCAGTTGGGTTTGTTAATTTTTTCTTGCTAAGCTTCAAGCAAACAGCCTCAGCTGCCCTCAGGGCTTGCTCTGCCCCCATCTTCTCCTCATAGCTCCCACAAGGCCCTCGAGACCCCTCAGGACCCTACTCCCCCACCTCCAGCAGGTGCCTGGGGTGCTGCTACAGCAGGAAGGATCTGAAACCCCCACCCAGCGCCGCTCGGCAGTTACCGAATGGTTTTCACCACTGCAATTTTCGCTGTTCAAAGGGAGACATTTTGCCCCCCTTCACCAGCGCAATCCAGAATGGTTTTTCTTGAGATTTCTTGCAGGACTGTTGGGAATGGACCAGGGCCTCCAGCGTGGCGAGCGGCAGCAAAGTTACTCATGATTTCTGAAGGAAGAAGGAGAGCCAGTAACCCAAACGTTGCACGTATCACCACACGCTTTCACGACTTGCAATTGCCGAGTTCTCTGGATTTAACCTATTTCTGCGTTACACAACACACTGAAAAGGCTCACGTGCAGAGGAGTTTTCAACGCTCAGGCTTCCGGAGCAGGGGCTCTGCTGGGGAGGCTGGGGGGCAGCGAGCGTGGAGCAAGAGCTTGTCTCTGGGCGAAGCACGCACAAAAAGCCACCGATCCGGGGGAAGCGAGATTGAAAGCAAAAACAAAGCACTGCTGACAATACTAAACACAGCTTTTCTGACACCTCCCTGTAATTCCCACTCCCTCCTCCCCCCGCTTACTTACTTAGCTACCACTTTGATAATAGATAATGGCTTTTTTCTCTTGTTTTTAAATAACAGGGACAGGCATCTGTGCTCCCAACCCACAGCCCCATCAGAGTCAGGCTGTGAGAAAAGCTCGCCTCGCAATCTGATCGGTGATTACTTTAATAAGTAATTTGCAGAGCATGGAAGCTTAACACAGCTGTACCTGACCCTAAATAAATAGAACTGGGGATTTTATAACTGCCTTATGGGGCATTAGTCCACAGTTTTCCAATCAGAAGGGCCATGCTGGCCACCTCAACAAAGAGCATTTGGTTTGGGACGCTTTCCACCTCAGGAGAGGGAGAGAAATTTTTCCTGGTGCCTGGGTCAGGGCCAGGACTGTCCCATTGCCCAGGGCCCCTCTCCCAGCAGCGCACTGGGATGCCCCCAGACCTGGGAACAAGCTGGCAGGAGGGGTTTGGGTCACCACAGAGGTAAGGGAGGAGCCTGGTCAGGCTTTGCTCCCCATCCTCTTCATGTCTCTGTCGCTCCAACACCTCCAACAGACTGGCAGCATGCCCTTGTTTCCATGGAGGTCCCAACCGCTGGAACAAACAATCATGGGGGAGAATCCTGCCCTGAGAACCTAATGCCTAGCACCGTGGAGAACGCCGGGCATCTTGCTCCTGTCACGTCGGAAAATAGTGAGTAAAAGAAGGAATGCAAGCAGCTTGCCAATCTGTGAGGACCAAACTTGACTTCAAAGGGATGCAAGCTGACGATGACACGTGGGTCTGAGGGACCTCCCTGAAGCTGCAGCTGGAAGCACCAGCACCCAGCTGGTACAGGCTCAGCAGAAGGTGGCTGCAGGGTGACAGGTCGGAGCAAGCAGCCGGTTTGGCACCAGCACACACAGTTCATTCTCTGCACACCAAACACCTCCTCGAAGGAAGCCCCCCAGTTTCCGCTCACCAGCTGACCAGGGTGAGGCAGGAGGCACGCCGACTCCGGGGTGTGTGTAGCAGGGTTTGAAATTAAAACTGGGATTATTTTAAGCACGTTCCCCAGGTTTTGCAGCTTCTCGCCCGTTTCCATGGGGACGGGCGCTGTGCCGCAGCTGCCGAGGCTCTCCAGCCTCCCAGGCTCTCCAGCTTCCGCGGTCCCGGGAGGATGAGGCCGGTGGGGAGGCAGAGTGGGCACCATCCCTCCGGCACTGCTCGGGCTCCGGGAGCCCCTCAGGCCCAGCACGTCCCTAAAGCAGGAGCACTTGAGCAAACTGCTGGGCTAGGAACGCACCACCAAGGCACGTCACCTTTCATGTTTAACCACAGAAACACATTACTTTGGAACAGTGTTTCTCAGCTCGGAAAGTCACAGTGGGCATTTGCAGAGTGGCTCTGCCACAAGTTTTAGACCTTCAGAAGTCCCCTCCAACCCCTACCACGCTGTGACCATGACTCTGTGGCTGCCTACCAACACACGCAGGCCACGGCAGGGACTGACCACCACAGACGTGGGGCATTGCTGGCCCACAGCCCAGGAGGTTCCCCACGCCAACAGAGCCAACCCAGAGCTGCGGAGGCTGCTGGGTCCAGGCAAGGGGGGGGACGCACCCACCCCACAGCCCCAAAACCCAAGACTCTCCCACGACAGGGCTTCCCCCATCCCTGGCAGCCCTTGCCCTGCACATCCTCCTGAACGCTGCCCACTGCCCTTGCAGCTGGGCTTTTTTGCTCCCCCAACTCCAGGCTGGTGCCTCCTCCCAGCATTACCTGAGCCAAAGAATTTCAGAGACTGTCCCTGGGAGGGGAAACAAACCCGTTGCCAGTCAAGTAAAGGATGGGTAAAGAAGCAATCGAGACACAATCATGATGAAAATCACTGGGCTGCAGCACTAAAGCCTTGTAAATCAGCTGGAAACATAACCCGCTGTCAGGAAACAGGCAGAAAACCTCCAACCACTCACCTCGGTGTAAGCGAAGGAAGAACAGCTCAGCAGAAAGCACCAGATGGCTTCACATATTCCCATGTATATTTACATACACTTTTTTAGTAAGCCACTTTGATTCAGGAGAAGCCACAACCAAAACGCACTCTTGAAGTTCCTCCTTAGAGGAAGCTGATTGCAAGGACCCACCGTGCCGTGGTTTTCCCCTCTCTCGGGTAACGCTGCTGAGAGCCAGGCTAAGAGCACAAAGTGGAAGTGTGCCCCGTGTTCCCTGCTGCTCAGCCCCGCTTCCCAAGTCCTACTAACTCTCCTAAACGTTGTTTTAAGTAGTTGGGTTGAAACATTCCTGTTGGCCTCACAATGACGGGCCTTCACCACTTGGGATAAAAAATAAAATTTAAAAAAAAGAAAAAGCATAGAGGTGTCAGTAAAACTCGCTTGGCCATCTCCCGGAATGACACCAGAAGAGACTTTCTGCCCACCTGAAAACCACGCCTTGTGACGGCCGTGCAGAGACGTGCCTGTGCCCCGTGCCCGTGCCCCGCCGCGGGGAGCGAAGGCTCACAACGGGCAGAGGCAGCCGGCACTCGGAGCAGGCCTTCTGCAGTGCCGGTGAACAAAGTCACTGACCACGTAAGAGGCTTTTGAAAGCTTCTTAGAGGTATAAATAAGAAACCCTAAAAAGCCCTTACACACAAAGGCCTGTTCTCCCTGATGGGAAACAGCACATGGCGACAATGGCAAATCTACAAGCCCACCACGATTCACTGCAGCTTACCGAGGCCACCTTTCCCCAGCACACCATAACTCTGACCATGCACAACCTTGCAGCCCTTCTGCTCTTTTGCTTTACGTTCTTTTTCCCACCCTTTTTATATTCTTTTTCTTTTGTTTTTTTTTAAATTTATTTCCCCACCTCATTTGAGGGGCTGGAGCATGTCCAGAGATGGGCAATGAAGCTGTGGAAGGGTCTAGAGCAGGAGTGTGGTGAGGAGCAGCTGAGGGACCTGGGGGTGTTGAGCCTGGAGAGAAGGAGGCTCAGGGGAGACCTTCTGGGTCTCCACAAATCCCTGAAAGGAGGTTGGAGCCAGGGCGGGTTGGTCTCTTCTCCCAAGGAACAAGCGATAGGACAAGAGGAAATGGCCTCAAGTTGAGGCTGAGGTTGGACATGAGGAACAATTTCTTTATGGAAAGGGCTGTGAAGGGCTGTGCCAGGCTGGGCAGGGCAGTGGTGGAGTCCCCATCCCTGGAGGGGTTTCCAAGCCATGGAGATGTGGTGCTGAGGGCCATGGCTTAGTGGTGCCCTGGCAGTGCTGGGGGAATGGTTGGACTTGATGGTCTTAACGCTCTCTTGCAACCAAAACGATTCTGTGATGCTATTCTGTGATTAACTTTCTCTGTTCAGAAACAGAGTACAACGTACCTTGCCAAAAACTATCCATCGAAAACCATCACCAGGCAGCATCTCTCCTCTCCCAGTCAGCTACCTGTTAGTTGAATCCCAACTCTGAAATGCTCAGAAATATTTCAAAGGTTGTCTGTGCAAACACGACCCAGCACGACGTGCATGCTGCAGCCGAGCACAGCCCTGGAAGTGTGCCAGAGACACACCGGCCCCCACCGCAGCGCGGACGAAGTGCAGGGCACCGGTCGCATTTGGGCTGCACCCTGCTACAGTCAAGAAGTTACCGGAACACGGGAAAACTCGGGGTCAGGGAGCAGCACCCAGGAAGGGAAGGGAGGAGGGAGCAGGACAGTTGTTCCTTGGGCACAACTCTCCATCGCACAGCTCCACACAGCCCTGTCCCTGGACGGACAGCGAGCCAGCGCCGCACAGCCTCAGCACCGGCCTGCCCTGGGCTCGATCCCCACCGAAGCAACGAGTGCAGTCCCGGCATTAACAAAAACGATGCTGAGAAAAACAGAGAGGGGATCCACAGGACAGACTCAGGAATATGGAGCTTACCCTCGGAGTCGGGGACTCCAGGAGCTCAACCCACACATGCCACCGATGAGGACGCCGGGCGGCTGCGGCCACAGCCTTCTGCTACACCGGGACAGCACCGTGACAACAGAAACTCCTCTGGTTTACCAAGGTGAGATCCCACAGCAGGGAGCTGGGGTTGGACAGACGCAGGCTGGAGAGAAAGGACAGTTTCTAACTGTGAGGGTAACCAGATAATCCCCCAGGAACAGGAGTTTGACACAAGAGCAGGTGCTTTACTGCCCGCCCCCAGGAAACCCCACCGCGGCTTAGCCACAACAGTTCGAGCTGAGTAAGTCCATAAAGTCTTCGTACCGGTCCCAAGGAAGTCAGGCAAGAGCACTGGGAGGGTTTTCTTGCCTCAAAATTGTGGGGTTTGATTTATCTGAGGGTAAATACCAGTCCTGTGTTCCTGCTCACTAGAATAAATGTTAACCTTCTACTTACACTCACCCTGTCACAATTAGAAGGGATTAACCATTGGATTTAGATGGTCAGACTCATTCCTGTGTATCCACCACTGGGAACCACCTATGGGCAACATTTTGTATACTAACCAACCTTCTCCCTTTCTGATTTTCTAAATTTATTTCACTCTAACTTGTCAACATGTCAACACTAGTAATTTTCCCACAATATGTCACACACAAAGCCAAAGTATTAACTGGCTTCTTTATGTAAGGAAGTTATTGGAACGTCTTAAGCGATCTCCATAGCAACCACGCCGTGCCAGTAAATATGAGTTCACCAGAACAACACTGTAATTGCTCTGAGCACACACTGACAGGCACTGATGAAAAATCAGGCAATATCAACACAGTAATGTCCTAATATGTCTCCGCTATCGCTAAAGGGCTGTTTGAAAATACCTCACGAGATGTTATGGGGTTTTTATCAATGGCCGTTTGCCCGCAGAGCTCAGTTTGCCCAGACTGGCTGTTCACAGGCTCCGGGCAGAATTAAATGCTTTTTGGCTGATGTAGCCAAACCTCCAGTTTCAGCATTTCCACCTGGCTTGCTTGCCGTTCCTGCTGACCCACCAGATCCGAGACCAAAGACACTCTTTGCTTTGGGCACATCATTCCGGCAGACCCCACGGGAGCTGCGAAGCCCGGCAGCCACACTGACCCGGAGCAGAAAGGGGCTGGCGGGGGGTCACAGCCCCTTCCAGCAGCAATTTGGCTGCGTGTTTCATTCACACCCCAGTGCAGCCTCGGGCAGGGAGGTGTCATTCTAACAGATGTTTTCCCTATGCTTCCGTACTAACAGATGCACGGGTTAACAATTCAGTGCTATACTCTGAACTGCTAATAAATAAATACTTGTAGGCGACACCAGCCAGTTACTTCTGCAGCCAAAGTTTACCTGATTTCACAGCCTCCAGCTGCCAGGAGCGGCACAGACAGGCGCTGGTTCCACCACCCTCGCCAAGGGGATGCCAGCAGCCCCCGTGCCCATGTGAACTAGACCATCGCCATGCCTTGAAGACTCAAATTAACACATATGTCTAACTCCTAGTTTATCTAGTGCAAAATTCCAGCAGCCCAAGCCCCCGGGGGTTTCTGCCGGTGCTCCGCTGGTGTCCGAGGGTCGATGCCAGGATTGCCGCCAGCACCCATCGGCTGGGCTTCCTTCCCGCGGTGCCCTGGAATGCCACCCTGCACCTGACGAGTCCACCGCGACCCTGCTATTTCCTGCTGGATTTCTACAAAAGACCTGCAATCTGGGGAGGAAAAACCCTAAAGCAGCATTTCCCAACGGGAAGGAGCAGTTAGAAGTTTGGCGGCCAGCGGCACTTCTCTTCCCCGTCAAAGGCGGAGGTTTCCCCGCACAGACCGGAGCTCCCCTGCGAGCCGTGCCCGCTGCTCCGCCACCCGCTGTTCAGCGGCGGCCG
>VZZY01021469.1:0-40714 GCA_013400335.1 Eurystomus gularis | reverse complement strand
TCCCGGCCCTGCCCCGGCTGCCCGCGCTCCCGCCGCCCCTGTTACGGCCCAGCCCGTTACCGGCGTTCCGTCGGTGCTCGGGATGCAAAGGGCTCGCTCTCGCTCGGTCACTGGCTGCGGATCTTTAACCTCGTTGATGTGCAGGCGGCCGCGCCGGGCCTCATCCAGCTGCTGTAATCAAACGAGGACGTGGTGTAAGTTGGCGGGTGGCCTGGGAAGAGAACGCTTCTCGTGGTGGAGAGCGCGCGGCTGTTCGGCAGCTCTCTCGCCGGGGAGATCCGTGTTGTCTGAGGATGCTGTGTCGGATGTTTGGATACAGAGGAGAAGAAGCCTGAGGTTGGCAGTTTAGGCCTGAAATTATGGTTCTCACTGATCACAGCAGTGCAGCGCAGGAAACCAAGCAGAAGTTAGAAAAATAATTAGGGCCCAGACCTCCCATCTTTTCCCCAGGCAGAACATGAGCAGATGAAACCCCTTCTCCAGGTGGAACATGAGTGTCATCCTGGGCTTTTACTGGACTCCAACCTGAAGCACATCCACGTCTATTGCACTGCAAGGCGTAGGATGGTGACAAATCAAAGCATACCTGGCTGCTGACGGGACTACGGATCATCTGCTTCGCGACGGCCGCCTTGCAGCCTTTGCACGGCCGGCTCCACCTGGGTGGAAGCAGCGTCGGGCGGAAGGCGAGCGGAGGCGTGCGAAGGGCAGCGCGACCACCCGTGTGTTCAGAAGAGTCTGTCGTTCCCCGTCTGTGTTTACTTTTGCACGTTCTCTCTTTGCTCGCGGATTCCAAGAGATTGGAGTTTTCTTTCATCTCAGCAGCCAGGAGATCATCTCTAACTTTATGGAATTACATGTGCTGAACCAAATTCCTCCGGCTTTCGTGCGTGTTGAGCCTGACCAAAATCTCACTGGCGTTCAACAGGCAAAGTTCACATGCATTCATTTCCCTGGGAGACGTGATACCTGTTCTAATCTAGGACAGGCCAAATCAAATTGTTCTTTATGAAATTCCAGGGTTATTCTTGGAATCAAAGGATTTGTGTCGGGAGTTACTTCATCCAGTTGTTCTCAAACACCTCAGTTCTGCAAGTGAACAAGCATCCTTTGGGGAGGGACTGATCATTCTCTTTCCCAAGCATCCTGAGCTGTATATTTAATGTTGTGTCAAAATTAGGGTGAGGGAAACTGAAATAACAGTTAAACTTTTGTTCGTTAATCTCACGCTTCAGTTCAGCAGTACAGATCCTGCCGTTTACCTCGTTGTGCTGTACTCTACTGGTAGCTGTTACTTACGCTTCCCTTTCTGTCTTCTCAGCAGCTGCATGGAACGGTGATTGTTCTCGTCCTTCACCGCTGTAAATCGGAGTCAAGTTCCCTGGTATCAGTGTAGTTATCCTGAATAAAACCAGCGTAAATAGAAATAGAACTGCCTGAAGTAGCGTTCCATTATTTATGGTTATCTGTTCTCAGTGAGCTGATGAAAATGGTTTCTGAACAAAAATGCTCCCAATTATCATAAAGCTGCAAAGGAGGCAAATATTACAAGACACTTGTAATGCAGGCTTACAAACAAGGGGACCGATGTACCCTGGTATTACGTTCCGTTGCTGAATATAATGGCTATAATTGCAACGTGTTTAAGATGATGGAAGGAATATTACTGTGATTCTTAAAATTCACAGGCATTCTTCATCAAGAAGAAAGCCTACAGAGAAAAGCCTATGTTTATTTTTAAAAGTCCTCTGAAAGAACACATAATTCTTTCAATAAACATTACATAAGGGGGAGATTTCACAAGTTTTCCTATCATTAGCCTTTCTGTAAATAGTGCCAATTCTATTTTTAAAGATGCTAATAGTCATCACTCTGATGAATCTTTCGAACACGCTTTCGAACCCTTACCACCACGGCAGCTGACGAATAGCCTTCTGGTCGGATCACCTGCGTGGCCCAGGTCAGCAGGAAGGGGCAGGAACCACTGTCACACCGCCTTTGGACTAAGACCTTGTCCAGGCTGGTGGAAAAGGGGTGCCACGTTTCACTGCAGGGCAGGGCTCCTGCTGACCCCGCGGTGCCAGCGGTGGGCAGTGCAGGGCGGTTACAGGCCTTGCAGAGCTGGAGCTCAAGCCCGTGGAGTGGTCAAAGGTCCTGCCTCCCTCGCTGCCAGGCTCCTGCCCGCCGCGCTGCCGAGGCAAGTGCAATGTACAATATATCCTGCTTGCTTTTCTGTATGCCAGAATGCGCTCTCTTGCCTAGTCCTGGGAAGGAGTGATTTTATTTCTGGTACTATTTCAGCAATTCAGCCCTTTAAATTTTTGGTGACTTCTGCCCCTCTTTTTTTTTTTTTTTGGCTTGCCTTTCAGTTATATCTCTGCTCACTCTTCTGCTTATGTTAGTTATTTATTTAGGTTAACCAAGTGTTTCACTAACAAATTAAGACCATATGTTACTATATGTTAATACGATTCATTCTTAGAATTCACTCCTCTAGTTCTTTCACTAATTGGAGTATTTTAAAAACCTATATAAAGCTACAGAGGGCAGTTTTATCTGGAAAGCAATGACTTTTCTTGTGTTATTCAGTGCCTCTTACTTTAGAAAGATGAGAAAAAAACCCCTCTGCTTCCTAACTTGTCTAAAGACCAATGCAAGTAGAACTTGTGTGACGTAGGTTCCTGCCAATCTGAAGAAGTAGCTGGGCAGAAAAGCTGGACATGTCTCTCCAAAGCTTGGTTGTCACTTGTAACTCTGCACCTTAAAGTCCATAATCAGACAATTCCTCTGCGTGAGGGTCTCTCTGGCACTGTTCCTTGTGTCACCCACATCGATCTGTGCCCCCACGGCAAAGTGTTGGTGGTATGGACACGTGTGAGAGTCAGTAGTGCCCAGACCTCAGGTGTGCCCCACGGTGTCCCGGGGAGACTCAGCACATGTGGAGAGGAGCCTGCTCATGCCACCACTGAGTCTTAGGAGACAAATGGCTGCTGTGCTTCAGCACAGGGTGACGCGTGGTGAGAGCTCCCCTCTGATCAGTGGGCACTGGCGTGTTTGAGGTGCAGCATCTTTGGAACCAGGACTAGGGAGGAGGGAGGGCTGCGGTTCAGTGTCCACCCCAGAATATTTGATTCTGAGCCCTTGGTATGAAGACTCAACAGCTGAGGTCCTGATAAGAGGTGGGTGCCCAAGCTTGGCCTTCTCAGAGATTGGCATCCTTTAAAAGATGAAAAAAAACTCTGGTGATTCAGTCAGATGAGACGCATGACTCTTCTTTTCTCACCCAGCAAAACAGCTGAGTCCAAAAGGAGAGCGCGATACATCTTTGGGGATAATCTGGCACTTCGGTCCATTGTAAATTGAACATTTTAACTCAAAGTGTTAAAAAATCCACCCTAACACCTCTGGTGTCCACCCTAACACTGTCTTTCCCTGTCCAAATAGGTTCTGTGTTTGTCAAACATACAAAGGCAGCTCTTCAGCAAACCCATGCAAGCGCTTGGTCGTCACTGTTCCTCCTGTTCTGACATCACTTCTCCATGAGATGCTGTCTCTGGGATGACCGTTTCAGGTGGAGACCAGGCTGCATTTCAACACGCTGGGCCAGGACCCCCAGCTCTGGAGAAGGCTGTCACCGCAGCGCGCCCTTGGGCTCGTTCTCTCTGTGCAGCAATCGCAGGGTTTTCTCTTTGTACGCTCAACCACTGCGTGGATTCTGCTTCTAGGAGGGAAGTCCCAATGCAAAACGCTGAAACCCTCCGATATCCCCCAAGATCAGAAACAGCCCATACCGAATATTGCTCGTTTGCCATCTCACGTGCTAACCTTAATGATACTTTTCTTGTTATGATTGTATTTGTAAAGGAGTTCCTTGGGTTTGAAACTGGATGGCCCAAAGAGCTCGGAGCCTGAAGGCTGGGGAGCGTCAGCCCTTCATGTAAAACTTTAATGTGAAAGCCTTTAATGTAGAACTCACAAGCAGCTCAGCACCCTGAAAACGCAGGGACGGGCCTGACAGGGGTTTGCGCAGCGAAATACGCGACATCCGGGCTGTTACTTGGCGACTGGAGCTTGGGACTCCGGCTGGCTAAAAGCAAAATGATCCCCTTGAGGGATATATTGATGGACTTCTGATCTATTATTTCTTTTTGCCTTTTCATTAGGATAAAATCTTCCTGGATACCATCATGTTAAATAAATGATATGCTGCTGTGCTGATGCTGCAGAGAGAACCTGAGCTGCGGTGAGGAGGCAGAACAGGGCAGCTAGAACTCCAAGGAACACTCCAAGTCCTGCTTGAAGATGATTTACCTAAGCTGGGTATCTGTCCAGATCCACTTCCTCTTCCTGAAATGCCCGTGAAAATGCTTCTTCATTACTGTCATCTTGTAGAATTCTAACCAGAATGCTGAGATCAAAACTAGCTGGAATAATCACCACTCTAATTAATGGCATGATGTTATTGCTTTAAATCCTGATGTATTTTCTTATGTCATATCAAATAAAATTATCCTAAGATATTTTGGGGTTTGCATAAACAAATGGCTTCTTTCAGTACAGCTTTGCCATTAAGCCATTTTTAATTTCCAATAATTTTGCCCTCTGGTTTGTAAATATTGCTTGTGATTAGGATTTAATCACCTAAGTAGCCTCAAAGAAAATCTATTCCAGGGAAAGCATAATGACATTACCAGTCAAACCTGCTTTTTCTTACATCGGCAGTAACAGCCCCATTAGTAGAATCTGTTCTTTCAAAGAGGAGCTGCTGGGCCAGTGAGGAATCGGTGCCTTGTCTCCTTCAGCCCAGGTAACTGTATTTTTCAGCAGCTGGTGGCCCTGCCACAAAACAAAGGTGGAGATTTAGGCCTATTTATGTATGTATTTAATCCAGCTGCTCCCGTGGAAACGGCAGTACTGTAGGACAACAGTGTTCCCTTTCAGAACCCAGAGATTGCCCGTGACATGGAAGTTTTCAAGGTTCAACATATTCTGCTACAAAACGGGCTCCCACCAGATAGTCCTTGGAGGCCAGTTCCCAAACAAGGGGCTTGTCCAAGTGAGCCAAGGTGTGAACTGGCCAATTCTGAATTCACCGGAAGCAGAGCTTTGCACTCCTGCAGTCTCTCTGACAGTTTGAGACGTTCCAGTCTCCAGTCCTGCATCCAGATACTCTTTCCTGCAGAGTGCAACGTGCATTTGGGCTTACAGACTGTAATAAAATGTGTCTCTGCTACAATTTTTTAATAAAAGCTTCCATAAGGAAATAGCTTCTAAAGGAGTCTCATTAAAATAGCTTTGCTTTCTCATTTCGTTTAACAAGGATGGTGCAATTTAGCAAGAGGAAATAATCATGTATCTAAACTCTGAAATTAATTTTGTGTGTTTTAAACCCTTCTAGTGCTACTGATGGAACTTGGTCAGGTCACTGGGAACATAATTATCTGGATTTGTAAGATTAAGTACTCTTCATGTCCCAGTAATGGATTCCTACCATCATGCTAATTCAGAATATTTTATTTCAGACCAATAGAGCCCCGGGCTATTCTCTCTGCTGCTTGCCCCTCAGTGCAGAGGCTCTGCAGAGGTACTGCCAGTTCAGCAGCAGCAGCCAGTGGCCACCTTAATGGGGCTTCATCTCTGAGAGGGTTTTCTGGGGGGTGCTGGGGGTCTTCCCAAGGCTCCTGCCTTTTCCTCTGGATGCACCCACCCTGTGATTTCCCCAAATGGGGAAACCTGACAATGAAATGGCTTAAGTGGGGTGAGGGATATGGTGGATGTGTGCTAGAAGGCAAACAAGTAGTAATAATGGGAAACTTTCACTACTTCAAGAGGCCTGTCAGAAAGATGGGGACAGACTTTTGAGCAGGGCTTGTTGGGACAGGACAAGGGATGGTTTAAACTAAAAGAGGGAGATTTAGACTAGAAAGAAGGAAGAAATTTTTCTGCTGAGGGTGGTGAGAGCCTGGCCCAGGTTGCCCAGAGAGGTGGTGGCTGCCCCACCCCTGGCACCATTGCAGGTGAGGTTGGCCGGGGCTCTGAGCAACCTGCTCTAGTTGCAGATGTCCCTGCTCCCTGCAGGGGGTTGGATGAGATGAGCTCTAACGGTCCCTTCCCACCCAAACCAGTCTGTGATTCTATGGATCAGGGGAAAAAACATTTTGAAAGCAGCCCATGAACGAAGGGAAGCACTGTGTGTGGCAGACCCAGGCGTGGGCCCCTTCTAGCAGCGAGATGAACCCCAGCGAATGAAGAGCGGAGGAGCACAGTGTGAGGATCCGGGAAGGCTTGAGCAGATGCTTGAAGAAGGACCTGTGGCCTGCTGGTCGCTGGAGAACAGGGCGGCCACCAGTCCCCTGAGCAAGCACCTGAGGCTGCCATGGCGGAGAGGCTCCATGCCGAGGTCTGGAGCCCGGGCAGGGATCCCCGCAGCTCCCCGGGAGGGCTGTGCTCCAGCGCTGGCAAACCTGCCGGGGCCCGTGTGGCACCCGCGTCCTTCGCGGTGAGCTGGGAAAGCCCCCAGGACCTCGGTGAGGGCCTCGCTGTGCCCTGAACCTCCAGTGAGGCACTGCAGGGAGCTGCATGCGCCCTGTAAGGGCTATAGAAAGGGGGGGAAGGTTTGGTTCCAACCCAAGACGTTCTGTGATTCTGTGACATATTGATGAGGCAAGTCCAAGAGGGCAGCCAGGAGACGTGGTAGGACAGCACGCTGTCAGGAGGGAGAGTATTTAATGTCGATGTGTGTGTCAGTGCTTCTGCCAAGCCAATGTATGACACCGTGTGGAGGAAAAGCAGCCGTAACTGCTGATCTGCAGTTTCTCTTGTTTACCACACCTTCAAATACGTATTACAATAAATTGTATCATGGTTATAAGTGTATATATACACTGCAAAATCTGCTCTTTTCGTTTTTTTTCCCTACACCCTCAAAAATATATTATGATAAATTTTAGAAGGAAATTCCTTGCTCTGAGGGTGCTGAGACCCTGGCCCAGGTTGCCCAGGGAAGCTGTGGATGCTCCATCCCTGGAGGTGTTCAAGGCCAGGTTGGACGGGGCTTTGAGTAACCTGCTCTAGTGGGAGGTGTCCCTGCCATGGCAGGGGGCTGGAACGAGATGATCTTTGATGTCCCCTCCAACCCAAACCATTCCGCGTTTCTATGAAATTGTATCATTATTATAAGCGTGTATATGTATATGAAGAACAATTTGAGTGTTTTGTATCCTACAAAGAATAGATAGCACTGGGGAGAATCTGCCAATTAATAATATGAAAAAAGAAACTTGCTTTGTGCACATTCCCTTTCCAAAATACATGGTTGTTTTTCTCAGCTCGTGACTTGCCTTCAGCCCATACATTTGAATTACTGAGTCAGCATTCCAGGGTTGCTGACCAATGGATGACAACTATTCCAAAGAGTTTAATGGCAGAGGCGATAGTTTTGGAGTGGAACATCTCAGAAAGAGCAATTCACCAGGTTCTGATTGATCAGAAGAGATCAGGAACGCTGTTGAACAGTGTCTATTGTCATCTTGATGTCAGCAGAAAAATATTAACCATCTTGCTGAGGAAATACATACAGTGCCCAGCATAAAGGTGAGTAACTTGTTATGAGCAGTTCTGATACCTTCAGTTTGGGCGTAGCACAGACCAGGTAAGGGCTCGCTGCTTTGTCAGATGAGTGGGAAAGCTGCGGATTCTTAGCTATGGTCTTTAATCCCTGGTTCTTTAATAAAAAGTCCTTAAAGTCCTTTAATCCCTTTTAACGCTGTTCTTTCCATCAGAGTGTAGGGCAGTTTGCAGTTTTCACATTGGATATTCTGCATGCCAAGGAAAGGTCTCTCTCTTTCTGGATTTAAAACATGTTTGTGTTTTTCTCCCTTAGTACTTTCATCTGGAAAGAAATGTCATATCAACGATTCCCGAGAATTTATTTCAAAAGCTGCCACATCTTGTTTGGCTGGATCTCCGGTGTAACAAGATTAAAGCTCTTCCTCCTGAAATCGGTTACCACAGGTGAGATCATTGGTCATACAGGTAATTTAATAACAATTGTATTTGTCTTCTATTTGCTTTACTGTAATTTCATTGTAACAGTCAGACGTTTATATGCTTTTGTTTGGCATTGGCCTTGGTGCAGGAGAGCGGTAAATAAGCTGAATTTTGTTTACTAAAACTCAGATGAACTGAAAGGGCCAATTAATATTACATAGTGAATTTCTAAACCCTTTTAACTTTAGAAATGTAAGATCCGTTTGTCTCTTCACATAAGTTTTGCACCGTTGGAGGGATTAATTGGCTGTTGCTGATTCAGGTGGGGTGTGTGAGGAAGAAAGAACACCGTGTGCCTGGACCCTGGGAAGCACACTCGCTCTCACGTTGCCATGAGCACCAAAACCAACTTCTCACCATTTTTTTTCATTGTCCTTGGACAGTTCCTCGCTTCTTGCTTCAGAAGCAGAAGACAACAAATCACGATATAAGATAACTAACAGGAATAAATAAATAATTTTGTTACTGGAAGGAAACGAGAGACCAACCCAGGACAGTTTGCTTGCCGTGTGCTTCTAAAAGATACCGTTCAGTGAAGAGTGAGTAAGAAGGAAAAGGAGGCGACCCTTGCATGATATCTGCTATGGAATTTTCCAAAATAAAAAGAAATAAATAAAAACAACCCACAGCAATTTCATGACATCTTGTGATTGAAACAAGGTGCTTAAAGGTATTTTAAGATCGCTTGTTCCTGAATCATTGTATATTCAGCTTATGATTAGAAAAATACAGTAAATGCCTCTGAAAAATGCCAAGTTTAATGATGTTTTCAAATCTTTAAAATGCAGCTTTCATTAGTGATTTTTAAATTGGACAAGACTAATAGTATTTTAGTGTAGTTTGTGAATGATGTGATCATTGTAGGAGGGTTGAAATTCTTTGAGATTAGGACATTGTCTGGGTGCATCTTCCTCGGAAATAACATGCCAGCCATGAGTCTCAACACCTGTTACACTTGATCTTGTTTGTATTTTTCCACTTCCTTCAAACAGCAGCTCAGCTTTCGGAAAATGCCCATCAGAACTATTCACTGCATATTGCTTGGTTTTGCTTTATTACACATTGGAGCATCATCTGTATTTTAAGATGTTTGGATGTCCCCTGGGTGTCCTTTTCTAGAAGCAGCCAGAAGTGTAGTTTTCATCAAAGGCAGAGCCTCGTTGAAACCTCGTGCTGGTTTGGGGCCCGACTGATTGACCGTTGAAGATGTTCATGAACTTTTTCACTGATTTTAACAGATATTCTGATGGGAGTTTCTCCAGCTCGGAGTAAAACATCTCCTCAGTTGTGGAAGTGATGTCTAGCCCAGCGTGCAGGGAGGGCAAGTACCACTCTAACACTTTTCTCTCTAGAAGTGCCTGCGAGATCTGGGCAGGGCCAAGGGCACGTTCCATCCACACCACTGTTGCTGCAGGGGCTGCATTCGGGCAGGAGCTGGCAAGAGCCAGCACTGGCTGTGGTGCAGGGCCACAGGTCACCGTGCACAGGGCCATGGACACCAAGGGGTTCGGAGGCAGCAGGATCGCCCCGGCATCCCGTGGTGCCTCAAACCACAGGGGAATTCAGGTTTTGGATTCTGGAATCTCCCGTGGCTTTCACTGATGCTTTTCCTTTAAATGCAGTTGAACACTCGCGTTCAAAAATGCAAACACAAAAACGGCACTTTCATTTTTTGACTGAATTGAAATGTCTTAAAATATTGCCATAAATATTAAGCCGGTGTTGAGCAGCTGCCAAAATGTTCGGTTTGGTTTTCTTTCCTAGAGGCAAAGAAATATTATGACAGAAACTACCAAGCTTTCTTCTTGCTTGTTTTGTTGAATTTTAACAGTAAACAAGTCAAATTGCAGCACTATTAAATAAAACGCCATTAACTTTTCTGTTAGGCTGATTTTTCGTTTGTGGTGTGGACCACACCTTGCCTATAGAGTATCATTTGATCTGATATGTTGATGGATATTAAAAACTATTTAGAAGAATGCTCTTAACATGGCAGAATGAAGCTGTTAGAAGTGAGGAAAGAGGTGAAGTGTGGTTTCTGTGCGGTCTCCATTTCATGGGTGCCTGGGTGTCAGCGGCTGTGTGCTACAAGGGGACAAAGAGACAACCTCTTTGCGTGTGGTCAAGGGGTTCCTGTGTCCTAAACGTGCAGTAGCACAGAGGTTCCCATCAGAGACGCTCCAAGCAGCACTGCATACGGCAGCCCTGGGCGTTTTTAACCAATACCAATCGATTTCTGAGCATGGCATTTTTACAGAATCTTGGGATTTGTCTAAATGGTAACAGATTTTCAGACATATCAAAAAAAACATGTGACATAAACACCGTAAATGTCATTTGTGACCTGTGCCAAGCTTCTAGGCTGCTTCCAAGAGTAGCAACACTAGAGCTTTTCAAAAAAAGAAGTTGGCAAAATTAAATACAAATAGGATATCTTTCTTTCTAATCTCATTATCAAAAATGACTGAGCAGTTTGAGCTCAAATTTAGCCCGAGGAACACGCTCAACCCAAACAGTTGAATCTCAGCAAAATTGTAAACAACGGAAAATGATGTGTTTATAATTGGAACAGCCAGTATCGGGCTTCAAAGTGATAAGCAGGCTTTGCAAAGAAAGATCAAATGCTGAATACTGAAGTAGTACATAATAAATGGGCATGAAAGCAAACTTCAGCTTGTCACAGGAGAAAGCTTTGGGGTGTGTTAATCTCCTGATTAGGAGCTGAAGTGGGCGATGGAGAAGGGTGGATTTGCCTTGTGGAGTCCTTTCTGTAGTAGGAAGCAAAAGCAAGAAACAAATTAAGGAGGAAAAATATTCTTGTGTTTCTATTTGATTAAATGAACTTTACTCTTACTGTTGCTACTCTTTTCTGTTTTATTGAAAACTCTGCTTTTAGAAAGGAATCCTATAAAAGAGCTACCCTCAGCACTTGGTGAGTACTCACTGGAAGGGACCTCTGGAGATCATCTCGTCCAACCCCCTGCTCCAGCAGGTCACCCAGAGCAGGGGGCCCAGGATCGTGTCCAGGCGCCTTTGGAATCTCTGAAGAAAAGGAGACTCCACAACCTCTCTGGGCAGCCTGGGCCAGGCCCGGACACCCTCACACCAAACAAGTTTCTCCTCCTGCTCAGATGGAGAAGAACCCTGCTGGGTTCCAGTTGGTGCCCGTTGCCCCTTGTCCTGTCGCTGGGCACCACTGACAAGAGTCTGGCCCCATCCTCTTGCCCCCCATGGGCCCTTGAGCTCTTGATGAGCATTGATCAGATCCCCTCTGAGTCTTCTCTTCTGCAGCTCAGCAGCCCCAGGGCTCTCAGCCTTTCCTCAGCACAGAGATGCTCCAGGCCTCTCAGCATCCTCTGCTGGACTCTCTCCAGAAGTTCCTTGGCTCTCTTGAACTGGGGAGCCCAGCGCTGGACCCAACACTCCAGATGTGGCCTCATGTTGTAAGGCTCCTTGCGGCAGTACTAGTAGACTATCCTCCAAGGCTGCATCTGGAGCCAGGGCTTGCACCACCAAAACTGGCAATGGCCACACAGGATAGGATAGAATGGAATGGAATGGAATGGAATGGAATGGAATGGAATAGAATAGAATAGAATAGAATAGAATAGAATAGAATAGAATAGAATAGAATAGAACAGAATAGAATAGAATAGAACAGAACAGAACAGAATAGAATAGGAGTATTTCAGGTGGAGATTTTCTGTTTGGCCCAGCTTCCTTTTCCTTACACAGCTGACATGCAGGCTGCACTTTGACATAGAGTTTTGCAGCTGCTCATGATAGACCATGCTGGCTGTGCTTCACTGGACTCTGTTTTAGTCATTTCCAGTGCTCTCTACGTAAAGTATCTTACCAGGCTCTGTCCCTGAAATGACATCCCTGCTAGAAAATGAAATGTTCTCAGCTATGTCCCCAAGCACTGAGTCCAGCTGGCACAGAATGACCCATTCCTACACAATTCCACTGTTTTGCTCCCAAGCAGAGTGTGGAGCATGCAGAACTCCCCTGGGAGTGGATCTGGAGCATCCAGACTTGCCTGGAGAGGCCCGGCTGGTACAGGCAGACCTGCCTCTCGAGGACCAAGCAGACAGTTCAGCAGTACAGTTCTAGTCTAAGGCCCAAGAAAGTTTTCTGTTATTTTAACAAAGCTTTGTTCTTCATACTTAATGCTGTGTAAGTGGGGTCTCTCCTGCTCCTCGGGCAATGCGTTAGGAGAGCAACCAGGCACTGATCCTCTTACTTTCCACCTGGCAGTTATTCTGGGACAGTCTGGACCAGTCCCTTTTGGATGCTTCCAGCACCTTCCACACAGACCCAGCTCTCTAGGGCCTGGCTTTCCTCAGGGCTGCAACCCCAGCTTCGGGCCAGCTCAGCTTCCCAAGTCAGGCCGGCATTCCCCCGGCCTTTCCGAGCTCTGTGCTGAAATCGTTGACAGCCAGCGTGCCGGAGGGCGCAGGCATGCTGCGCACCCGCAGACCTGATGGCCTCTTCACGTGTGCATGGGGAAGAAAAACCCACCTGATCCTGTGGTTCAGGTGCTGCTTACTCAGACACCACTCACACCAACTCTGCTGTCCTAGTTAGCTTTTAGTTGTGTCCTGAAGCGAGGCTTATTCCTGAGGAGTCATATCTCCTAGAAGAATTATTTGAAGGAGAGCTCTGAACAGGGCATCAAAGCATATAAGGGAGCAGGGAAGTGGCCCCAGGCTGGAGCTGGACTTGGTGACCTCTGCAGCCCTGCTGTTGCCCATCTGGCTGCTGCAGAGGAATGGCTGGTAGCCCTGGCAGGGGAAGGACAGAGGGTGTCAGTTGTTCCACTCCTGCTTCACATGAGGCAGCCTGTTCCTGGAATGACTCTGTTCTTCCTACCTCAAGCTGAGCCTTGGCAAATCAATAAAAATGCTGTTTGCTGATTTAAACATCCCTGTGTCTCTCAAAGCGGAATGGGCAACTGGCACGCTGGCCTTTCTGCAGTAAAACTTGTTTCATGCGATGTTGTTTTCTGGACAGGTCCTAGGTCAGGACTCTCTTCTACTGTAATGCTTCGGTGGTTACAGGCTTCCCAGGCTGGTACTGAGATGAGGGAATTCCTGCCATATGTGACATTTACCCATTTCTCCTGGCTCTGCAGATGGCAGGTACCAAGAAAAGGATGCCAGCGTTCCTGCTGGGCTGGAGGCTTTGTTCAGGCCCAGCGATTGGTAAAGAGCGCTGCAGGCTTTTCAGAGCAGGCTTTGTTGGGCAGCAGTGCAGCGATGACAGATGGCTGGAGGTATTTCTGGAGGCTGGCTGCAGCCAGGCTTCCCAGAGTTCGGAGTGTGCTCGTTAGCGAGTGCTGCAGTGATGCCCTGACTGAGCAGGGGTGGCTCGGGCCAGGCTGCTGTGCTCTGCCAGCTCTGCCAGCAGGACGCTCAGCATCCCTTGCCTTAATCGCTTGCACGCATCCACTTCAGTATTTTTAACAGTCACAAGGATCCTGGATCCAGCTGGCAGGACTGTTCTGCTGGGGTGGTGCCGTCCTACCACATGCCTTACTCTGGGTGATCTGTTCCCTTGGCAGAGCCTGCATGTCCATGGCATCGCCCCTTCCTCGTCATGCGAACCACAACTGCCACCATGTGATACGTACAGATACGGGTGCGTGTATGTGTGCTCAGTACTCAGTGTGTGTGACACACCCTGTACCCAGCACCGGGGAGGCTGCCCCTCCAATCCTGGGGGCGGTTTTGGATTTTTCAGCTCTCAGTCCAGAGCACGAGTCTTGTGAGGAGCAGCTGAGGGACCTGGAGCTGTTGAGCCTGAAGAAAAGGAGGCTCAGAGGACACCTTCTTGCTCTTGACAACTCTCTGAAAAGAAGTTGGAGCCTGGTGGGTTCAGTCTCTTCTCCCAAGGAAGAAGTGATAGGATAAGAGGAAACAGCCTCGTGTTGCACCAGGGGAGGCTGAGGTTGGACATGAGGAGCAATTTCTTCTCTGCAAGGGCTGTGAAGGGCTGTCCCAGGCTGCCCAGGACAGTGGTGGAGTCCCCATCCCTGGAGATGTGGTGCTGAGGGACACGGCCTAGTGGTGCCCTGGCAGTGCTGGGTTAGTGGCTGCACTTGATTTTAAAGGTCTTTTCCAACCACAACGGTTCTATGATTTGATGATGCATATACACACATGACCCGCAGAGCCGTGCCCGCTCTGCCCCACAGCAGCTGAGCCACCTCACGTCTGGCTCCTTACATAGTGGACAAGGTGAGACCTGGACCAGCACAGTGGGTTGAGCGTTGGCCAGAGGAGGGTAGGTGCCACGCAGGGTTGCCTTTCTCCAGGCTGCTGAAGGCTTCTCATCTCCCTGTGAAGGAGCTGTGCTTGCCAGCGCTCCCAAGGCCCTGCCTGCCCCAGGCAGCTTGTGTCACGGGCTGCTCTGGTCACGGGGGTCTGAGGAGACTGCCAAGCAGCCCACCGGGGAGAAAACCTGGGAACTGTGCGGTGACGCTGCGGGGGGCTGCCAGAGTCTCGTGTCATTTTACAAAACGCTCGTGCTTTGACAAGACAGCTGTTTCTGACAAAATCATGTTTGAGGAGCTAATTGCCAGCTTCTTTTCCCTCCTACCCCTCTCTACTGCTCTCTCGTCTGTGCTCTCGCCACCGTAACCTCTATACCAAGGAGCAGAGTAGGAGCTAACGCTGGTAGCCCCAGCACAGTCTCCAGCCAGAGTTACCGTCCTGCAGCGGCCGTACCGTCACTCCTTTTCTTCTCTTTCCATAGCAAGGAGAATACCAGCTTTGCGATGCTGGTGTCATCAAACCAAACAAAACATTCGTAACGTACACTGAGGTGAGTTTGGGGGTGACCCATGATAGCTCTACCTCAGCTGTCAGTCTTCATGTCTGGGGGGTGTTTTCAACCCGGATCCGGAATGAATTTGCAGTGTTTGCCTTCACGTGCTGAACTTCCTTACGTGTTGAAAGCTACTTGCTCGGTGAATGAAGAGCCTTTGCAAGGGGAGCAGAGTCTGAATGGTAAGAGAGGTTTTGTTATTCACCCGTGGCTGTTCCTGGAGCATTTGTACTGGTTCACCTGATCTGTGTAGAGTTATGTGTTCTGAAATCCATTATCAAAGATGGAAAAATCCATTGCCAGCCAACGTTTCAAACAATGATCTCAAATTCCAGCGTACTGCACACTAGTTGGGCAGTGTCGTGGGCAGCCTGGGAGACAAGCCTTCTGTCTCCAGGATGGCCAGTGGCCTGCTGGAGAAGTCAGGAGAATCACCTGGCTGGGGGCAAGTCCCCAGACTGCCCACACCTCAGATTCCTCTGCTGTAACGTGGGGTGACGATGCTGTTCTGCAGCTCAAGCCTCCTGAAGCAAGCATTGCACTGGAGCTGGGTAATTTTATTGCTGCGCCTACCAAAGGGTTCTTTAGGAGGATCTAGGAGCAATTCTAAAGCAGGAAGAATCTCGGTGGGTGACACAGTCTAAAATTTAAGTGAATGACTCTGAGGAGGATGCTGAGAGGCAGAGTGCCGACGTGGTGTCCTCCAGGCGTGCGAGCGGTCGCTGCGCGCTGCGGCTCCGTGCCCTGGCCAGCCCCCTCCCTGCCTTCAAATCCTGTTCAAACCCGGGTGGTTCACAGCAGGATCAGAAAAGAGATTTCATTTTTCCGATGCTGAAGTCATCTGTGTGATTCATTTTGATCATTTCTGTTTAAAAATAGATTCAATTTCTTCATGCTAAACTATTTTAAATCTAATTGTATTCCCAGATAGTCCTTCACAAGGTGCATTTTCAAAGCCATTTCTTCTTGTTAATAATGTAGCGCTTCCTTTCTGCGTTTATATTTGATGATTATTTGAAGTAATTTTCTAATTTGTGAATCCTGGCTGTATGAAAAGGCGTTCTGGTAATTGTAGCTCATGGAGCAAACTCTGGGGCTCAGGCTGTCAGAGCTCGGCCGATGTGCTGCAGCCCGGACCTCAGCGTGGCTTGTCACCGGTGCCACACTGGTTGTCTGGAGCACGGGGAGCCTTTGCTTGTTTGACGGAGCTCTGGGGGTACGTCTCCTCACAAAACCACCAGCGGTAGTTACACAGCAGCACATTCAGTCTCTGTGCAATAACACAGATTTTCAATTTGATGCACTTTTGCTTCTCTGTAACATAATTACGTATGTAATTACCTGTAGAGCACTGCTGCTCTGTTGTATTGTTTGTTTGAAGTCAAGGAATTCTTCTGTTGGGAGCTTTTTTTTTCCCTTTTCTGGCCCGTTTCTCTGCTTGGGGGGTTTCCCTTGGTCTGCAGCACCAGGTAATTCCTCTCTGACCTCTCCTCAGAACTCCCGTCCTCCTGCAAGATGCTGCCAGGCTGATTCCATGTTGTTCACTCACAAACTTACAGAAAAACCAACCCTGTCTGTTTTGCAGCCCGCACGTGGTACACCCGCGCTGCAGTTACATTTTCATCTCAGCATTTCCCCAGGGATTTACACCAATAATTGTTTCGGGCCCATTCCTGTTGGGTTTCTCTAAACCTCGTCCATTGCCATTTGAGTGCGGTCTCAGAATGACGAGTCAGACAGGTCTGGTTTTTATTGGGTCACAGCTTGAGTTCAACTTCAGCAGACTGCAGAGAAATAATTCTGATTAAAATCTGAGACTGCTAGTTCTGGCTGTGGTCTGCGAGGAAAAATGTGAGTTTGGAATGGTTTTGAGATGGGAGCTGAATTTCCCTTAACTCTCAGGGAAGTAACTTTGTTGGTGTTGGGATTGCAAAACTCAATTTTTCTTAAACTACTAAGTTACCAGTCAGCTCTTACCTTGGGGCTGGTCAAAAAATGAGATAAACAATGAAAAATCAGAAAGTAGCTGAAAAGAAATAAGTTTTAGGGCCATCCGTGGTGGCAGCAGGGTGTTGCGGGAAGTTCTCTGTGCAGCTGTGGCACAGGTCTACATGTAGCAGGTCATACACTCTGTCTCCTTGACGTGAAGAATCCGTTGGTGCTTGGCTCTCAAGTTTCTTCGCTCCCAGAAAATGGACCCCGAAGGATCCAGCGGTTTTCCCCATGGTGGTGCTTGGGAAAACCCCTGTGCCCTGCCCAGCTCCCCGGAGAGCCCTGGACCTGCTCCGGCTGCTCATCGCCCTCCGTGGCCCTCACGCCGGGTTTTATTTTTAATTTTAAGTGTACTTTGTCGATACTTCTCCAGTTGACATTTCTGGAGAATTAATGTCAGAGGGAGCTGTTAATCACATTGTAAAATTTGTTTTGTAACATTCCTTTCAGCCTTAATTACCGGTAATTTGAAATCAAATAGCTGTGCCATTAGTAATGTATTTGTCATTTCTGCAAGTGAGGCTTTGCAAAAACATTTTAAAAAAGCAAATAGACTGTTTTATGCTGCAGTGAGCAAAGCAGACAGGCACAGCGGGGATTCTAAGCAGTCCACCTGGCGAAGGTGAGGCAGGTCAGGCTGTACAGCCATGCTCTGAACGGAGACTCAGAGAGTGACTCCAGTAATACAATACGAAAAATACCTTCTGATCGACTAGACTGAGACTGTCTGTGTGGTTTCCAATGCTGCGCTTCCTACATACGTTTTTATAAACCATATGTCAATCTAAAATAAATGTCAGGGCAAAATGTGATATTGCCTTTCTCGTAGAGACTCGGTACATTTGTTTTTTGAAAGATTTAACAGATTTCAACTGTTGTGCTATTGTCTGAGTCGAAACTGGCTGAAAGTATTATCTAATTCTGCAGATTCAGTTAGGAAGGAAAAATTGCTAATTTTATTTTACTTCTACGAAACATAATTTATAAATATTTACGAATAAAAATAATCAGCATAAACCTGTTCCGTGCAGCGGCTCGTGCATGCTCTGCACACCGTCCCTGCCTCAGCAGCCAGCGAGCAGGACATGCCGGACGGCTCCCAGCCCGCCGGGCACCTTCCCGTTCCACATGCAGCCTGCACGGTGTGTCCTTGGGCTGGGGAGCGGAGCAGGAGCCTGCGGCAGCCCCGTGAGCCGCGTGGACTCAAGATTTGTGTCCCTCCCTGGGCTGTCATCAAGAGAGAGTGGCCCTTTGTCTCCATGGGCAAGAACAGCTACTGGTGAGGCTGGGACCGAGAGGCAACAGAGACCCGATGACTTCAGAACATCAGAACAATGCACTAGAAAGAAAAGAAGGAAAACGTTAATCAAGATGTTTAATTCCTTCCATATGGAAAAATCAATATAGGGTAAAAAACTGATTTATCAATGCCACAGATTCTGTTCATTTACGAGTGAAAGCAGAAAAGCAGCAGCCAAGGGGTTGTGCTGGTCAGCTCAGCCGCTGTGAGGAAGTACACCTTCAGTGGGGCAACCAATTCGCGTAGAGGGAGAAATAACACAGTTAAAAATTCTAAAAAACATATAAAATGCCATTAAAAGATTGAAAAGCTATTAAGCCACAGGAGAATATAAGAGGAAAAAAAGGTGAAGGAAGAAAAAGCTTATATAATACCACAGCAAGAATGGCAGAAGCTGTTTTATACAAACCCACCTGAAACATCTCAGGAACCAGCACGTTGCTACAACCAGCAGACTAAAAATCACGGAACTTGGCCAGATAATTTAAAGTGTCTGAAAGAGATATTGCCGGTGAGGATAACTGAGGAAAAATAAATGCTTCAGTGATGTGATAAAAAAATCCAACCATGTGTCCTAAAACCCCGAGGGGGGAAGAAGAGGTTGTATTTGCGTGAGGGGAGGTCTTAATTACTTATGATGTGGTTAGAGAAACAGAAGACAACATTTCAGCAGAGGCTGCTCTTTAGAATCAGAACAGAAGGTTGGGCCATTCCATCAGGACGAGAAACAGCTAATGTGTGTGCCAGGCACTTCCTAGAACAGCAGAGAGAAGTACAGGGAGGTGGCTTTTTATAGGGGATAAACAGGGCTATTAGGGAAATGAAAGAGGACACTTAAGTAGCAGAAGAATGTGGGGGAAAAGTGGAAATACAGTAACTGGCTTCCAGAAAAAAAAGTGGAGCTGATAAAATTACAGATGGGTCAGTGCAGAATCATAGAATCACTTAGGTTGGAAAAGACTCTTAAGACCATCAAGTCCAACCGTTCCCCCAGCACTGCCAGGGCACCACTAACCCCTGGCCCTCAGCACCACATCTCCACGGCTTGGAAACCCCTCCAGGGATGGGGACTCCACCACTGCCCTGCCCAGCCTGGCACAGCCCTTCACAGCCCTTTTGGGGAAGAAATTGTTCCTTATGTCCAACCTAAACCTCCCTGGTGCAACCTGAGGCCGCTTCCTCTTGTCCTGTCACTTGTTCCTTGGGAGAAGAGCCCAACCCCACCTGGCTCCAACCTCCTTTCAGGGATTTGTGCAGAGCCAGAAGGTCTCCCCTGAGCCTCCTTTGCTCCAGGCTCAACAGCCCCAGGTCCCTTGAGGCTCCTCACAAGACTTGTTCAAGCTTCAAGACTTGTGTAGCTTCTGTTTCAGGGCATGGTCTGGTTCAGCCGCTTGGACTGCTGCAGACACCAAGGAGGTTGGTGACAGCCTCCTATGGATGTCAAACCCCAAAGTCCCACGAGCCACATTGCCTCCAGTGACACCATCAGAGGCCCGGTGGGTAAGGGCGAGGCAGCTGATGCTGCGGAGTGGGGCACAGCGGCGGCCCCAGTGCTGAAGGCTGCAGAGAAGAAGCCTCCTCGTAGCGTGCCGTGCGGGTCCGTGTCCTGCCTGCTCGGAGGGCAGGAGGGCTGCGGGGACGAGGCGATGGCAGAGCCAGCTTTCCTCTTCCCAGCTCTCTGCCGCCAGCCTGCCCCGCCTCAGCACGCGGCGAGAGGAAAATGGAAATACCCGTGGTGGAAAGTCCTCCTGCCTGCCCAGGGGTCATACAGAGGGTGGGGACATAATTACCAAATTTGGATAGGATCTGAAGCACAGACCCACTTCTTTTTAAAAATTCAGTGCACTATAAATACACCATAACTTTTACAAGCGGCTTGATATTTTCCCCCCACACCCCAGAAGCCCAATAGTATTTTGTGTGTTTTCATGTTGTGTTTGAGCTCACATTCCTCAAAGACAAGCACAACTTGCTCTTTATCACACTTTCCCTTTTTTCCCCCGCAGTATTGCAGCTATAAATTTACATCAGGAGGGTAAAATCAAGAAGTTGTCAGCGGAGAGAAAAAGCTGTGACATAATTTGCATTATTTATGGTCTGATAGATTCCAGAAGTCATTAATAATAGAAACTCGGGGCATATTCCCACAGAAGACCTCTTTTCACACTAAAGCTTTCCCATAATGAAGGCTAATTACTGTGGATACCTTTAGTACCGGGCTGGAATCAGGGGTGTTAGAATGTGGTATCATTAAATGGAACGCAGTAAATTCAGGGTATGAATGATCCACATAAAATGCCAAGTAATATGTTGAAATATAAAAATATCTGCTCAAAAACCTTGATGCTGAAAATGAAGTCAAATTACTGGTGGAGAGATACTGTCCATGTTATCAGTATGAATCTCGGTTCCATGTGTGGTGTCTTTAAAGGGTACCCTGTGCATTTCCAGAACTTCACGTGATTATTGTCTTCATGCTTTAAGACCTCATTTATAATTGTTTTGAGACAAATTATATCCCAGTAGCATGGAGTAATGACCACTATTTACCTCCAGATCCCACCACATTGTAGGGTGACTGGAGAGCGAGCAGGGCATTCTTCTATAGAGACAAGTTTTCTCTGCGTTACTACTACTCAGTGTTGATATCACTTTTTTACATATTAGTGACATGTATTTTAGCATACACAATATGTAGAAATCTGCTTATTTAACACTTTAAGTCATTGAGATCTCAAGCGAAGTTGCAGACTGAGATGCCCTCTGCATCCTCCCCCAGCCTGGCCGTTACCCGTGCAGGAGAGCTCCTTTCTGTGCGCTCTGCGGACAGATTCCCGTGGTGTGAGAGAAGTGGAGCAGCTCAGTGGGCTGGCAAGTTCAACTGCTTTCTCAGCAGACCTAAACCAAGGCTTGTCCCAGACCACAAAGTTGGCGAGCTTCCCACGGCCTGTGATCCCTCCTCACGCTGGGTGGGAACTATTGCAGGTCCAGGACAACATTAACTGAAGGGAGTGCTCTGGGAAGCCATCCCAGCTCCTGCCTGCACCAAGTGTCCTGGTACCCGAGCCACATCGTATCAGAATTACTGTAAATCCATCATCTGGAAAAACTGACAGAGTCTTCCAGGAAGGAAACAAGTGACGTGTTAAAGTAGACCTGTTAAGATGCAAGATTGCTCTTTTAAACATACTCTACTGGTTCAGAAGTCCAGTCCAAGTTTCATTTTTAATGTAGAACTAGAGCCCCAAAGTTCTGCATGTCACAGAATTGCCCACGCTACAGGAACCACAACAGGCCATTGCTAAAATCAGGGAAAAAAACAGAGATGTTTTTGTCCTGGGAAGGTTATCAGTGGCCCGTGGAAGCAGCGGAGCTTCAGTAAGCGTTTTGAGGGTTTTTTTGTTAAATATTGGCATCTTAATATAGGAACATACGCTAGGCATTGAACTTTCTGCTGTCCCTTCTGCAGGACCTGTCGTGTTTACTAGTGCATCGTGCTGCATTCACTTACAAAGAGTGCTGAAAAGGAGAGGGAGAAAAGCTCTGGCTTGCACTTGTGCTTACCACAGGTGAGGCGAATGTTTGGTTTTCTGGACATAGGCCAAACGCCACATGCAGGGGTTCACTTGGTATTTCCAGCAACAGCAGCGTAACGTGGGGAATTTAAATACGAAAAACACTTGGGAGTGGGAATCCAATGCCAAACCTTTACTATTAATTTACAATGAGAATTAGTGTGGCTCTTGGGTATTCAAAAATACAGCTTTTCTAGACTCTCAGAGTGTTTTGGTAACAAATCCTTAGCATGGCTGAAGTACAGTGGGATGCTTCAGCCCAAAGGAACAAAGCTCTCCAGCATTCAAGAGGTGTTTTAGGAAGGAAATGGGGCAGAACCTGTGCGCTGCAGAGCACCCGCTCTTGCTGTGCTTGCTGGTGGGACCTCTGCCCTTGACAATTAGGAAATTCGTTTATCTTGGAGCATTTGGAATTGTTGCCTGCAGTAAAAAAATCAGGGTAGTAACACAAGCATGTCATTTTAATGTTAAACTAAAGAAGTAAAACCCCTGAAGAGAATAGGGTTTTCTTTGGGGGGCCGTCTGGCTGAGTATATTTCATGGAATGGTTTGGGTTGGAAGGGTCCTCAAAGACCATCTAGTTCCAGCCCCTGCCATGGCAAGGACACCTCCCACTAGAGCAGGCTGATCAAGGCCCCATCCAACCCGGCCTTGAACACCTCCAGGGATGGGGCATCCACAGCTTCGCTGGGCAACCTGTGCCCGTGTCCCACCACCCTTTATGTGCTGCCCTCCCAACACCAGTGCAGTGCTGGGAGCTCGGACACCAGCTGAAGAGATTTTCTTGATTTTGTTTTTAAGGATGTGCAGCCTGTGAGAACAGGCTGTCTGCTTTTTATCTTCTTGTCTGTCTGCGTGAGGCGAACCAGTGTGATTTTTCAGAGATCACTTTCGATACTCAGCAGCAGCAATTTAGAATTAATTACACCTGATTGCTCCTCAAGCTAGGGCGTGGAGTTGGGAGTTTTGTTTGGAAATGAGCAGAGCAGTGTCTGACAGGAGTGTGGTGTTTGCAGTGTGGACTATTACAGCTCTTCTTCCAAGTTCCCTTCCCCATTTGTTACACCCTTCATTTCAAAAAAAACATGTAATATACTTGAAACACCCTATCTTATTTATTTTGATTTTCAACTCCCCTTCCATGGTACACAGTCTTGAAAATTATGAGGATTGGGTGAGTATTGTTCAAAACAGAAAATTGAAAGCATTTTTTTCTGCTCATTTTTGTCTGCGTGGGGCTGTAGGATTGCCTTTGGTTCTATTTAATTCAAACAGCAGATTAGAATGATAAAACAACTACAAAGAGTGCTCTAGAACAGCGTTGTAACTTAATTATGTTATCATGTTTAGTGTTAGTTTAGATAGTGGTATATTTAAAGGAAAATAATCCCAGGGACTCTAATATTTAGAGTCCGTGGGCATGCACATGAAGTTTGGGAACCTTCTGTAATATGCAGGAGCTTTTTGCTCCCTCCCACACGGCCCATCTGTTCCCGTTGGCCGAGAGCAGTGCGTAAGGAGTAGTAGTTACACACTGCATGCAGGGAGCCCAACGGAACGTGCCTTGGAATAATGCTTTTTCTTTACAGTGTGAGAAAAAGAGGGAGCTGAAATCCAGTGGGTTTCTTCTCTAGGATTCAGGGAACCTCCTGAGCCTCAAGTTTATGCAGGATCAAACCTTTGTGTATCTCTGGGACCTCCCACAGGTGACCTGCAATGTTGTGGTTGCGTTTGGGCAGAAGAAGGTCTGGAGTACACACCTACCCAAAAAAGTGGATGAATTCGGTGGTGGTCAACTAGTGCTGAGCTGGGCACTTCTGTGGGTGCCCTAACAACCTACGGGTACCTGGGGCTTGTGTACGCAGGTGTAAGTCACACTTCAGAGTGCAGTGTAGGTGTACCTGAGGATTACCTGTTGTTATGTTATGTTATGTTATGTTATGTTATGTTATGTTATGTTATGTTATGTTATGGAACAGGCTGCCCAGGGAGGTGGTGGAGTCACCATCCTCGGAGGTGTTTAAAAAATGAGTAGATGTAGCACCTGAGGCTACGGTCTAGTGGTTAGAGAGATGTCGGGATGAAGGTTGGACTTGATGGTCCTGGTGGTCCTTTCCAACCATAATGATTCTGTGTAAGTATGGAAGCTGAGCGGTGTGTGAAGATGAATACCTGTAACGGTGTAACTTCAGCTAATGCTGCCTTTGTTTAAGCTGAGGAGCCGGCTGGGATGCGGCACAAATGTCGGGTGTGCCAAAGCTTCCTTCAGTGCTTCGGCCTTCATCACCACATTACCTTGCATACTTAAATCGATTATGTTAAAAGATCTTTCTCGTTTTGACTCACGGATTGCATTTGGGCACTTGTAGTATGTTAATGATTATTGTATCTGTTTGCTTTGCCTTTTCACTTCCCCTGATACATTGAACGTATTTTTAACTCCTATTCGTCATGCAGAGAACTCTAATTCAGTCACAGAGAGTCCACGTAAAGCTTATTTATACCCAAATCTACCTTGGCAGGCTATCAATGCAGCAGAAAAATGAAGTGAGGGAAGAAGTTAGAGTTCTACGCAGCCTTAGCTCAGTCCTTGTATGTACATGCATTGCCTGAGTCTTGATTTCTACTCTTCTTTCCTCAAAGCAGAGACCCCAGGACCGAGCTGGAATTCTCTTGTCCTGCTCCAGTTCAGTATTCACTGTTCTTTATACACAATATATTTGACACGGCCAAATTTACACCTTGCTGACACCCACGGCGATATGGAGCCGTGCTCGTGGGTCGCACGAGTCTGTGGTGAAGGCAACAAGGGACCTTCAGTGAGTAGAGCTGTGGACGCTGCACCAGAGCTTGGCTTCTGCAGCGTGTCCAGGACATGTTGCTCTTAAACTCAGTGTAAGTCAGAGGGGTTTAAGCATTTAATGGAAATGATTGTAAATTGAATCAGCCTCCGCATGGTGGAATTGATAAAAAGCAGGGTGAAGAGTTTACCAAGTTACGAGATATATCAATTCTCGATCAAAAAGAATCATAGAATCATGGAATCATAGAATGTGAGGGGTTGGAAGGGACCTCTGGAGATCATCGAGTCCAACCCCCCTGCCAAGCAGGACCAGAGAATCTAGGGCAGGTTACACAGGAACGCATCCAGACGGGTCTTGAAAGTCTCCAGAGAAGGAGACTCCACAACCTCTCTGGGGAGCCCGTTCCAGGGCTCTGTCACCCTCACAGTCAAGAAGTTCCTCCTCATGGTGAGGTGGAACTTCCTGTGCTCTCGCTTGCATCCATTGCCCCTTGTCCTATCGCAGGGCACAAGTGAAAAGAGGTTGTCCCTTTCTTCTGGACACCCAGCCCTCATCTATTGATCCACATTCATTAGATCCCCTCTTAGTCTTCTCTTNAGGGCAGAGTAGAGGGGGAGGAGGACCTCCCTCCATCTGCTGGAGACACTCTTCCTCACGCACCCCAGGAAGGCACTGCTCTGCTCACATCCATCTCTTGGTTCCATCCACAGCAGAGACTGCTTCGAACTTGTGAAAAATTTCTGAGAATAAAATATGGATTAAAAGAAAAAAAGGCCAACGAATCCCACTTCTGTGGGTCTGGTTGACAGACACTATCTAAACGCTGTTTTGCTTAAAAGCCAATTAATTTAATTGATCCATAGGATTAGATTAATCTCCCTTTAATACCAGCAGAGATGCCACCCGTTGCAAAGCTAAACCTGCGTGAGCGGCTGCAGTCCCGTCTGGAGCTGCCAGCAGAGCAGCCCAGTGAAGAGGAAAAGCTACTTCAGAAGCTGAAAGAAGAAATGACAAAAGCTGAAGAAGAGTAATTTCTCGCCGACAAACACATGGGTGCAGCCCATGATTTTACGGAAGCAGGGAAAAACAACAGAAGGAAGGAACAGCTCTGCCCGGGGTCAGCTCGTCTCTGCAGGGGACCAAGCTCCACACCGTGGGGAATGGAAAGGATCTGGGAAATGCTGGGAAACGCTACATTTCTACTGGAAAACAGAAAAGCAGTTTATTGTGCATCATTGTACTCATTGTCAAACATCTACCTGATGAAGAAATGGTATTTTTTACAGAAGTATACGGAATACAAAACCACTACTATATTTTCTATTATTTAGTATTTTTTTTTTCCAAAATTAGAAAAAACCCAATCTTTTGTATTTTCTCATTTACTTCCTTTCTTAATAATTGTACCCTTGAATGTCCAGATTCATTCTACTGAAAACCTATAGAATTTTATAATACGGAATAACAAAGGACTGTAGAATTCTGCCAGTAACTTAATTTTTCATTTCCAGTATGTACAATCTGATAAATAACTATGTATCAGCACAATATAATATGTTAAATTCCTCTACATTTGCATACAATCTAATACAACTAATAAGTGCTTTATTTGTCATATTTCACAATATGCAACTAATGCAAACCCTATTTGGGACAATTTGGTGGTGAATCTTTCTGAAAAAGGGAAGTTCCTTTTTGTGGAAAGGAGAGAATGAACACACCGGAAACGTTCTCAGTTTTATTTTTTTGTCAGTATTGACCATGATATCAGTGTGTTTTTCTCCCAATATTCATGAACATTTTTGTTGTTACTTGAAAATTTTCTCTACACTCGCGTCTAATAAACCAGAGCTGACTCACTTTTTCAAATACTGCCCGTTTGATCTCACGTTTCAAACAGAAATAGGAAAGGGATTTTTGTATTTGCTGTGGATTTTCTTTCTTGCTTTCACTCTTTCACTCCTTTTGCATTTGCCTCCCTCTGTCTCGCTGATGTCACTCCCAAAACCAGACGCTATCTGCTGTTAGGTATTGATACTCTCACCTTTTCATTGGTTTTTTTGTTTTGTTTTGAAGTATTGACAGTAAAGAAAAAATCTTGCAGAATTCACCTTCTGGGGTTACTTTTTTCCCTCCCAACCCAGCCTTGGGCTGGCGGTGGTTTCTGGGAAGTAATTAATTTGCTGAATTACTTAAATGTGTTTTTTACTTTAAATACTTTGATGACTATTGAAATAAAAGACTGCTCATATCTCCAGGATCACTAGAAGATGAAAACGTGGAATTTTAGTATGTATCTACCACCGTCGTTGAATGTGCTTAGTTTTCTAGGTAGTATTTAATTAATAATATCAAAGTGTCCATTGTAAAGAAGGACGTAATGAGTTTGTGTCCTGTGATAGGACAACTCGGGCAGAGTGAGCTGAAAAGTGCAGATTGGTGGCAGAGGAGGAGCTGAAAGAGGAAGAACTTTACCTGAAGAAAGGAAAAAGCAAGTCTTGCAATGTCATTGTCTCAGCTGCAGAACAGATTGCCTGGTTGACTATTTCTAAGGAAAGGAGGCATCTCAATACTCTGCACTCAAATATAAAGAGCGCTTTTCTCTACGAAATACGGTGCTCCAGGGTGACTTACCAAGCTTCTCACCAACTCGGCCATGAACGCCATGAGTCCCCATTCCAGTTGAGCAGAAAACAAATTCATTTCAGCTAATTCATATCTTAAATCCCCTGTAAACTTCAATTGAGCTTGATCTTTGCCGACAGAAGGCTACAGCTGGAGGGGGATCTCCGCGTGCGACGTAAAAACACGGTACATCCAGGGTGTAAGAAGTAGGTGGATTGAACAGATTTTGCTAAAAGCACGTGCTTGTACCTCTGCGTATTTCCCCACCCGCTTGGACTGCTGCTCAGAAATCACTGACTGCAGACTAGCCCCAAGAAATAAGGCAACATCGGTCCTGATTTGTATCATCTTCATACGTTTTTGCTCTGAGAACTGCAGTTATAAAAGCCATGTTCCAGGACAAATGTCTCTCCGTGGCGCTCCCGGAAGCGGCAGCTGGTTGTGTTAGGGAAGGGCAGCGCCCTGGGTTTGGGGTACACGAGGAGGAGCCCTGTGTTCCCGCAGTGTGGGTTAAATCCGGGTGCTCTGGTGCTCCCTGGCACTCCCGCACCTGGAGAGAGGGAAAATCCAGGAGGAGAGGAGCAGGGCCAGGGAATTCTTGTCTCCCATCCACATCAGGCTGAGCAAGATTCAGGGAAAATACTGGGAGGACTTGAGGAAAGCATCCATAACAAGAGACTGGGGAGAATGTCTATTGTTTATTAAACTATTAATTTATTAGGCATTTTTACAGTTGACAAGTTTTTTAAAGTGGAAATGAAAAGAATTGCTCTGTTTATGTGCAGGGCAACGCAGTACAAGGAGAACTAGTCTGAAAATTAGGACAGAAACAAAGAAGAGCTGGAGGATCACTGCGGACATTCAGGATCAGAGCAGATACCGTATTAGTGAGACCTTTATTTATGAGCCTTAGGAATGTGACGGCTCAGATCACATCACCCGGTAGACCTCTTTGTGGTCCTGTCTACCTCTTCTTCATGTTCACTCAAATCCTAACTTTTTCAGCAGCAAATGAGTGGTGCAGCCAAGCGATGTGGATGCCAGAAGAAAAAGAAACGCTGCAATTTTCACCTACAAACACAGATACGGGACGTGACAGAAAACAGCAAGGTCAGACTCTGGAAAAAACAATCCATCAATGACACCCTTTGATTTGTTTTCTTTATAGCCCATATATCTGAATTTAAAGCTTACAAAGAGGAACCCGGGACTTTAAATGCCATCATTTTGGCAATGGCTTTGCAGGCCCTTTGGCAATGACTTTCCGCAGCCCCACGTGCAGTGCAGGAGCTGCCAGATCCTTCAAACTGCTCGTCGGGATCTGTAGTGGCTCCAATAATCAGGCTACTCGGAGGCGTTAAAACAGAAGGGCGTATGTTGAAATATGATTTTTTTTATATTATTGAACGCCTCCGATATGAGATGTTGCCTCTGCCAAGCTGCATGTGAAGCTGGATGGATTCTCTGGTTCCTCCAGGAACCTGTAAACGCTGGCACATGAGAGGAGGGGCCCTCGCTTCTGGTGCTGAGTGTCCATTAAAAGCCTGAAAAGTTTTTTTCCCCAAAGTAGCAAACATTAAAACAAAAATCTCCAAAAAATGATCCCGATAGTTTTGCCATTAGATTCTCATTCCTTATGATGCAGCATGGCAAGAGATGAGGCACTGGGAATGAATGCACGGGATTTTCCCAGTGCTCTGGTGTGAAAAGGAACCGTGAGGCAGCAGGAGACGAGCACTGGGGGAACCTGAAATGCTGTGAGAGCTTTCTCTGGCGGTGAAGAATTCTTTCATCTCTGTGTTATGATTGCTGGGCACACTACTCCTAACCTTGGAAGTCTAGAAATAAACCCGGAGTTTTCTGAAATATCAGCGGGTTTTAAATGAAAATGGTGATAAAAAGGAGATGGGTGCAGGTTTAGTGTTACATGTTATTGGCATCTGCTTAGCAATACCTGGTGCTTAAACAATGAAAAAGGACCGTTGTAGAACAGATTACAACTTTTCTAGAAATGGAGAAAAATTTGCAATCCATCACCTGAAACAACCAAACGATTTTTTGTATATATATTTTAAAAATAAAGCCAAAGCAGCCATCTTACTGGGTTTTGTACTGTTTTCTTTTTTTTTTTTTTTTTTGACACGAAGCCAAATTATGTTACTAAACACATGGGTGCTTGGAGAAATACGCTTTGACCTGCAGTTGATGAAATAGGAGATCACACAGCGTTGCCGTCTAACGCTAGCCATCTACCAGAGGCGCCCCCGTCTCTGCCATCCTCACTGGCTCTGCCAGGGCCCAGGCTGCTCACTCAGACAGCATATCCACGTTGGAACAACCCTTCTCGACCTTTCAACTCACCCAGAGTGTCACATTTTCCAGCAATTAAACAGCATCTCTTAATCCTGGCAGCAGAACCTTGCTTAACCCGCTGCCCAGGCAGGGCGGTACCGGCGGCCCCTTTCCGGCCGGGTGCGAATCGTCACATTTGGTTACTGCAGCAAAATAGAAACTCTGATTTAAACGGATTTTTTTTTCTATATGATACAATACTAAAATATTTTGGAACTGATGGCTGGGAAGGTGATAAGAGCAGAATTTTACTTCATGCATCTTCAACAGAGCTGTCCCCCCTGTTGCTGTTACCGGACATTTTAACCTGATTTTCTTAGGCTGGGATTATTAATTGCTGCCTTTTATTGTCCTGGAAGTCCAATAAAGACATAACTGTAACGTTTCGCTCTCTGGTAATGGCTTTGGTCGGTCTTAGCACAGAAAACAGAGCAAAGTGGGTGTGCTGCGGTGCCGAAGGAGGGTTGCAGGCCGGTTTTTAGGTGGAGCGGGCTGCAGGGGATGCTCAGCCACGTGTTGGAAGAGTCCATCTGTGGCTGGGGCATCAGGAAGTAAATGGCTGAGCTTGACTGGTGACTTCCCTGGCACCAGCAGCTCATTCTGGAGAAGAGAAGGCTCCAGGGAGACCTTCCTGGGGCCTTTCAGGACGTAAAGAAGGCTTGTCAGAAAGATGGAGACAGACTTTTGAGCAGGGCCTGTTGGGACATGACAAGGGGTGATGGGTTTAAACTAAAAGAGGGAGATTCAGACTAGAGAGAAGGAAGAAATGTTTGACACTGAGGGTGGTGAGAGCCTGGCGCAGGTTGCCCAGAGAGGTGGTGGCTGCCCCATCCCTGGCACCATTGCAGGTGAGGTTGGCCGGGGCTCTGAGCAACCTGCTCTGGTTGCAGATGTCCCTGCTCACCGCAGGGGGTTGGATGAGATGAGCTTTGAAGGTCCCTTCCCACCCAAACCCGTTTGTGATTCCATGATTCAGGTCACTGAGTAGGATTAATAATATTTACTCATGCTTAACTAAATTTACACAGACCTTCCTGTGTAAAATCATCCTTTTTGTGACCAATGTGGGTCACTGATTTCCTGCTTCCTCTGCATGTTAAGCTGATGATGTCAGTGCGACAGTTCCAGAAACGGGTCTGTTCTGGGGCAGTAGTCACCACCACGGGTACTGCCACAATGCTCAGAGCAGGAGCTTGACCAGGCTGTGTGAGGAAAAGGCATCTTTGTGCTGTGAACAGTTGGGGTCAGATCCGAACACACAGGTTGTTTCTTGCTGAAAACTTCCTGGCTGATCTCCTCTTGGAGCCCTGAGACCTTTCCTGATGGACAATGGCTCCTGGGGTTCCGCTTCTCTTGTTGAGGCTGTGCGAGCTGCTTTCCCTGTGTGCAGAGATATTGGCTTTGGCGAACCAGATGGCTGTTTTCAGGACTACAGAAATTAATTTAGCATAGAAGAGAACTGAATTTTGAATGACAAGGGAAGGAATAACTGTATAATTACGTGATACACTTAAATATTCCTCATTTTTCTCTTCCATATTCCCACATAAATAAATGGGGAGAATACTGTGTTCACTCGCAGAAAACAGTTCTTGAATTTCTCCTGTTTTTTCTTCTTTAAAAAAAGACAGAATATACCAAATATATTTAGGCCCTTGCAATGCTATCTGTGACGGCCATACACAGTGGCAACGCGCGATGGGTTTGGGAGGGCAGGAGCCACGCAGGACAGAGAGGCTGTGGTGGGTGGGTACCGGCCTGTGCAGGTGTTGGACAGGAGGTGGCACCACAGGACCACAGACAGACTGAGCACCTGCTCCTCCACCTCCACATTACCATAGCTTACATCAATACCTGATCAATACTGGAACTAATGAGAGCTTTGCAACACGTTCTCCTACTTTTATATTAAATCTTTAATTTCTTCTCTCACGTTAGTGTATTTCTTGTTCTCTGATCTTCTTGTTAGGAGCAATTTTCATAATCCTTGCGTGTTACAGAGAATATTCCTCCTTTTAACCGTGAAGGTTTTAGTTTTCAAATTGTTCTTGTTGGAATCCAGTTGCAGATGTCCCTGCTCACTGCAGGGGGGTGGACTAGATGAGCTTTAAAAGTCCCTTCCAACCTAAAAACATTACATGATTCTGTAATTCTATGAATGAGGAAATAAAAAGACAAGGCAGCTACCCTTACTTAATAAAATTTAAAATATTTTTCCTAAAACTATGGAATTGGTTTGGATTTATACTCTTATTTTGAGTAATTATGCTAAAGGCACGGCAGGTGCGTCGTGGCTGTGGTTGCCACCACATTCCTTGACTTTCTGAGAAGTAAATACTCTTTGTGCGTGTGTGTCCCATCAAGAAGAGCGTGTCACGTCACTTCTGCTCTGTCTTCACCTGAATTCATAATGCCGCAAGGGACATTCTGGAAATGGATTTTTCTGAAGCCTTCTCCTTCGATCAGCTGATGGACTTTCTCCTCAGCGACGTGGTTACAGAAGCACAGTCATAGGCAATGCTGTTAACATAGGACTGGCAGTTTTGTTGTAAGCCAGTTTGCGGGTAAGCTTTTGCACCGAGAAAAATGAAGTGCTTATAAAATATTTCCAATCTACCACAATAATTTTTCTTGGTGCAAAACCTTGGGAATTTATTAACTCGAACCGTAGGTAAGGGATTTGTCTGGGAAACAATTTGGCCTCACAGAATAGTTCTGAGTTTTTAGAAGTGTCCGACCTGACAGAACAAAACCAAAAGGTTTTTTGTAGCTTTGTTTGGAAAATGCAGGGGGAAGGACCTAACCCTACAACCAGGCGCTAAGGACCAGGTTTCTGGGACTGTGAGAAGTGGACGGTGGAGGTAGGGCTTTGGCTTGGCTCTTCCACAAGTGACTCCCCAAGGCTACTGTGTTAGTACCTGTCGGCATGTCCCACCAGAGCTGAAATTACCCGCTAGCTCCTGAAACTGCTGTTCTCTTACTAAGTGGCCTGTTGTGTTACCTACTCTCACTCCCCAGATTTGGCCAATGTAAGTGGAAAGCCCACACCCGGCCGCCCTTTCCCCAGGCTCTGGTGACCTGTGCAGGCGAGGGTTGGACTTGCAGGGTGCTGCCGTGGTATGTACACAGCCAGTATGAGAGAAAATACATTAAGTGCTCTTTCACAGGAACATGTGCTTAAAACTGATCCTTCTCCACAGGATTGACTTTTCATTTTAGTGACATGGAAAAAATATTGTTGAAACATCTTTGGTTGCTTCTACCTATCGGTTCAGGTAGTCCCCAGGAGCCATGCTGCCACTCTGGGGAGGGTTTGGGGTTAGCAGTCCCAAAATGGGACGATGGCAGCTTTATGAACTTGACCACAAGCTACTTTTTAAGTTATTTAATAGCTCAGGATGCAATTCTCTGTCACTGAACCATGTTCTTGAGGCTCAGGTGTCACTGCAAATTACAGCTACATGTGCTGTTGGGATCGCTGCTGTCTCCTGGGCTGCTAAACATGCGGTGTGGCAGTTACAGGTGGAAGTCATGTACCTGTTCTTCAGTAATGTGAGGTCAAGCAAATACCTCTTTCAGCTATAATTGAAGGAAAATGCGTATCTACCTGGAAAAAAAATAAGATAGGACAGAATCTGAAAAGATGGAATGTCCAGAGGAGGTGAGGGCTGGAAGCCCTCTGCTGGGAGGCCAGGCTGGAGAGGTGTGCTTGTTCAGCCTGGAGAGGAGAAGGCTCCGGGGAGACCTTCTGGTGGCCTTGCAGGACTTCAAGGGGCCTGTCAGAAAGATGGGGACAGACTTTTTACAAGGGCTTGCAGCGGTAGGACAAAGGGTGATGGGTTCATGCTGGAAAAGATTAGAAGTTAGGAAGAAGTTCTTCACTGCTAGATGAACTAGATGGAACTAGATGATCTTTAAGGTCTCTTCCAACCCAAACCATTCTATGATTCTATGAATACGTTGCCAATTACAATTACTTACTGTTAGTAGAGTATTCTAGATTTGAAAATATATCTATAGATTTCCCCAGTTTCTCCCCTTGCTTTTGGTCCTAAATTTCCTGTGCTGCCATGCCTGCCACCAACTTGGTATCCTTAGCCCTGAGAACCTTTTATAAAGCCATTCTGTGCTTCTACTAGGGATAAAATTGACCTATTCTTCATGATTACTGAACAATCCAGTTACACAGGAACATGAAGGAAGCTGGGTTCTCTCGGAGCAGATCTGCAGGCCAGACACTGCTGCTGGCACACCTTGTGTTTCACCCTTAGGTCAGGTGGTCCTCACTGTGAACACCTCCTCTGAAACACCAACCGCTTTTAAGGCTACTTCAGAGAAAACACTGTTGAGGTGGTGTAAGCCAAGCAGTGTAAAACATCCTGGCACCCTACGGCTGTTTAACTGCACAAGTATCTGTTTAATTTAACTAGGACAGATTTGTGAGTCCAGGAGAACAAAGGACACAGACCAAAGTCAAGAGTCTCTGAAAGGCTGTCGGTGCAGCAAGTTTTATGAGGTCTTGGGAGGCTGAGGTGCAGCGGGTGACACGGTTGCCAGCCCCGAGCAGGAGTGGGGATGCTGCTGTGCTCTGCCTGCTTTGCTCTTCAGCCGTTAAGTAGAAGTAAGGCATCAGCATCAATCTCAGTTTAAAGAATGTAAGCAGATTTGTTTTATCTGTCTGGGTTTTTTTTTCCCCCAGATCTTGGGGAAATAAGACTCTTGTAAGTACATACAAAAGAAATAACACATTTCATCTGTGAATGTTACAACTTAAGAGAAGGCAATAAAAACACAGGAGTACAAGATGCAGTTGTAGGGCCCTGACTTCAGGGGCTGTAGCTGTAGCAGAACTCACGAGCATTATGCGGCTCCCACCAGCCTCCACAGCATCACCATTAGACTACTGAAAAATAAAAAGGTGTTAAGCGCAGCCTTCTCGTAGCTGGGATCTGTGGTGCCCTGGACTCTGTATTAAGCCCTCTTACAGACATGGAAGTGTCTTCATGCTGTGTGACAAGTGGGAAAACATCTGGAAAGGTTCTTCCCAGTGGCATGTCCCTGAAGCGTCCGACAGCATCGTGTGGTGCTCGCTGCGGGTCGCTGCTGCTGCCCCAGACCTTGGCCCCCGCTGCTGGGGGGTCAGGAACCGGACCCCAGCCACCGCGTTTGCCCAGCAGCCACCGGCCACTGCCCAGGGCTTCACAGAGCCACAGCCTTTGCAGCGGGCTTTATTTCATACGAAACCGGTTTGTAATTGCTGTCACTCCCCTGCCGTGTGTTAGCGTTACATTTTGCTGTAGATCCCACAAAATGCACCGCGTGCTGCTGAGAACATCGGTGACTGCACCAGGAAAGAGGGAGCTGAGGAACAGGACCGTGCACCTGGAAGAGTGGAAGAAAGGGTGCTGGAAGGAAAAGATGGAGCTACACGGTGAGTGCTGAAAAGACTGCAAACTGTTCCTACGTAAGGCTATGGATGAATTCCATTTGGTTTTGTTAGTATTAAAGTATTCATTTCTCTTTTGCTATCCTGTAAAAAAATCTTGCACCCTAGTCAACAAAGACTGTGACAAAAGAGAAATATAAAATCAGGTTCACTTCAGGCTTACTTAAAAAAAAAAAACCAGAGCATTTTGAAAGATCATGGCTAGATCACTCCTTCTGTACAGTGCAATAGCAAGGCAAGGAGCACGCTGTTAAAGCAATTCTTACTTTATTATAGTAATAATTTATTTTAATAATAAACCAACTACTTTATATTATCTCTAGATCAACTTACTCCACTAAGTGTGAGCGGGAGGCTGACTGGAAATTGAGGATCTCTGGCCCTTTTTGCAAAATGAACTAAACGAATCTCAACGGATCGATGGCCTCACCTTTCAGGCTCGTCCTGGGGTATAAATGTACATACTTGTCTTTGTGGTTCTACTCTGTCAGCTGGGCTGGAAAAGACTTGAAATCATTCTCCTTTGTGAGAGTTTTTTAAAAAAAGAGAGAGAAGTATGAACATGTCCCTGCTGGGACAGGACAAAGGGTGATGGGTTTAAACTAAAAGAGGGAGATTTAGACTAGAGAGAAGGAAGAAATGTTTGACACTGAGGGTGGTGAGAGCCTGGCGCAGGCTGGCCAGAGAGGTGGTGGCTGCCCCATCCCTGGCACCATTGCAGGTGAGGTTGGCCGGGGCTCTGAGCAACCTGCTCTGGTTGCAGATGTCCCTGCTCCCTGCAGCGGGGCTGGACTAGATGACCTTTGAAGGTCCCTTCCCACCCAAACCGTTCTGTGTTTCTATGGCTCTCGATCCCCTGAACGTACACCTCTGCTTTTTTTCTTTTTCATTCCTCTGCTTTGTTCACTGAAAATCTTCCAGCTTCTGCAGCTGCCGTGCAAAGGACCCACCAAAACCTGTCTGCTGCACTCCCAGACTCTGCCCTATCCCCAGGGCACCTTCGTGAGCGCCTGTGGACAAAGGCAGAGCCACAGCATTTGCTCTTCCTGCTCCCTGTGTCCGTATTGTTGTTTTTAGCAGAAATGTGTTATAATACTTGGAAACCGGAAACAGAAAAGTCCATGAATTTAAAGCAACCGAAATAATAATTGTGCCATGTTTACTCAGATCCCTCAGAGAACAGAAACTGGAACAGCGTGTCAACCAGCAGATGCAAATGATGAGAGCAAGAGGAGAAAAATTAAAAGGAGCGGCCCAAGTGGAAATGAAGAAAGCGAGACAAGACAGCAAGCTTCTTCTCTTTTTCTGGAAGCACAGGGAACACAGGGCTCTGTGCTGATGAACTGTCATTAATTGCACAAAAATCTCAGGTACCAAATATTTTTGAATTGTTAATTGCTCACGCAATAGTGTGAGTAAAGTGGCGTGTGTACACAACACACACATACATAAACATCTGTAGAGCTTTGGGTCCTTCAAAAGCAAAGCCAAAACTCTAAGGTAGAAGGTGAAACCCAAGAAAAGCATAAAAGATGGTCAAAGGTTATTAAAAATCTCAGTAGACGAGGACGATGATTTTCATCACATGCTGAACGAGCCGTTCAATAACAGTGGTTAATACGGTAAAAAGCTGAATTTCAAAATGATCCATTCACAACTGGAAAGCGGGCTTGTAAATCTGTACCTTGAGCGTCCTGGTCGGGAAGAGAAAATCGAGAGCTGTCATTAAAGTTAGTGTCGCTGTAACATTTATTTGCTTATTTCAACTTTATTAGGAATTACTGTGTCTTGACTGAGAGTATGACTTCACTTTTCCGAACCGCATAGCTAGTCCAACTGGAGTTCCAGATCTCTCAGTGCAATGAGTCAGTGCTTTGCACCCAGTCTGTCTGCAGGACGCAGTCAGGACACTCAGCTCAGACTCGGTTTTGCCTCCAGAGCCCAGGCTGGTGTTTGATCCCCCGGGGCGTGGGATTGCTGCTGGCCACGGCTGGGTGGCCGCGGCTGGGTGACCAGGGTGACCAGCAAGCCGGCAGCCGGGCCTCTCGCTGCCCCGTCCTGGGTCGTTCCCTCCGTGTAATGCACTCAGCTGGTGGATTTGTCAGATCCGAACACGCAAACTGTCTTAGAAAGGCATTTCCTGAGGGCAAAGAGTGGAGCTTTGCGTGCCATGGCGTGTTGTGTACGTATCGTGCCTTCTCATGAAGCGAGAAGTCTCTTCTGTTAACGTGCAGAGGTAGTCTCCGTGGTAATAAATTTGGCAAAGCCTTTTCTCAGGAAAGAATTGCCTTGTAGTAACTAACAAAACCCTTTTACAAAGCAGAGGGAGTATGAAACGGCTCCAAAACAGATTACTTACGGAAAGACCACTCTGTTGTGGCTCCTTTACATGGCCCTGGAAAGGCCGTGGACTTTTTGCAGCGTTTGCACCACCTTATACTACGTGTGCTTTCGGAAAAAAGAAATTCTGGTTTTCTTCAAAGCACCTTTTGGCTTCAAAAGCATCCTTTGGCCTCCCACCCGAAGCGATGTGACACACCGCAAGCACGGCCTCCCTGCTCTGCACAACGGGGCGAACGAGTCACGCTCAGTGCAGAGCGTCTGTCCCTGTGCCAGGGAGCAGTGACACTCTTCCAAAACCACCCGCGTCCCTCACCTTCCACAACGTCATGCACAGCACGAGCTGCACCCTCCCAGTTCCTTGAGGCAGGTGTAAGAGTCACCTATGAAAACATCACCCTGGCATTTAGGAGTGGGCTCCGTGGGGGCTCATCGTGTCCCACGCCCTGGGCTCCTGGTGCTCTGGGAGGGTCTCTGCTCCCACGGGTTGGCACACGGCTGCCGTTCAGCGTGGGCTTGGCTGCCTTTGCTGTTCCCATCAGCAATCTGCCGTTTGGTTTCCCCAATTCACATTTGAGAGTGTTGACACTACTTAGGAGGTCCCACTCCTTCATAAGGATCCCCAGGAGCTCGGTAGCACGGTGAAAGGGCTGCGAAGGGCTGTCCCAGGCTGGGCAGGGCAGTGGTGGAGTCCCCATTGCTGGAGGGGTTTCCAGGCCGTGGAGATGTGGTGCTGAGGGACATGGGTTAGTGGTGCCCTGGCAGTGCTGGGGGAACACTTAAGAGTCGATCTTAAAGGTCTTTTCCAACCAAAACGATGCTGTGAAATGCCTGTGCTTTGGTCTGGCAGCAGCAGAGCTGCCCTCCCACACCTGGGAGCCTTTGGGACCCCTCCCTCCCTGCAGGGAGAGCGGGGCGTGGGGGGCACAGGCAAACGCGAAGCAATGAGAGCCGAGCCCGAAGCCCAGCAGAGATAGGCGGAACTACACCATGCTAAGGTGGGAGTTACCACGACGGGTATGGAGACCTTCCACTCTCCCAAGCAGCAGCAATACTCTGGAGAGGGCTTTGTTACAGAAAAGCGTTAGAGGAGCCGAACCAGCACAGTGACCTTCCCTCACCTCAGGAGCCCCGGGGAGGTGGTCACGGTACTGACATTCATTTGATCCACCTTCAGTGAGGGTTCCTGTGAACGTTCAGAATACATGTGTGCATGCAGCCTGCCTGCTGATTGCACACTGGTAACTGGGCGTTGATTTATTCCGTGTGATCCAAAACGGTCTACAACTGGCCCAAGCTACGTTCAGAGACACGGGATGTGCTGGGTGCGGTGACACTAGAACCTGCCTTCATGACTTCTGGAAAAGCGTGCCTCCAAAAGCGCATCGCCATGCTTTAGAGGATGCTTTAAAAAATCCTTTTCCTTCTGAAAATGAGTACAGATCTCTCTGTCCTTGGTGACATCAGAACTCTCCTCTGTGCTGGCATGTCGTTCTCAACAAATTTTCAAGGTTTTGCAGAAAGTCAAGGCTGCCTCAGAGCTACAGCTTGTCCTGTCCTCCAGAGACTGTGATTGCAACATTTCAAAGTTTCCATAATAAATAACACGAAACCGGTTCCATTGAGGGTTTGGGGGTTTATTTTGGTGTTTAGGTTAACATAGTGCTGTCCATGGGAGTGAACATTTATGAGCCCTTTTTGGCAGGTCTTTACTTGAAGTCTACATCAAGTATCCACGGTTCCTGTTTGGGCCTCAGCCCTTTGTGTCCAATAAGAATTCAGCTTGGTCGACAGCAGAGATACTTCATGAATTCCCTATGGATCTGGTGCACTTGAGTCCATTCAGGAATTCAGATAAAAATGGGTTCCTTCCATAATAACATACATCTTATTTGTGAAAGTACAGTAGTGGGTGCGACAGACCAAACTTCCGAGAAGCCTGGAAGCGAGTGTGAGGGATCTCTGGGCACTGCCCTGGAGGCAGAGCTGAAGAGCCGTGGTGGGGGCAGGTGGGTCAGGGGAGGGGTGACGGGGTAGAACATGCCTTGTTCCAGGCTCTAGCTCGTACTCTCTGTAGTTCCCAGTAAAAGCATTGATTCCTGTCCAGCAGGAACCTGGAGGAAGCCCTGGGACCTGCGGCTCGTGCTAGGTTCAGAACTGTCTTAAGCAACTACAAATGCAAGGTTAAAAAAGGGATTTTCTCTACCTTTTTTTTTTTTTCCTAAAAGTCACATAGAAGAAGGACCCGATTTTGGTTTTCCATTGGTTTGACCTTCACGTCTCTGAAGCCCTCAGTGGAAATCATCCATTAAGGCTGAGCTGGTGGGACCCAGGTGGCTCTGTTGCATTTGGAGGTTTGTGGCCATTCCTGACGCATCTTTCCTGCTTCTTGTGTGAGCTATTGCTGGACACTTGCAGGTACATCAGAAGCAGCTTCGTCTTGCCTATGTCTGCATCAAGAATGGATTAATGGGAGGCAGTGACTGACCAGCGTGTCAGCTGATGTTCCGCAAACACAAATGTCACGATTGATTTATCTGCTGCTTTTATTGATACATAGAATCATAAAATCATGGAATGTGTTGGGTTCGAAGGGACCTCTAAAGGCGATCTACTCCAACTCCCCTACAATAAGCAGGGGCATCTCTAGCTAGGTCAGGTTGCTCAGAGCCCCATCAAGCCTGACCTCAAATGTCTCCAGGGATGGGGCCTCCACCACCTCTCTGGGCAACCTGTTCCAGTGCTCAACCACCCTCATATTAAAGAACTTTTTCCTGATGTCTAACCTAAATCTGCCCTTTTCTAGCTTAAAACCATCACCCTCGTCCTGTCGCTGCAGACCCTCAAGAACAGATCTCTCGCTGCCTTCTTGTAGGCCCCTTTCAGGTATTGGAAGGTCGCTATAAGGTCCCCCCGGAGCCTTCTCTTCCCCAGGCTGAACAACCCCAACTGTCTCAGCCTCTCTCATCAGAGGAGAGCTGCTCCAGCCCTCTGATCATTTTCGTGGCTCTCCTCTGCTCCAACAGGTCCACGACCTTCTTGTGCGGGGGGTTCCAGAGCAGAATCACCTCTCTCCATCAACCACCTCTTTTGATGCAGCCCAGGATGCGACTGGGCTCTGCCGGCACATGTCCACCTTGTCACCCACTAGTACCCCCAACTCTTTTTCCACAAGGCAACCCTCCAGCACGTCCTCTCCAAACCAACATCCCTACGGCTGGTCGCCCAGGTGCAGAACCCTGCAGAACCTCATGAGGTCCCGTCTCTCCAGGCCCCCCTGGATGTCGTGTGGAGGGGAGCGTGCCAGGAGGTCACGGCGGCCATGATGGAGGGCTCGCTTTCTCCCTGCACACGCGCGGCCGCCAGGGGGCGGGCGGGGGCGGGGACGGACCGGAAGGGGCGT
>VZZY01021468.1:248277-308213 GCA_013400335.1 Eurystomus gularis | reverse complement strand
TTCAGGTCAGAGATGTCATAGTAGAAAAGATCTATGACCTTCTTATTTCTTTTATTTTCTTAATGGATTTTCATGCATCACCGCTACCTACTCATGGGCTGTTTATTTTTATTTTATTTTTATTGTGTGCTGTGCAGTGTCCAAACCTGTAACAGACTGTTCCCGTCCTGAAGAGGGTTGGTTTGTTTTTTTTTCCCCTTCTCTTCATTCAGGGAATGATGTGACCCTCTTTGCTAATAAAAATGAAATATGACTTTCATCCCTGGAATAAGTGTACTTCTTCGTGCTTCTGAATGCTCATAGCCTGAATAAGCAGCTATTTTTATTAATTTTTTTTTTTTTTAAATAATTGGGAAGACATTTCCCTGCAGCGAGGATCACGACGTGTGCTGCTGAGGTAGGGATGGAATCTGAGTTCCTTTTCGTGGAGCGAAGCGCGTCCCTGTGCAGAGGGACCACTGTCCAGCTGCTCTGTCCGGCAGCAGAAATGGAAGTTTCTGTTCAGAGGGCGGCTGAGCCTTCGTTGAGTCCCCCCAAAGACGTGCTTCACCCCAGGTTACGGCAGGAAGTTAGGAAGGCGTTCTTTTGTACTGCTGAACCCACCGTGGTACTGCAAACGAGGCCACCGGTCCTCTCGGGGAGAGATTTTTCCAGGTGAAAATGGGCCGAGACAGCCAAATTATTTCCAGTAGGCCACAGCATAATGCTCCTATCACGGTAAATCTCGGTCTCTGTTGAGCCGGTGTGGGAAGACTTCATCTCCTCTTAACCGTTCGCTTTGTGTAGCACCAGGGACAAAATCGGGGGGAGGCTGGACCACAGCTCTCCAGAAGGAAGGGACTGCGTTTGGGGTGAAATGTCAGCCCGGAATAAACTGGCTGGTGATTTAGTTTTGTCTCGATAGTTTTACATCTTCCAGGTGTTTTGCTTTAAGGTGCTGTTCTGATGGGGTAGGCTTTTGCGGGCCTGTTTTTTTTGGCTTCGGAGCTCTCTCCCCACAGCTACGAGACACAATGCCCCGGCGTCAGCTAGTGGGATCAATTTAGCCATCATTGCTAGATAACGCTGTCAGCCCGCGCGAGAGACGTATTTGCTTAATAGTTAATGTTCTGTACAAAATATAGAGGGTGGGGAGAAGTCAGACTGTAGTGAACGCTCTGCTTATTTTATATCCACTATAACCATTTTTGTCCATGAAAATTGGCTTAATTATATCAATGGAATGTTTCTTTTTCAATTCTGTATGCAATTAGTCCATCTTGCTGGCTGCAATTTATTTTAATAAAAAAATAAACCAGTGGCGTGTTCAGTTCCTCGTCCCCTGGGGACAAATGCGATTGGTGTGTTTAATTTCATTAACTACAATGCGGCCTACTGGAAAAATGTATAAAATCAGCTTTATACAGCTTAAACACTGGCATTTGAAACAAATCATTACTGCATTAGCTGTCACACTGGTAATTCTAGAATCCAAGACAAAAATATTATAGCTGTTTTTATAACCCTCTGCAAATACACTGTTAAAATAATTTGTAATCATTTTTTAAACATGCCCTGATGTTTTCAGTTAAAATATCTTATCACCACCAAAGAAGGCTGGCTATTCATTATCGCGGGGATGTTTTATTGAATGATTCATAGGTTGCTTCCCCGCTAGAAAACCCACGTCTGTCTGTCCGAAGCTCCCCGGTTTGAAGATGGACGGTTAGTCCTGAGTGAAACACGCTTCCCTGGGTATTTTTAATTTCAGCTGAGTTTACCTGTGTTGGTTTGCAAGCCGAGCTCTTGGTAAGGCAAGTGCAAGGAACAGTTTTTCCCAGGCAGAGGGGAGGAAAAAAACCAAACAACTTAGTGCGGACTAAGGACATCATGAAACCCCGCATCATCCCAAATCCCACCTCCCCTTCTACCAGCTTTCCTTCACGTGCCACCCGGTGTGCGGCGTCTTCATGTTGCTCTGAGTGTTTCTTTTTCCTCCGAGGGTGGGGGGGAAGGAGGGGAGGGTGTGTGCATCCCGTCTGGGGGGTGTTCCTGGAGAGAGAGGGCTGTTGTGGCTCCGTGGGCTTGTAGCAAGGACCAGACAGAGCTGGACCCTATAGCAAGGACCAGCACTGCCGAGCTGCCGGGGGCCACGTGGGGCTTGAGCCCAAAGGAGAGCAGGGCCAGGCACTTTAGTTCACAGCCAGATTCCCTGCACTTCATTGGACAAGGTGTTTTTCAGGTGCCACGACTTAGCTGTAAAAATGAATGTTTTTGTTGATACACACGTCTGACGTCTAAGCGCACACGGTGCGGGTGCAGTCAGTGGATGATTCCGGGCGGAACACGTGTGCCTAATTCTCCCCTGTGAAAACTGAGGTTAAACTGACCAAATTCAAGATTTTTTGTTGGGTTTTTTTTTTTTGAATGAGAGGCCAGATCCTCAACTCATGTAAATCAGTATCAACATCCGTGAAAATAATTTTCACCAGCTGAGGACGTGACCTGGGAGATTTTGGGCCTGTGTGTATAAAATATACAAATATTGTATTTAGCTGGTTTACAGGGACTCACTTTTAGCATCTGCAGATCAATATCTGATGGCGAAATGTGTAGCTTGTTGTCTGGTTTTGTTTGGTTTTTGTTTTTTTTTTGTTTTTTTTTTCTTATGGAATGATCAGTCATATAACCTCAGCATATTTTGGACAGATTGCTATTTTCTGAAGTGGCTTGGACTTCCTTTCCAAAGAATTAATACACAGAAGATGGGCCATGTTGGACACAAGCCATCTTTTCCCTTGCGTGCTCTCCGCTTTTACGCTTGGGTGTTTCTTTTTCCCCTCCCTTCCCCTGTTGTCATAAACAGTAGTTAGTTTTCTTTTCCGTATCTTCAACTTTATAGCAGCAGTGTTTTGGTAGAAGTGATAGCAAGTTATTGTTTTATTGGTGTTACGGGGGGGGAAAAAACCAATCAACTTTATTTCCTACTTGATATAAATCACTTCAGGGGGACTAAAGAAGCCAAACGCAGTTTCTCCTGTCAGGCTGAGGAAGAACCTGGGGCTGGAAGAAGGTGGAGGCAGCGCCAGTGATCCATGTAGCAAGGGTGGGAATGGGACCAGGACTTGCTCCAGAAAGCCCAGCCCTGCTCCTGGAGCTGTGGGATGAGGGGAAGCTCCGGGAGGAGGGAGTGGAGAGGCTTCACCCCCATCCCTGCCTGGACCTTCCTTGCAGAGCAGCTTCACCTGAGGTTTAGGCACAGGACTAGGCTTGGGGCAGGTCCGTGCCAAGAGCTGGCCTCCAGCAGAAGGACTATATATAGCCCGGGGATTTATCCTCTCAGCCCAGCATCATTGTGCCTTCGGTGTATGAGTCGTTGGCTGGAGGGAAACGTGGAAAGTTGGATGGGAAGTTTTGCTCAGAACATGGAAAAGTTGTAGAATGGCACAGGGGGGAGCTGGGGGTGGGGTTCTGTGCCGCGATTATTGAAACAAAACCCCTCCTAACTAGAGTGTATTGAACAAATATTACCTGCTCAGAGGCTGAGGGGCAGAAAACGCACTGGTTATATATTTTTTTTTGTGAGGCTGATGAACTAACTTTACCATCTTAAGCAAATAACTGACCCTCAGCTACTTCATCTGTCAGACGGGAGGGATGCGTGCACCTACCTACAAATGTCTTCTTAAAGATCTTTGTTTGCTCCAACGCCCACCGAGGTCCTTGGGACTTCTTTGCTGAATTTACTGGATCAGTTTCTTTCTTTTTTTTTTTTTTTCAAGTTTCAGATTTGGCTAAAAATATTTTATTCCATCTCAGATACTTATATATGTGTGTGTATATATATAGTGCTTTTGTTTACATGTAGTCTGGCATTTTCTTTCCTTTCTGGATAGTATTTAGTGTTTTTTTATTTCATAGTGAATGGACCTTTTGGGCTCAATCATGTAAATTAATTCTTAAATGGCTACGCTTGGAGTTCATGTAGTATAAAATTGCTTTACCATTTTTTTTCCTGTTTATAGAAAAGGGCTGGTTTCATTTTATATTTTATTACATAAATGTGAAATAAAGAACACTCACAACTTGCAAGTGATCATATATTTTATTTCAGAATTATCACATAGGAATAAAACAAATTTAAATCCCTACATGGCACAATAGTCGTATTTAAAAAGCCGCTGATACTTCATGGAGAACTTTGAAAAGCTCTCTGCTCAGAAACAGTTCTGCTCATATATCCCATACATAAGGAATAAAAACCAGATCTTTGTTACTCTGGGAGTTCTTAAATTTGTCCTGCTAGAATGCTCTTCAAGTATTTCTCCAGCTAAAGTTTAGAGCAGAAGTTGACTCTGTCTTCTGTTCTTGCTAGTGGCTGTTAAGGAGAGACTTTAACAGCCGCTTGGTATCAGTGGCTGAAGGTGAACCTTTGAGAAATACAAATTAACATCGTGGGTGTGTCCTTAGGGAGATGCCTGAAGAGCTGCTGATGCTTCCTCAGCCTTTTGGAGACGTGGGCTTTTCCAGTATGGTGTCTGTGCAGTCAAGGCCCTTTAGGTAAAATCCAGCGCTTCTGCAAATTGTGGGGTTTTTTGTCCAGGGTTTATGATTATTTATTAAAATTTTTTTAAAAAGTGAAGCCAAATAGATATCAACCTGTTAAATATGCCTCAGAAAACTCACTTCTGGATTCTCTGTAGCTGTTCAGGGAAGCAGGTGGATGATAGAGATGTTAAGGGTTTCAAAGTATGTCTTTCATTTCCTCTTTACATCTACATACTGCTTTTTAAATCCCATTTCAGATGAAACAGCATTTTTGTGTAGTTCTTTAGTTACTGTGTAGACCTCGGGGCCCTGGGAGAGCGGAGGCTTGGCGCGGTGTCACACAGCCTCCAGCCATAACCAGAAAGTTTCTTGTGTGATCCAGGAGTCAATACCCCAGCTAAATATTGATTTTTTTTGTAATAGCACTGTCTGTTCCAGTAGATCAGGAAAAGGAACCCACGTTTAACGCCTATCTATAAATCTATTTTTACCCAATGGACAGTAACTGTGGTTTTAATTTTTTGAAGTATCGTTATTTAGTAGTTTGTGAAGTAAGTCTTGAGGCGTGAACCCGAGAAAGGTCCTGCTACAGAATTAACTCTATTAAGCATCTCTTCGGTGTGTCTACGGCCCTGCTATCTGGGTGACTTGCTTGATATGGGTGAATTTTGCCTCTCAGAAGAAGTCCCTGCTTGGCTTGCCTGGGGACACCGAGGTTCTCATGGGGCAGTAACTCAGCGCAAGTCCCACCTGGAGAGTGAGCACAGAGCTCAGGGAGATGGTTCTCCCCACCCTCCATGTCTAGAGGAGGGTGCTGAAGAACGTGCTGAAGAAGCCAGTATTTTCATAAATGAGGTTGGAGGTGATAAAGAAACAACCTATAGAAGATTTCTGGAGCGTTGCTTTAGTTTGGAACCCTCCTTTCTTTCCTAACGAAACTACTGAGGGTGTAACAGGGCAAACTGAAGCTTGTGTCCAACTCAAGACCACCAGGAAATATGAATTCCATAGTGGACGTTTGCCTTTAACCTTGTACAGCTGATCATGGTCTTAAGGGAACCTTCCCCGTAGCCGGTCTCGCAAAAAGGAGCATTGTAACCTTGCTGCTCAGCACCTGAAACCTGCTGAGGCTCAGGGCAGTCTTTCAGCTGAATTTGCTGGACTTTGGAGCAGGCCCTCAAGGCAAGGAACTCTTTGGGACATCCGTGCTATTTGCGTAGAAAGATTTTTTTTCTTATATCTGAGTTTGCATGTAATGCTCGTTAATGATTAGCTACCAAGGGTCTGGTGTAAATACACCTATTTCCATGGAAGAAACATGCCACGTGCTATTTGCGTAGAAAGATCCTGATGTGACCTGGCTTTTAAAATCTAGCTAAAGAAACGTGGTTTTTCAACCTGTAATTTGAAGAGGTATATGCTTGATTCTCCTCAAACAGCCCAGAGGAATGTGTATTTACCGTTCCTTCAGAATCCTGCCATAAATGGGATAATCCCATTCCATAGTCACATTTCAGCAAGGGAAGACTGAAGAGAGAGCTTTCACGGGTTATCTCGTTCAGTCGCAAGCTGTAACTGTAAGGGATATTCTGTAACTGTACGGGACATTCCTCTTGTTGGTAACGACAGATTCCTGATCTTCCTTTTTAGTTCTTCCAGTGAAATGACATCATACATGCTTGCAGCGAGAAGAATCCCTGAAAACACAGACAAATATCTACCTGCTGCTCCATCTGTCTAGAGACTAAGTATTGGAAGAGTGCTCGTTTAGATCAGTCTTGTGCCTCGGTGCTCGCATTAGGACAACAACAACAACAAAAGCACTCTGGAAAAATTACCGAATTCTCCTTGCAGTGTCAGGTTCCGGGATAATGATGTGTCTGTGTGTGAAAATATTAAATTGCAATAACATGCAGAGTGAGTGGCGTTCTGAATGGGGTATTCAGTTCACAGCTTGGACGGCGCATAAAGCTAGCGAGTGACAGAATACAAATGGTGTCATAAAACATCAGGGGAATTTACAGCCAGTCTCAATCTTTTTGATCTATATTCTATCTATGGAGCGCTCTCGATCGATCTGTCTTTAGTTAATGAAACAGTTAAACGTATTTAATTATTTATCACTGTTTAATGTCGGGAGTTATCAAAACAGATTACGTTTCCCCCATGCACACTTAAAGGTATTAGAAGAACTCGAAATTGTACGTACTAAAGTCTGGGGTGTTTCCTGTCCAAAGATAACGCTTTAAAATGCATCTCCGCGTGTGGCTGCTGTTAAACCGCCGTTGTTTGGTGGAAGCAGAGCCTTTTGCCTCTCCACCTGAGAGCGTGCTTCATTTGCTGTTTAAAACTTTGCTTGTTTCTTACACAAACGGCTTCTATTCTTCACAACGAAAACAGGGAAATGAGAATTCAGTGTCACTTAAGAGGAGGGATGAAATAGAACGGGGCAGTTCTCGGGGGGGTGTAGGCTGGCAAGAGCAAAGAGCCAAACTGAAGAACCATTCTAGGAGCCAGCCTGCCGTGCCCATCCTCTTTGCAGGGTCTCCAGAGCTCCTTTCATGACCGCGTCTAAGGACCACGCGTGCCACGTGCTCTTGCAGCTTCCCGCTCTCTGGGTCTCCTCGCACATGGACAGGCGTATATAAAATGCTCCATGAAGGTTCTCCAAACAGACCCCTGCGAGCTGTTGGGTGCGGGTCCCACAGCAAACCTGCAGCTCTCCGATCTCAGGAGGAAATTTCAGCATTGAGAACCTCCCAAGATGCGAGGCTCTTACTCCCCCCACCTCCCCCAGCAGAGGTGTTAATCGTCACCCTCCGAAGGCTGTGCTGAGCTGCTAAAAGCCCCTGTTTGCTACTGAATCTCATCTGCTAATTCTGGGCCGGAGGTAGGCGTTTGGGATCCCCCTCTGCCATGCCACCTGGGGCTTCTCTACTGGCGGCTTTGATAAGAAATTCTTTCTTCTCTACCTAAGCTCTCTTTACCAGTGGTTTTAAATTGCTTTCCACTCCTGACAGACTACCCTCGTTCAAAGAGAAATGTGGAGGAGGTGGATGGTTCTAGCAAGTATTAGGAGTCCATTACGAGAGGGCTGGATCCTGTTGGGATCTCTCAGGGGACACCCCTACTTGGCCCACCAAACAGTCTGGCATTGTGAGTGGAAAGGGCAGGGGGATAAAGGAATCCAGCCTCGCTGTTCTGGGACAAAGAAACCTCAATGCTTGTATTCAGAGGAAAATGGAATAATACTTCTGGGTTTGCTTTGAAAGCCACAGCCACCGGCTACTCTGTGCGCTGCAGATGGCTTCTGCATGAGGAGGAGCGTTTGTCAAGGGGAGAGGACGTTACACGTGAAAGGAGATTAAAGGCATCTCTCTGCCAGCACGTTAAATGTTCTGGGGTTTACAAGAAGTACCAGCATTCCCTTGCAGTCCTGTGCAGGCACGAATAACCCCGCAGAGCTGCACGGCACCGGTCACCCAGCTGTGGCAAGCAACCTGGCCTGCTGGAAATAAAACCTTCATTAGACGGCGTGTTCCCTTTGAAATGCACCCTGTAGTAACGTTCTTTTGGTAAGGGTGGGCTGAGGACTCCTCCTGGTATTACAGCACTCTTAGAAAAGAGTCACTTTTGTAGGGCGAAGAGTTGTCCCTGTATCTTTAGGTAGCCTGCCATAAAACCCCTACCAATTGGAGCGATGTAACCCCCCCTTGCTCTTGCACGCAAGAAAAGGCTTCATATTGTAGATATCGGTAAGAACACGTGAGCTACATTTTGAAAGCATTGGGCTTTTTCACGTCTCAATTTCTGACGTCTTTAAATTTTAAATCATTCTAATGAAATCAATCTCATCTGGTCATTAAATCATTTTAAATCATATCTCAGCGAGACCAAATACACATTAGAAGTAGAAATGCGCCATTACCGCAAGCTGCAAAACTCTCTATTAATAGGAGCACGACGTTGGAGTTGGCATATTGGCCAGCTTGAAATGCCGTCCTCTGGTGTTTCATTTCCCAGTTGGAAAGGCGCTAGGACCACGGTGATTATATACCGAGAGCGATGGTGGGCCAGGCTGGGGTCCCCTGCAAGCAGCAGATGAGCTGTGCCCCCCGATCAGGGCTTTAGTGAACCATGGCATGGGCACAAGAGGCAACACAGTCCTTTCCTACCGGGGATTCGCGTGGCTGGGAACTTTAATTTTGTCTAGTTTCTATTTTGTCAAGAAAGGGGAAAACTCACCAGTGCGTCTGCCGGGTCGTTACATCACCTTGTGTTATTTTCAGTACCTTAGGCCAAAAATTCACTATGATGTTAAGTTAATTCGATCTTATGATTACTGCTGATGAAGAGCAACATTTAAAATGCAAGGTGTCTGAGTCAAAAACAACGATTTTTTAAAAATCAGAAATAGACAACGAGGGGCTGCAGACAAGGTTTTCTGCCTTCAGTGTCTTGCAGGTGGTTTAATGATGGTAAATATGGGGTGTTCAGAGAAGTGGACTTGAGTTTAAAAGGAGGAATCCTCATTTTCCTGTGGGGTGGGAGTTGGGACAACGTCTATAATGAAATATCCACACTGGATGAACAAGGAAGAATGTTTTGATGACTGCAGTCTTAATTCTTGTCCTGATCTCTTCTATCTTGGAGCAAGTGGCATTATTTACAGGGGTAAAGCTGTGTTTGGAGTGAAACATCTGTGTAGTGGAGCCCGAGCTTATGGTCCTCTGTTTTCCTACCTGCCCACTTCTCTCTCTCAAGAGAGTGGGTAGACTAAAGATAAGGGAGGGAATGCAGAAAAAGGCACCGCTCTCAAAAGAGCTCTTTTATGTAGACATTTTTCTCTGCACCACATAGGCTTTTTATTTTTTCCAAATCTTTCTCACTCCCCTTTCTTATCTGACTTCCAAAAATGTATTGCTGGTTTATGTTTTTAAACAGTGTCAAGTTGTGTTGGGAAGCACTGGCTGTTTTTAAACGCAACTGAAACTGGTGTGACCTTAAACCCTTCAAAACTAGGGCTGGGGGGTCCAGGATTGTTTGTTCTTGCTGTTAGCTGCAGTCTTAAAACTAAACAAATATTAAAAATATAAAATATAAATATAAAAATCAAGCTTGATTTTTGAAGCATGTGAGCTAGGTCACTCAGATCAAAGTGAAACCATTTTTTTCCTGTCCTCTAGATTTTTCATTGAATTCACAGAATTTCATTCTGTCATCTAGATTTTCATTGCGAATCCCTTAAAAACGGTAGTAATTTTGGTTGTTGTACTCAAGTTTGCACATGGGAACACGTGGTCCCAGTAGGAGCTGGTCCCATTGTTTGTGCTACACCAGGCCATGGGAGGAACTTCGCTTGATTCAGAACAGGGAAAAAATACCAGAACTTTGTGTATCTGAGAGATACTGGGCTTCAGATTCCCTTTAGACTGCAGCCATTGCTTCAGTGGGTCCAATTTCCTTTGAGTTTTGTCCCTTGGAAGCAAGAACTGGTACTTGTTAAGACCAACACTTCAAGAATATTATTATTCCTCTGCGTCTTTCCCTCCTGTGGTGGAAGAGAAATGCTTAGACCCTTTGCTACGAGCTCTTGTAGCACCTGGACTGTTAAAAGACTGGAGCAATTGCTGTTTGAGGCACCTCCCTGGAGGATCGAGTCCTTCCTGATGCCATCTTGGTTAAAACAGGGTATTTTTTTTCCTGTCAAGCTGTGGTTTCTGGAGAAGGCATTTCTCAGATGAAGCCACCATGGGGTAGCTTACACAGCCGGTGAGAGCTGGGGCCAGAATGGGCCGTTCTGCCGCTGATCAGGCAAGTTGTCTGTGTTACTGACCCTGGTGTTACGTGGGAATCGCAGAGCTATTCCTCGGTATGTCTGCTTCAAGTTCTTGTTATCAAAGGAAGGTCAAAAATACACTCTTGGCTTTTTCCACGCTCTGCTGCCTGATACCTGAAGCTGTCCAGCGAAGGCACCTCCCTCACTCCAGCCTTTGCAGTGGGTGTTTTCCTGGAGGCTGCAGACCCACAAAGCGAGCTGCCGTGCCCAGGAGCTCCACGGCATCGACAGATCTTTAGTTCAGAGGTCAGTCCTGTGGCCAGACCTTTCTCTGGTGCAGTGGAGAGGTTATTTATAGCACTACGGTGGGGGAAAAACCAGAGTCCATAATAGCATATTAAAAATATTGATAAATAATTGATTATTATTTTAGCCCAGGCTTCAAGTGTGAGTAACTGGCTTCCATAAATCACTGGATTCCTCCAGGACTCCAGTGAGGCGGAATGTCACAGTGCGGGCAGGTTTCATTTAGGAAGTAAAAACCTGGCTGTGTTTCAGAAAGCGATGAGTGAGGCTGACGGTCAGTGCCAACCACCGAGGCCTCCGCAGGCGCAGAATCCAGATGCTCGTATTGTTTCGCTGCTGCTTCTCTGCCAAGACAGGTGACCGTTTCTAAACGGTTTTGATGTTTGAGTAAAAGGTGGCTCAAAATAGGATCTTTCAGTAAACATATTAGCAAGGCTTAACCACGCCGCGCTGACTCCCAGGGCGTGATTCCCGTGAGGACAGGGCAGTTGTGTCAGGGCTGATGCCGCCTCTGAGAGGGTGACGAGTGTAAGGGCTCCCAGTGCTCACTACTCAGGGAAAGCGTCTTTATTTTAAAGGTTACTTCTGAACAAATTCCGTCTGCACAATTACTGCAGGAGCAGCTGAAGCAAAAGGAGTTGTTGTGAGGCAAGTGCTGGTATTTTAAAAGTGTCTCTTGTGCTGCTACGGAGCTGGTTTGCACTATGTGATAAACAGACAAGGGCTAACTGGCTTTGGAGGAGGGGGGCACCTGGGAGGATCCGAGATACCAGCTCTGAAAGGTGTAACTCTTTGGAAGGGAAATGAATCCTGAGCGCTATTTTGCAGTTGTGTAAAAAGCCCAAATTCTGTCCCTATACCTTGACCCTGCACATCACAAAGGTATGTAGGAAGGCAGAATTAAAATGAATGTATGGTCAAAATGAGATGAGAATCTTTTTATTGCACTTTGGGATCACATCCACGCACGCTCCCCCTCGTTTTACACCAACCCTGTTATTTCGCAGGGATCTGCTTCACAGTTTTACATGCTTTGGGGCTGGTTTTACTGTGAGAACGTTGTGTGAGGGATTCCTAGCGCAGGCTTTTGTGGGCTGGGCAGGTTGGGATAGTTTGGAGGAATCCCTAGTCCCTGGCAGTTATCGGAAGCGAATGCCAAAGCTTTTGAAACCTCCCCATTTACATGCGGCATGAGTTTCCCATTTGATTAAACAAATGATGCTTTGCTTAATTTGTCTATGTTGGCTATTTTTATGAAATATGCACTTAATTAAGTAAGAGAAATACAGAAACATGTTTATTCTCAAGATTTATGCGAAAAACGAGAACCCCACTGAAATTTCCAGTAGTGAAGCAATTAAGTAATGGAATTCCACAGTATAAACATAGTATAATTCAACTATAAAACCCATGTCTAAGTAATGTTAATGAGCTGCCTTGAAGCTGCAAAAAGCTAGAAAAGTTGACGGTTACAGATGAACATCGAATTTGCGCTGAATTATAATTGATGTAAAGTTGGTTTGCGTGAGGAATAGTCTGTGCTCCCCGTCCAAGCTCTGTCCATGTACACAACACGTCAAGCTAAACATTGGCCAAACATTGGGGGAGCGAAGCTGGTTGGGACTGTCCCCGGGTTTTGTGTGTGTAGCTCTGATCCATAACAGCGTTATTAGACAGTTTCTGATTTGCTCAACTGGTAAACGGTGTTTGCTGAGAGAGATGAGGCAACAGGAGTTCCGTGAAGAAAACAATTTTACAAGACTTGCTCTAAGTTACCAGCTCCAAGGAGCAAACGAATCAGGTCATTAGTGATTTCTTGTTGCAAGTTTGCATATGCAACCATCCACAAAAAAAAAACCAAACCACAATCCAACCCAAAAAACCACCACCAACCCCCGCCCCCCCCAAACCCACACAAAACAACCAACCAGAAAAAAAAAACCCAGGGAAAGAAAGTGCTGCCCCTAGGAAATAAAAGCTAGAAACCCTATTTCTCTGCAACGGAGCCCCCAGGCAACCTCTCCATGGTTTGGACTGATGGCTTGCAAATTTGCAGTTGCTTGGTTAAATAATTTTTTTTGTACTAATTACTTAAATACTCTATTTGCTGAAATGTAATGCAGAGCCCGAGAGCCATGAATCAGGAATCATCTATGCAGAAAGAAGCTCAAAACAATCTGCTACCTTAGCACGGTTCCAACGGGAAAACTGGCAAAATGGGGTTTGGTTTTCTCTTGATTTAAACCTGGACTCTGAAATCACATTGAAATTTGGCAAATGTTGGAGCAAATCTTGTAGCTGACAATTTTAATCTCCGTTTTCTGTGTCATCTCCCCCTCAAACCTCCACTTGCCTCTCCAATGGCACGTGTTGAAAACCCAATTTTATTTGTACAATATTCTTTTCCTTTGCCACTAGTTCTGACCTGATTTTTTATTTTTAATTTTTTTTTTTAAATTCTTATCTCTTTTGTAAGTTTCTTTCCAACCTTATTCCAGAGCATTAACTAAATAGTTTGCTGCGAAGGTGTTTGCTGAGGTAAATCCTCCCAGCCGTGGCTCTGCAAAGCTGGGGCTGACGTTTCTTCTACAGCTCTGTTTTTAGCCGGGTCCTGGGGGATTTTGCTGCACTCTGGCCTCCATGCTACATTTTCTTTTTCTTTTCTTGTTCCACTTCAGAATGTTGTTTCTGTCACCTTCTCAGCCTAGTAAATAGCATGCTGAAGATTTATGATGTTTAAACTTTTAATGCCATAACATATTTTATGTATTTTTCACAGTATTATTCAGACGTGTTATGTTATGGTTAGTTCAAGTTCTAGTGCAACTGCTCAGAGGAACTCTTTCCTTGTGGGTAGTTCCTCTGTGCCAAATAATATTTGCACTTGCTTCAGAGGAGGAGGAAAGGAATGTTCCATAAATGTTGCACAGGATTAAAGCCATAGATGGCCAAACCATTATGGATGGAGGCTGAAGCCTCAATCTGCAGCCTGGAGGAACCATGAACCACAGCTTTTCTTTGCAAGGCGGTCTGGGCTTGCTTCTTCCAGGCTTTCCCAGTCCAAGTTCAGTGCAGGTTGATTCTGTCAGAGTTGAGGATGGTAAAGACAAAGACCGTGCAGGGGGGCTGGGGAGAGAAGCAGGTGAAGAGTCCACGGGTTGGTTCAGGTGGATGTGGGAGTTTTCATCTCAGTTGTTTTCACACTGGACTTTTCCCCAAACCTCTGGCAGCTTTGACTGCTCTCCTCCAAAGCGGTTCTGAGCATCCTCTGCGCTGTGGTAAAATGGTCATCTTCACTTTGCTGCTGGAACTGTCTGCTTCTGGTGTTGGCGAGGGCTTTCATCATCAAAATACCCGGGGAAATACATAAGCAGAGCTGAGTAAGCAACGCACATTGCTAAGAAAGGCAGTATTCAGCTTTTTAGGACCAAAGCCCTGGTCTTTTTCATAGATTGTTCCTATTGAATATATGACTATTAAAAAGAAAAGAAAACAAACCCGCCTAGATTTAATTAATTGTGGGGCAGCTCTGCTTGCCCTGAGTTACTTTCACAGTGATGCTAATTCTTCTGTGAAGTTTCATGAGTTTATAAAACATTAACTACTTCTAAAAGAACAACAAACATTGTTCTCTCCTCGCACAGATCCTAAAACCCAGCTACCAGATGGACCGAGGCCTGTACCCAGCACCAGAATATTAATTTTGATGGAGAGAGACTTGGCGTTCTGGGTATTAAATTATATGCCTTGGGAAATGCAGCACAGTAGATGTGTGTTAGTACTGAGTAGCGTCTTTGTCTTTCATATATAAAAACACTAATTAAAATATAATGTAAAAAACTGAAGTACGCTGGTTACATTTTAGTATGCTGCTAAGGTAAATAAAAATGAAACAAAAGAGATATGTATATATATATATAGGGTCATTAAAAGTGCATTGTTAAATCACTTCATGCCACAAAATTTCCGAATTAAAAGCTGAACAGAAATACATCTGGAATTGGACACAAAAGCAGATTACTGTTACTTTATCCAGAGTTCTGCGTTTGGTCGATGGTTCATTTGCGCTGCCGGTAACCACTGTGCAGAGCAACACAGGCAAGCACAGCTCCTGGAACCGTAGCTTGCAAAATTTCCTTTTTTTACAACATCTCCAGTGGTCCAGCACAACTCCTCGCAGTTTTACCCCAAGGCCTGGAGAGCTGAACTCCATATGCTGCCTGGTGCTTTGGATATAAGGTCCCTTTTAATACGCTCAAAACAGAAACAGCTTGGGGTATTAACTTCGCTGTACCTTGCAGCTTGCAGTGTGTAATGAGAGACGTAGACAAGCCATCAAACTGAGCAATTAAGACTGATTCTTTACAATTTAAAATGTGCAATATCATGTATAAAACCAAACTGTTTGATGTTGTTTAATCACGGCGTGTTACTGGTGGCAAACCAGCGTGGGTTACAACGGCAAGCCACCACCAGCTTGTTTCGGTTTTATCTTCTGGGTAAGCAAGTGTATGACCTTCCTTGCACTTTTTGGAACCGAGGCGTTTAATTATGGCAGCCCCTTTGGTTGCCCAATGGCCAAAGCAGGTGGCTGGGGTGGAGGGGGAACTGTCCCCTCCAGAGCTGCAGAAGGTCCGTCTGTCTCTTGCAGCTAGTCATGGTACCTCTGGGACAGGGTGTGTGCCTGAAATTCATCCAGGATGCTGGGGCTGGTTCCCCGGCACTGAACTCTGAACCCTTTGCAAGAACAGGTACTTTGCACAGGGGACAGACTGGTGTGTCTAGGTGCACGATCTGCTTTAGGAACTGGGCATCTTTCCTTTGCAAACTTGGAAGCAAAACACAGAATCATAGAATCGTTTAGGTTGGCAAAGACCTCTAGGATCATCAAGTCCAACCTTCATCCTCACATCTTCCAGAACTGATGGAAACACTGAAGCGAAGGAAAGCACCCTTTATCGAACAGCAGCATAGCAAGCTCATGGTGTCCTAATATGGCCATGGGATTCTGAGATTTCTCTTCACACCTTCAGGGTACTGCAGAGCAGCACAGGAAGGTCATCTTGGCAGCTTTGGGAGGCTTCATCCAAAGCCCACCAAAACCGATAAAGATCTTTCCATTGGAGTCATCCAGTTCTGGATGTGTTCTTCAGTATGTGAATGTAATAACTTGTCCTTGGTTCTTGCATTGGCCTCCTTACCAGTAAATGTATTTCTGGGCAGAAATCCAAGGTTGAAGGCCTAGGGTACAACAAAGGTTACAAAAGGTCCCTTTATCACCACTCTATTGCTTTACTGGTATTTATTTAATTCCCCTCCAGAATCTTCTCCAAGTCTTCCTGGCAAAGAATATGGCCACCTTGGTAAAGAGAGGAAAAACCAAAAATCTTTTTGTGCCACTATCCCCCTGAAAAAAAAGCTTAACATCTGATTTAAGTTTACTGAAATAACAACAGATGTTTATCTTGTATTGTGTGGCACATGGCACTACATCTCATAAACCCCCTCCTGGAGCTTAAAGCGGGGTTTCTGGTCCCTCATTTGGACACTCGCAGGCTTTGTGCTCTTTTTTAAATGTTTTCATTTCTCTGGAGCTTAATCTGCTACCAAAGTATTTGTAAGTATCACGTTATAAACCGTGAAATGAGGAATAGCAAAGGAGATTTTCAATACTTCCTTCCACTAAGCACAGGACTACGCAGCTACTTACCTGCAGCCTCAAATAATGAAAAAATTGTGCAAACTTGCTGCAGTTTTTCATGAAGAAGAATCCGCTCAGGTTATGGGAATGGGGACAGATCAATGGGAAAAAAGATGTCGCGCGTCGGGGAAGTAAAAACTGGGGAGGAAAGACACAGGAAAAAGATAATCTATTTTTATGGGACTTGTAAAAAGTGAAACATTTTCACTTATAAAATCTATGTTTATTTTACTGTGAGAATAGTGAATGCCTGTAGCTGGTGTAATTCTTTCATGTTTATACACGCAGACACTTAATTCCGCTCGTTGCAACTGGACAAAACTCCGCTGCATGCCAGAGATGAGAGTTTTCTTCCAGTGCTGATCTGTGTTTGTGAAAATGTCAATATTCTTGTGGAAATGGCAGTGCGATTCCCACGAGTAATTTCACGCAACTCTTCTTGAGGTATTAGAGGATTCATGCTGGGTTAAATAGAGATGCTGTACACGTCAAAAGGCGGGCTGGTAGCGTTGCAGATGATGAACCAAACAGGAGAGGTTGGTGAGATGTACCTAAAGAAGCCAGCATCTTGGGAAGAAAGAGGTAAATGTGCTGATTCTGCCTAGCAAGCGTGGTTCTGGAAAGCCCAGCACTGAGATCAAAAGGTACCTGTGGTACCTCGGGGCAGGTAAAGACGCACAGAACAAAGCCAAAGGGGGATTTGTGGGTGGAAGGAACAGAGGAAGCCTATTGCTTACCTGCACCCCGTCACTTTGCTTTAGGTTCAATTGCTCTTTCCCAGCACAGCAAGATGCTGAAAGGTAGGAAGACTTGGCAGGCAAGACTCCTTGTTGGCCCTGCCTGGACATCTTTCCAGTGAAGATCTAGACAGGCAGTGCATAGGCAGCAGAGTCCTTTCTCTCTGCAGAATGTTCTAGAGATGCCACCTTACTGTCTCCAATTGAGACAGATTTTTGGATCTTTTCTAGATGTTCCTGAGTTCCATTGACCCATGAATATTGTGGCTTCTCTCTGAAGGCATGGATTATTTTACCTTTGAACAAATGCAGTCATCCTTTGTTTCCTCCGCTGAATTCTCTATTTATTATTTCCTAAAATGGTTTGCTTTCCCCCCCTCCTTCAAAACACATATGATTGCAATAAGCAGATACAAAATAGAACCAAGAAACAAAAGGCTGAACATGCTGATAATGTACATTTGGTTTGTATTTATGGGTTTAAGATGTGTTTTAATTGGTTCACTACCAACATCCTGTGACTTCCAGCCAGTCAGAAGAGAAACCTGTTTCATTTTAAAGTCTGTTCGTTTCTTCCCCCTTTCAGCTGAGCAGTGGGTACGACCCTACTGCAGTGTCTTCAAGTTGAATTTCATTAAAACATTGAAATAGAGGATTGTAATACGTCTTGTTTTGCTGTTCTCCATTGGATTTCATGGTGAAGTGGGTTTGTAAAAGAACAACGCAAAATACATTTTGTTGCTTTGTAACATAAACCTCCATGTGTAATTTCTAACAAAAACGTGCAGCTATAAACCTAGAAATGAACAGTTTGCCTGTTACTCCAGATACTTAATCTGTTTTGTTTAATGAAGAGAAAGAGAAAAGGGGATGTGAAAGTCACCTTAAAGTACTTACCTGACAACAACATTTGATTTGATAGACTAAAAGCGTGACAACACCCAATTCAACACAATTTATTAAAAAGTAGGAAGAATTAAAAATAAAAAGGGTTTGAGAGTGATTTTTCAGATCACCTCCTACGTTCTCCTGGCCATCAGCAAGACAAATGTTTCTGATTCTGCCAGAGGTTTGCTAAGCGTGTTCTCCAACTCCCCGGGACAGAGTTTCCACTCTCAGACAATTTGCCAGTGACTTGAAGTTTATTGCTGGCAATTTAAACGCTGAGGTTTGATGCCTCCTAAAAGGTCTGCATGTACCAAAGAGGAATTTAACTTGAGGAAGTCTTGTTGTACAGGAGGTCAGCCTGGAAAACCACAACATGGTCCCTTTTGACCTTGTCTTTTATGAGGTTAGCGTCACTATTATTTTGGACTGTCAGCTTCTATCTTCAAGCTATAACTTTGGATTAGCAGTTTTCATAGATATTTTGTACTTCAAAGGGTAAAAGTGTACTTTGCTCTTGCTAAAATCAGAGCTAAATGAAAAAAATCTAGGCCTGAAAGAGGACACTTGGGTGTATTTCTATTTTCCGCCTCCTTGCAACGCACTTTACCAAAAGTCTCGACTTTTGGTAAATAACTGTTCCAAAAGCTGTATTTAAGCACAAAACTTCTTAGTCCCCTCTCGGCATGTGTTTAGGTGGAGTTCCCAGGGTGCTTGGTTACCACAAGTGAGGTCAAAGCGAGAACCATGAGGGTGATGAGGGTTCTCTCTTTGCCAGCTTTGGCCTTCATGCCCAACAGCTTTCAGAGTATTCCAGAACCACTGTTGTCTTGTCTTGGGTAACTCTGAGCTAGAGATGACTGGTTTCATGCAGACAAACTCGCTCCTCCATGAGAAAACGGGTGTCCCTGGAGAGCTGCTCTCCTGTGTGATAGTGGCTGTTCCTGCTGCTGTGGTAAAACTGCTTCATGTGGTTAGTCCAAATCAGGAAGTTCATTAACAGAAGTGGTGAGGTGGTGGAATTACCTGGAAGTTTACGCTGGTTAGTGTCACACAGGGCTGAGGAGACCTGCAGGAGCAGCTCTGGGGCAGGTGGGTGATGGAGCCCAAGGGAGACAGACAGGGTGGGCTCAGGGTGAGCCATGAGAGAGTTTTCCCTGAAAATGAAGCGATTCCAAGGTTTTTGTGTCTTTGGGGAGGGTGAGCAGTTGAACACCATTCAGGAAAGCATATGGAAACTTTAGTTTTAATAAATGTCTTTCTTGGAGGTTCCCTTTTCTGTTTGACTCCTGGAAATGCAGGGTGGGGGAAAGGTGGAAAAAGATTCCGTTTGTTTGCTGGCCAGTTTGCTCAACGAGAGAAAAGCTGGGAAGCACCTTCTTCCGTAGAAGCTCTTGCTGAAAGCCTCTGTCCAGCTCTGCCTGGTCTGAGCCCCAGCTCTGCGGGGAGCTGGGACCAGGAGATCCCCGCCTCACCCAGAGGTTTCCGCAGTGATTTTGCAAGTGAGAGAGGCGCAAAAGTAGCGGAATGAGCGGGATTCAGGCTGTGCACTGGAAGGCCCAAGTTAAAAATGAAGGGCTGGTATTGCACTGCTGTGGTATGCAGAGTTATCCCAGTAAAGAGTTATCCCCCAGGCGCTGTGATGACGATATAAATAGTTCTCTATGCTATAAAACAAATACAGAATAGCTTATTTAGTTCCATATGCTGGAATTTTGCCAAGTCTGTACTAATTATGTTGTATCTCAGTTTTATCATCTACATTATAAATGGTTTGTTATGCCAAAATGGCTGGACACTTTTTTCCCCCCCAGTATCCTATTACTCGTGCAGGTTTCTCACTATCTTCTCACTCGTATTAAATTTTTTTCCTGCAGTTTTCTGGAAAACAATTTTGTTTGTTACCTGCTACCATAGCATTCTGCTCATTCAAGCTCTCTAAAAGTGTGTAAGAAAGGGGAAAAAAGGTTGAAGTGCATCACAAGACAAACGCACCCTGCAGCGTCTCAGCCTGCGCCTTGCCTGCTGACACGATGAACTGGTATTTTCTCTTTCGGGAGTAGTACAAGCTTCACTGGCCGTGGAAGTCTTGCAAAGAGTAGCACTAAAGCTAGAGCAGCTGCATAATGAAGGAAATGGCTTTTCTTTTGTAATATTCAGTGAGGAGGTAGATAAATGTCTAAGGCAAAGTGCGGGTGGGGTTTGGGCCAGAGCATTGCAGAACTTGGAGAGAGAAGAGCTGCAGTGATGGAAGATAAGAATAAAGAGGATGCTGAGTATGATCAGATGCAAAAGGAGAATAAGGGAAAGAAAGCTTGCTAGGACAAGTGAGGTCGAAAGGGCACAGAAAATAAGAAGTGGAGGGGGAGCATTACTGTGCTGCAGGGTTTTTGTGAGGTTTTTAAAAAATAGACATCGGTTTAAAACATTAGCAGGAAGAACCTTGGAAGTGAATTAGATGTTCTAATTTCAAGGACAATCAGATTTAGATGGGACTTTTTTTTTTTTTAAGTGGAACTTTTCACCTTGAAAGCTCGGATAGGAAAAGAGGTGCTTCTCACTGCACAAGCAGATGGTGCCTGGTCACAAGTCTCCAGACTGCTCGAGTGCCTGGAGTGCTGTGTAGGTCTTGTGTCTCTCCTGGTTTACACAACCCTGCTTCTCAGCCCGTGCCTCTGCACGCAGAATCCTTTGTCGACAGCAGCCACCAGTGCGCGTGCAGAAAACAGCCAGAGATTTTTTGCACAGGATAGCGGGTCTTCCGCGTGACCCCGCCAAAGAGTAAATTTGCTGTAGCTGCCCATCAGATGCTCTGCAGCTCATGGGAGCAGTCAGTCAACCAGGGATGACAAAGGGGTCCTGACTCTTGAGGACTGAGATGCTGATGAAATGCTCTTTGAACTGTTTGAGGTTTCTTCCTTTTTCCCCCTTTTTTTTTTTTCTTTCCCTTTCCTGGTGGGTTTTTGCTTTCTTATGAAGACCAAAGGAGTAACTTCCCCTGCAGATCTAGTCTGTACAGGACAAGGACACTTTTGAACTATTTTACATAGAGTCCCTACTCAAAAGACTCTTCTTGCAGCTTCCTGAGGAGCCCTGACAATGTCACCTCTGGGTAAAGACAGAGCGGGGCCCTTCCATGAGGAGCACAGGGTCCAACCCACCAAGTGACCCCGAAGGGATTCCTCAGGGAAAGCGGCAACGTATTCCACAGAGCCTTACTCGCCGCTGCCTAGCAGGGAAACAGAGCTGAATACTGGAATTCTCATGAATTTTAGTTTACTCCTCTGAACATGTGCAATAGAATTATTCTTCTTTAGTATTAGTTATTTTTATACTTTCTGTTATAATAGTGTGTGCAACTTCCTACTGAGTCTGAGGCCTCTGATGCCAAGAGCCATGTCCGGAGTGGAAGAGAGTCCAAACTCAAGTGGGCAAAAAACCTCTGGCGCGTTATCCATGGAAAGTCTCAAATGTATCGTTTCTTTAGCAAAGAAACTAAACCCACACCTCTGTAAAAGAAGGCGCCTATTTTCAATTCTGTAGAATAAAATAAATATGCATTATATATAGGTAGATACATGTAGATACAAATAAAACTAAACCATACTGGTATTGCCTTCCCATGGGACCTGAACATCTGGGTGGTTGTTCTTTGCCAGTTCTCCCCTGAAAAGGTTTTCTCCAGAAGGAAGCTGTCTTTGTGCAAACTTACTTAGCTCAGACAACTTCGGGGGGCGAAGCTCTATCGGAAGCTAAGTAAAAGGTGACAGAAAAGTGATACCGAATACAGTGAAAATAAAATGCAAGTGAATGCAGAGATGAGTCGGGTTTTGTACGTGGGGAATCGGTGCCCATTGTGGAAAAGCCGGCAGCGCTGCTGCTCGGCAGGGTGACCTGAGCTTGACGTTAATGGAGACAACACTCATTTACCGATGGTTTTAGATGGTGAGATGGTTTGCCCGTTGATTTACAAATAGAGCGAGCGTGCACACTGAAATGGCTGGGAAATGTAATCCTCGCCGTGCGGAGGGTGCCGGTGCCAGCTGCTCGCCGCAGAGGCGTTTCACCCCGCGCGGTCCCTTGGTCATGTTTAGCAGGTCAGTAGATGGTTAGCAAAAGCTTGGTTTGATAAGAAGTTGCCTAAATTAGGCTAATGATGGGTTCTCCTGGGTAAGGCAGGGGAGAAAAAGTTCAAAGCCTGGTATTTATGTGCACAAAGTCCAAATACCTGCCAAGTCTCTTTGATGAAGTGTCTTTGTCAGAACGATTAAATGAAGGTTAAAAAGGCCAGACCTTTTCTCAACATATTTGACTTGCTCTTTCTTTCCTCTCTTCAAGGTGTCTTCATGTTACATTTATTTGCTTCATGAATTCTTTATTACACTAATCAGTCCTGATGTACAAACTCATTAGAAAATGAGCTGGAAATGTAAGATCTGTCAAATTTCAGAGACTTCTGACATGGTTAGACTCAGGGGCCTTCTTGCAAAGAAAAGAGAGAAGGGAAAGAAGCTAATGAGGAAATGTCAGATAATGTAGAAGTCAATCTGTTTGGGGATGAAGTTTTACAAAGTTCAGAGAGAAAAGTTGTGTCGTTGCCTGGGTAAACACCTGATTTTTTTATTTTTTTTTTTTAATGTAAAATTTGGCACAGGCGGTTTTTTTTTTCTTACTGGTGTTACTCAATGCTTCTGGTTTGGTTTTGTAATCGACATCTTAAATCAGTTTACCATGTTCCTTTTTTAATGATGACATAGAAATGAAGGGAAATAATTACTTGAATAGGATTTCCTAATTATATGAATTACCAATTTGCATCTTGGGTCTTGTGCCAGTCTCAGCTGAAATCACTGTCCCAACAGGCAAGGTGCTGCAGAGATGCACAGTGAAACAACTGCTCCTGTAAAGGCTTTGGTCCACTTTAAATGAGCTTGGATGTGTAAGATCTGTCAAATCAGGCAGTCGAAGATCCCACCATTCGCCTAACCTAAAAAGGTGAAAAAAGAAACAGAAAAAAAGAGAGAAGTGACTTGCCCGTGGTCATACATTGGTTTGTGGCTCAGATAAGGTGAGAGTCTCAGTTAGCGCCCTGTTCTCTGAATCACATCTTCTCTGTCCGCTGTTAGGGTAAGTGCAGTTGTTCCTCTGAAGGTTACGAAGAGTGAGGAAAAGTCAATGATTTAGCCACGCAGAGAATAGTCTAGCACTAGTGAAGGTAACCCTGCCAGCCTTTACTCAGCTGTGGTTGCATACACACTGGTAGATCAAAATGGAAGGGGCTCATTTAATTTCTGTATTAAAAAAAACCTCGGGAGATTGTTGGAAAAATCATTAGATGAGCCAAGGAGCGGCTGTTACTCCATCCACCCAGATAGTGCAGTGCAGCAAACGGGGGACTTGACAGAGTTAGCTGCCAAATCCTGCTTTTTCCTTGTCATTGGGAACATGGAAACGTCTCTTCCCATCGCCTGCCGTACGCATATCAGCCTGTCAGGGGGCCAGGAGCGCATCTGTACCGGTCAGCGACACTGCTACGCACCTGGGAAACCAATTGTGTGCAAGAGGCACTAAGGGAGAAAAGGAAAGCTATCACGTCTGACAAGGTGGACCGCGACACAGGACTTCTGGGATCAGTTCTTGGTCTTGTTATGAACTCCCTGTGTGACCTTGGGCAGGTCTCTTCATCTTCTCTCTTGTCACAGACCGTATGATGTGGTACTTGCCACGTACGCTCAGCACTGTCTCAGTTATAGCTGGCCTCACAAACAACAATTATAATACAAGCATCAAACATAGATGGGTCTTGCTTTCAGATTTCTTCATTTTTTTTTTTTTCATGAGGTGCCTATAAAAGCATTCCCCTTGGATTTCACCTGGGAGATATTCTGGGACCCTGAAAGGTGTAAGAGATGCAGGAGAAGGGCTGGGTCTCTGCATGCTGAGTGACTCATTCTGCAGCGCAGCATGAGGGACATGGTTTAGTGGTGACCTGTTCGTGTTGGGTTAATGGTTGGACTTGATCATCTTAAAGGCTTCTTCCAACAAAAACTATTGTACACTGGAGAACATGGATGGAGTGAAGGTAGCTGCTCCTGCGCTCTCTGTCATGACTTGTGCAGTCATTGCACTCCCCAGATCAGCAGGTTATGAACATGTGGACAACTGCTCATCCAGTGGAAAGGGAGACATTTCTCACGGTAATCTCAGACACAAGAATTGGATATCTTCTGTGTGGTCTTGACAGCATCACGCTGTCGGAGCAGGAGAGGCTCAGTTTACTGCACACAGCTGCTGACATTACCACTGGAGAATGTCTTCAGCCCTTGAACTATGTTAAATTACCACATAGAGTTCAGAGCAGGAAACTCGTCTGTTCCTATAAAGTAGGGGAGAGCTGTATGCCAAGAGAAACCTTTCTCCACACCTTGTTCCTTCCCTCTTTCATTGGTAAAGAGCCAGATAGCAACTCAAGTGTACAGGTCCAGAAGACAACCTACTTCTCGGGCTCTGTGAAGCTGAGGGTCCCAGCTATAGGTCCCCAGTTGCTCGCCCAGTTTGTGTTCTTTAAAGATGTACACAGCGTCCTTCCTCTGGGTCTGCTTCTTGGAGGTGCTGAGCAGAGCATCTCTGCCCTCCCGCCTCCAACCGCAGAGTGAGGGAACAGGAGCTGTGGTTGCTCAGCACCTCATAAAAATCAAGCCCCTATGGGTTTTGGGGGGATAAAGGAGAGAGAAACTGGGCTCAACGAACAAGATAAGTTTGCTGGTGAACTGTTAGTAGCAGTGAAAGCAAAACCCGAGGCATTTACATACCCATTAGTGGAGGATTTAAAACCTGGACTCTGGCCTGCTTTGAAATCATTGGTCTCCAGGGGCCATCTCACCATATCCTGCAAACGCAATGCTGAAGGACAGCTGCCATTTGTGTCCATCCTTCTGACAGCACTTTGAGCACCACCATCCCAGGCTTGGCTGGGGTTTACGGCCACAACTGCTGTGGCTAAACCCAGAGCAGTGCTGGGGAGGTGTATCTAGAGTACGGTGCAAAGGTGGACGTGCAGGAGCCCTCAGAGGCGAAACTATTGCAGCACATGGGGCAGAGAGTGATGACTCACTCCAAGGGGTTCTTCTAAAATCAGATTAGATAGGGTAGGCTAGTGAAAGGGAAGGGGCTATGTTCTGCTTTGCAAATCTAACTCCATCAAAAAGGTGTCAAAGAACTGGCACTTCCTTCTTAGTTCTTCCCCCTCTTTCCTTCCTCTTTCTGTCTCTAGCTGTTGTCTTGCCTTTTTCGCAGACAAAAACCACATCTCAAATTCCTCCTCTTTGAAGCCTACGGCTGGTCAGGTAAAGCAATTTCATTAGTCCCTTAGAGAGAGTCTTGGGTATTTTCTTTACCCAAAGGATGTGGACCTGACTTCTGAGAAGCAGTCTAGGTTTCTCTACTGCATCAGACTCACACATACAAGATTTCCAGGGCAGTAAAAAGAGCACTGGATCAGACTGGCTGCTTGCGGAGTTCGGGTACGTGTTTCTATCTGCTTTGCTGATTACCTTGTTTTAAAAGTCTGTTTATTCAGAAAAAAACCCCAAAACTGTAGGTGTTTTTGCCTGTGAGTCTGCTTAAAACCATCCTAAGCTTTTCCCTGAATGTATCACATCACTGTGGTGTTACCAGCCACATCTTTAAGATTTCTTACAGTTTCCTTTAATTTCTAGCATTCTGATCAGTACTGCCTTATTTGTCTCTGAGTGTATATGCTTGATAACCTTTAATATCCTACTGCTCCAGGTATTTCTCTTGCCAGATAAAAACCCCCTCACTGCAGGTATGAAATCTAAATGCACGCCTAATGTGTTGTTGTTGGCTTTGGTGTTTGACAGCTGTTGGCAAGGCTTCATTTTGTCTTTAGTCTCAATTAGAATTTCAACCTGTGACAACCTGTCTTGGCTTTTGGAGCTGATCTTCTGAATTTGCCTACTGTGCTCTCTAGATGGAACACCAGCCTGGAAGCCACCGAGTTTCACTTCGCTCATCCTTTTCCAAGTGGTCGCTGTTGCCCATTGAATGGTTTCCAGATCCTTCAGCAGTTGTTCTGCTGTACTAGAGTGGTCACATTTTGCTCCAGGTCAAGGATGGCTGCAGAAATAGGGAAGAAAAGAATACAGGGAAGAAAGGAATATGCAAAATATATCATGAACGAATTGAGATGTATTTTTTTTTCACCAGAACCCAAGTTTTTATTATTTTTTTTAATGTTATAAGGAAACTTCAAAATCAAACCTTTTCACCAATTCTCCTTTAGGAAACCTCTTGTAAAGAGCTGCAGAAGTTGCAGAACTGTGAGGCCAGGAGTCTTCCTCTCCAGAGTCTGGTTGGCTCTTAGTGATGTACGCTCAAAAATGTTTGGCACTGCTGGTTCTGTCTTGCTGTTAAGCATTCCTTCTGATAAGGTTGTTCTTCATTTGTGTTTATTTCTTGCCTGCTGTATCTGCTCTTCTCTCATCTACCTTCTGCAGCTGGGGCAACCAGTGAGAGGAAGTTGATTAGATGCTGCACAATCTTGTGATTTGGATTTGCACAGATTATTTGTGTAAACAACTAAGCAGTTCGCTATTAAAACAATGATGTTTATATAGGGAAAAAACCTTTTGATACCTTCTTTTACTTTTTCCACTCTTGTTACTGGAAGACACCCAATACGCTAATCTTAACCCAGTCCTTCTCCCCTGAAAACTTAAAATCTGTGGATGGAAGAAACCAATGTACTTCCACAGTACAACGAACCTGAGCTGCCTTTCTTGTTCAGAATCAGAGGCTGGAAGGCCCGCTGAGTCTTCACTCCTTGAGATGTCTTTAGCTGTTTATTTCAGTAAGTTCAAACCAATTTATGAAGCCATATATGGGGAAGTTTACATTTCTGCCGAGTGCGTGTTGATAAAGGAGAGACTTTGATCCCTTGGCCCGTCAGTTGTACCTCAGATGTGTGGGGTGAGGACAAAAGTCTAAGTCTTTTTCCCTTAGCAAATGGATTGTGCTGCCTCTGAAGGGCTGCATCTGCACAACAGCCAGTAGTGAGCTGGCACGATTACGCTTTGAGGGATTTATCTGGGGGAAATCCTCTGTGTAAGAGCAGATTCATAACACCTAACGCTAACCAGGTTGGTAGGAATTGTCAAACAGCTGCCAACGGGAAACAATCTCTCAGTTTTTAGAGACTCTGCAGATATTTAGAAGCAAATGCACACACCTGCATGTTTAACTGAAAGACCCTATAAATAGAACACCTGACCCCACCTCCATTAGGAGCTGTTATTGCAGTGACTGCAGCTTACACTGACAAGTTTTTTTTCTTTTATATATATATATTTAAGTGGATTATTTGAGGAAAAGGAGTAATTTCATGCAGAGTTAGTGCTGCTGCCAAAATGCAGCAATCTGAAAGCAAAGAAGCTTCCTGAATACTTGTACTTTTATGTTAGCCTGACCCGGGGCTTGGGAAGTTCGGGATGCTTGAAACAAAAACCTATTAGAAAAACAAGGTGAGTTCCTATGTATAATCGCTATTGTGTCACTTAGTGGCTTTGGGCAAAGACTGGTGAAGGGCAAAGGGTTTTATACTTCTTGTTGAAGTGCTGTGCGCCGCTAAACTCCGAGGCAGCGAACAATCTGCTAAACTACTTTAATATTAAATGTAAGCTATAACGCAAGCCGTGGATGCTGAGATTGTATTTAATTCTATTGAACACATTTTTGTTTGCACGTGGGGCAGATGTGCGTGGTTTGGACTAATCTGCTCCTAGCTAGGCTAGCTTTGTGGGTACAGGACTCGGATTCGGGAAGGCAGGATTTCTGCTTGGCCACTCACCTTTACACGGGCGTTTCTTCTCTTTGCTCTGCACCCTTAACAAGCAATGTAGGGGTTTGTTAGTTCTTCGGGGAAAGGACTTGCTCTTACTAACAAGTTGTACCATGTCTGGCGTCAGTTTGAAGCCTCTGGGGTTTACTGCAGCACAAACCATAACCTTAGATGAGTGAAGGCAACGTCAGCTTGGTTGAACACCATGAGTTAACTTGCCTGTGAGCAGTGCTCCACTTGATCAGAGATCCAAACCAAAACCACCTGCAAGCAGCACAAGGTGGCTTTTTCCCTTCAGGTCTCGTGTCCCATCTGGGTCACCTGTGTAGCTGGCTCGCTCTTGAATTTGTAGCTCTGGAACTCCTCCATCAGTGTGCTAATAAGAATACGGAGGCCAAATAGCAATGTGGTGTCACACAGTGTTGGGTGAGCCTCACAGATTCATCTCAGGAGCTGCAGAGGGTGTGAGGGGCTGGGGAGAGGAGACCTCTGCCAAGTGAGAGCAATTGCTGGAGAAGTGGGTCTGAGGTGTTCCTGATCTGCTCTCTCAGCAGCTCCTCACGAAGCAGCCAGCCTGCGTGAGCTGAAAGCAGCCATTAGAAAGATGTTTTAAAAAGTCGAGAGGTTGTTTTGCAGATGAGTGTTGCTTTGTCCCTTAGAGGAGCACCTTAGAGGCGCTCCTTGGAAGCAGAGGCGAGCTGGTATTCGCATGTACTGTAAACACGGGGTATTTTGACACAGACAAGCAGAAAACCTTCTGAATTTGCCCGGTTCAGAGGCAGTAACCAGAAACACCTTGCCAGGCTGTGCCACACGGCCAGCCAGGCCCAGTACTTGTATGATGCCACTTGTTACTCTTCGGCAACCTTGGCCTCCTGGGTTCAGCTGGAGTTCAGCACTGGCAAGCGGCAACCATCACTTGGGCTCTCCGGGGAACAGAGGCGGTGAAGGGAGCACCAGGATATGGCTAATGTGATGCTGAGCAAGGCGTGATGATGGTCAGCAGCATCTCTGCAGCCTGTGTTGTTAAATATCTGACTCCTGCTTAGGGGTTGAAGGTATTGCGATGTCTCACTAGCTTTGCCTCCTAGATTTGGCCTTTTGGGTCTGAAATTACCCATGCAGGAGCTCCCATGACTTTTGTTAGCCGCCAATACATCCCCTGGCCGCAGTGGGAGACATACAAAGTACTCCCTGCGTGGTGCTGGCTGGGGTGTGGGGACCAGAGTGGTCGCGGGGGTTGCAAAATTAATTTGATTTTTATGGTGCATTTCTCCTAAACAAAGATCTGTTTTGCCCTACTGCTGCTACCACAGAAGTCCCTCCTGGTTTTCAGGAAGCCTGTACAGAATAATTTTCCTTCTACTTTCCCCACTTCCTCTAAATGCTGGGCCAGACAAAGGTGCTGTAAAAATTATAAGCCACAGTTTGATCTCTCCAAGCTAAATGGAGTGACTCTGGGTTCAGAGTGGTTGAGACAACATGGAGATTGGGCCTTGACACTTGTTTTCCTGTGGGCTCCCTATATGGTCTTTTATTTTAATCTTATTTTTTTCCTCTTGTCTTGTTTCCTCCCTGCCTCCCTCCCTCCCTGCATTCACCATTTAAAACAGAACAGAAAAACACTGTTTGAAGTAGCTTGGAAGGCAAGACAGAGAAAGTATTCCAGGATGCCCATGTAGCCCCAATTACTAATATATTTACCAGAGTTGCTGGTGGGCCCTGATGCTTGGCGGGGGAAGAGAAAGGGCCGTGGTTTGCCCAGCGGTCGGCAGCATTAGTCACTTGCTAGAAGACACTGGTCTCATACGTGCCTAATTTACACAGTGATGTGGAAGACGGGGCCTTTATCTTTTAAGACAGAGGTGCAGCAAAAGCAAACCAAAGCCTTGCTGCATTTAGAGCTTGCCCGGGGAGGTATAGATGTGCTTCTCAGCTCAGCATGTCTAAGGCCCATTTCAGCTCAGCGTGAAGGTGTTGAAAAGATTCCCAGGAACTGTAGTGAGCCCTCAAAGGAGCCTTAAATGAGTTCACAAGAGTCGAAGACAAAAGGAAGAGGGCAAAGAGTGCAGCCAGGGAGTCCCTGGTATGAGATAGAGGACCATATCTGCTGTTTAAACACCTCCTGGTGGCATTTGCTGGAGAGACTTTTCATTCCACATCCTGAAGGTTCCCAGAGATGAGCTCACAAAAAGGCAGGTGAGCAGTGGTGAGCTGGTTGTCACCAGAGTGTCCCACAGTGCAGGCTGATCGTGGTCAAATCAAAAAACAACCAACCAGCCAAAAGAAACCAAAACCAAACAAGCAACCCCTCAAACCCCCCTCCCCAGAGCAACATAAAAAACCCCAAACCAACCAACCAGAAAAAGCCCACCACCAAAAAGAAACCCAAAGCCTTAAACTGTTCTATAAACCCTTTTCTTTTCAACCTATCTATTTTTAAAGGCTACTCAAAAAAACCCCCCAACCCTCATTCACTCAGCTGGTCTCATTAAAGAGACAGAAGAACTGAAGTGACTCCTCAGAGACTTGAACCTGTGGTTGAAGGAGCTGAGAGGTCCCAAATATGATGATGAGGAAATCTTAAACTATACCCTCTAGTGACCCCGTATTAATGTGTGTTGAGGCTTAAAGGCGCCGATTGTTTTCCATGTTCATTTTCTTAGCGCAGAAATAAAAACATAGCAAGAAATCTACCGTGCAGATACATTCAATAGCAGTGAAAGGTGTCATCGTGTGTCACTAATGGGCAAGCTTCAGCCATCGGTATCGCTCTCAGACCGTTCATCTGCTGCCTGACCAATCTGGTAGGCTTCTTCATTTTTTGTTGATAACCGAAACCCGGAAAATCAGAAATTTGGAGATCCAAGAGATGGGAAAACAGGAGGCAAATGAATTGTGGTAGTTGAGGCAACGTTGAGCATCTCCACTCACGTGGGTGTTTGCCAGTCTGCAGGATCACCCCTCGGGAGCAGGCAGGCACCCCTCCCCTTTCAGGAGTGGCTGCCCAGGCGTGTCATTTGGTTCACACGGCTTTGTGGCAAAAATTATTCCAGCTGGAGAGAGTATGGTACAGAATAGTTCTCCTTGCCCCCCACAGTGACCACCACTGCAAATCCAGCAATGGGGAGAGCTTGTGTGAAATAACACCGCCCTGTCATCCCCCTCTCTGCCACCCCTTCTGCTCTCCTAAAAGCAATAAACACCCAGTCACTTGTTGGTTCCAGGTTAATTCAAACAGTAGCCACCTTTCTCTTAGTGTATTGAAAGAGTATTCTCTGAGGGGAAGAACGTGGGCTGTGTTTTGGGCACCCCGGGCACTCAGCGTGTGCCTGTTTCTCAGTGGGTATGTCAGTCTGTTGGTGGCCTTGACTCAGCCGTGTCTATAGGATTACACACGCCCGGCTCGGGGCAGGAGGACCGTACGCTTTTGCTTTTTGGCTCAGCTGCTCCCAAACATTCACATCAACAAAAGAGAGCACTGCAACTTTTTTTCCCAGCTGGTTTAGTCATCCAAATATGCGGTTGTAGGATCAAAGAATGCAAGATGTATGATAGCTAAAACAAAGCATCTTTGAGCCAGTCCCCTGGCTGTAGGAACGACGCTCCATGGGGACATGGAGCAAGCAATCCCAGCTGACACTTCAGAGTCTGGACTGTCCAAGCAGGTCCTGCAGCATAAGTGATGAGATCTGACCTGATGAGATGTGCCCCTTGGCTAGGTGTGAGTAGGAAACCTATATAGATGAGTCCTCTGTCCTTACAGAACTTATATTCCTTGATCACTGCAAATAGCCCCAGTGGGCAGGTCTTGAATGACAGAAATTATTGCTCTTTCAGAAGCAAACTTGTTAATTTATTTTTAATTTTACAGCCATTTTTGTGCAACGGGTCTGTCCCACGGGCAGCTTCGTTTAGTGGCTCAGGTAGCAGACACCAAATGAGGATTGCTAAGGTATTTATCAGGCACAACCATGTGAGCCTGCAGAGGTTCTGCTGTTCTGATCTAGTGCCCTCTGAGAAAGAGGAAAGACTGAATGTCTCCTTCCCTCGCAGCATCTGAGCCCTGGAGAGGAACGTTCTAGTCCCGTCCCCCTGCTCAGTGCCAAACGGGTCCTGTCGTCTCCTCTGGGAGTTAAGAAACTCTGGTGCATATAGCAATCAAATTTTTATAATGAATGGAACTATTAAATACAAACTGATAATATAACTCCAGCAAAATGAAAAATTAGTTTGGCAGGAACTTTTTCCATGTAAAAAGATCTTGACCCTGCAATGCCCTAAGATGGACCGTTGTGACAGAGCTGGCACAGAGTTACTGTACCAACCATCCTCCCGGAACAGCCTGATAGTATTTTGAGGCTAAATCTGTGTTTCTGCTCATTACCAAAACCGAAGCATTGGTGTCCACAATATTTTCTTTCAGGAAGGAAGGACATTAAAGACTTTTTTTGCCACAAGGACTACTTTATAAATCAGAGTTACAGTAATGGTTGCCACTCACTAGGGATGAGGAGACTTCCTGGTGAACTTTCTAATGACGTAATCATCTTCCCCAATGAAGTGAAATAATCCGTAACGCTGCGCAATGCAGGTATGGTGAGAAACGCCCCTGTTGTAAGGTGTTGAGGGTCCCTGCTGTGTTTTGCAGGTGTTTCTGGTGTCCCAGCTCTTTGCGTGGTTGTCCTCTGCTATGGTACCTGAGCATCTCTGCCAGGAAAGTGCAGAACTTCAGCTTCTTGCTCCAAATCGTGAGCACAGTGGCCAATTTAAGAGCAGGCTTCAGAGCATATTTTGCTTCCTTCCTTTCGAGAAAAGCACTTCAGCTTCAGTTTAGGCAGCACGTATCTAAGGACCAGTGGATTTCAGCCTGTGACAAGTGCTTTTCCAAATAAAGACCACAATGAAATAAATGAGGAGCTTCTGTTTGTTGAAATAAATCACCAGGGCCCTGCCCACTGCTCTCCCGGAGGTGACAATGCCAGTATCCATCTGCTTTGTCACCCAGCCCTGCCCACTGCAGATAGTGCTGGCATCTGGCTGCGCCCAGCCTGCAGCCTCGCAGCGTTTCTCTGAGATGAGTTAAACTTTCCCCCCCCACCTCTCCCCTTCCTTTCTCTTCTTCCCACCTCCCTCCCTCCCTGCCTGGTCCTTGACAGAGGCGCAAACACTCTTAAATGAGAGATAGTGGCTTCCATCCAATGGAGCCCCGGTTAATCACCGAACATCGTGGGAAAAGCACAAGATGAGGGCCGAGAAACAGCCCATTGTCTGGGCAAGATTAAAGCCCCAAAAGCCGTATTGTCTACTGAGGGGATAAATCTTCCTGCTGTCACTCAAGCACTGAATTAAATTCCCCTTCATTTCTAAAGGGGCTTATCTGTACTGAATAGGCTGTTGCGCCACAAGCGTAAGGGAACGTATTAAGTGAGCTCCTGTNGGGGGGAAGAGCAAAAGTGCTTTGGACTGGGGAAAAGGAGGAGGGATGCTAATTGTTGTTGCAGGTCGTTATTGCTGAAGGAGGGAAATGAAATGGCCGTTTTGGTTGACTATCCAGCTTTCTCGCTGTTGAAATAAATACGAAGCGGAGTCTTAGGAATGAGCAATGGTGGTTTGGGCAAAGGGATGACCTTGTGTAGTCCAGGGAGTCCCAGAATGACACCGTGATCCCCTCGTGGGGTCCCTAGGTGGGGAATCAGCCTTTTGGTGATGGTCTAGGTGTGCTGCCAGGGACCCTCTGCCACCCAGGTGGTCCTGGGAGGGAGTTCAGGCAAGTATTTTTCACACAGGTTTTGTAACACATTTGCTCAGCTGCTGGAGCTGGCTCACCCTTAGCAGCTGAGGGGCAGGGCTCTGGTAGGAGTTGGAGAAGGGAGGAACATTCTGAGGAGATGTGATGTCTCAAAGGAGCCCACAGGCAACACCAGCAGTGCTTCTTCTCTAAATGCTTCCTCTGATCTTTGGCAAGGGCCCAGCACTGTGGGGACATGGGGGACACACACAGTCACAGCTTGTATTGCTGTGGTCCTCTCCTCCTCACCTTACACTCACCCTTGCAGCATCCCTCACAAAATACTACCATGCTCTGACGTCCCACCTGTAGGTGCCTCAATGGGAATGAAAGTTGTCCCATTGGTTTTGGTGGTTCACAGCAGTACCTTTGAAGTGCAGCAGCAGGGACGTGTACCTGGGTGGTGGAAGAAGCGCTAGATAATGAGCTTGATGTGTTGGAGAAGAAGGCATCGCGTGGGGCCTGTGGTTTGTGGGATTATGTTTTTTTTTTCTGGATAGAATTTATTTGTTTATATTAATTACTTTGCCTTCAGTGATGATGACAGTGCTTTATGTTGTGCTTGTCTGCAATCTTTATTTATATAAAGTCATCAGTTTATATTTCTGCAAATTAAAGTGCATCTGGGAAAAGGTCTCCACTGCAATTAAAGGTTGGGTAGTAACTGTTCTTGGGTCAAAATCGAGTGTACTACTGACTGCACAGACAAGGCAAACCGTTTATATGTTTCTATTTACCACAGAAAACCTTAACTCTGAAACATACTCTATGTAGTGATCAGGCCTCTCTGTTTGAGCAAGCAGGTGATTATGCTTCACCTTCGTGTTGGTATATTGGATTAGAAGCAGGCTGCGGATGTGTTTGGTACGATTTGGGAAGTGCTAAACAGGATTTTCTGCGTCCTGAGTGGAGCTTCCCCTTGTTGATAGGGTTTAATGCTCCCGTGTGCAAATCTCTCACTGTGCAAATACCCCCAATCTCTCCTTTTAACAGCCCAAACCATTGCTTAAACAAGTGGGTTTACACCTGCTTACCAGATTAATTTAATTAGCCAAAAATAGAGTGAAAGAACCAGCTTGAGAACAGTAGTTTGCAAAGAACAGTTGAATCTGGTAATCTAGAGGAAGCTGGATTGAAGTATTATTCATCTTAGTTTCCTGGCTTCTTGTTTTTATATACTAACTTGAGAAAATAAATGATCAAAATAATGGTTTGAGTTTTTTGTCATTGAAATAACACAGACAAAACTTTTTCTGCCTTTTTTCCAACCTTCACATGAAAGAGCTGATCTAGTCCTTTGCCGCTCCACGAAATCCAGTTTATTTGCTGCCTAAAATCGTCTCAGTTCTCCGCTTTTGCGCAAGGAAAACTTGGAGTTATCTCTAACGGAACTTGCGTTATTTCAAGAAGCCTGCATTTAATGCAAGAAGGGTTGTGATGAAGTTGCTGGAGCCGTGCTCTGCCATGATGCCATTTTGTACATGCCGATGGCTGAGGGAAATGTGGCGCTGGGGCAAACCCATGCCCCCACCCCAGCACCCGCCCGGTGCCGTGGCCTGGCTGGGTTGCAGTATTTTTTTTAAAATGGTAAATTAATTACTTGGGGAAAAAAAAAAAAGGGGGGGGGGGGGGGGGTTTGTCAACAGAAACATTTTATTCCAGTAACCTCAAATATTTATTTCAACTTCACCCTGGCATTTAAGGCTTCTTTACAAACCAGACCTCTCGTTGTAAGCAGATGGCGTTTTGCAGCTAAAAAGCAGCCGTACAGTAAATGTCAAGTTGCCTTTTCACACTGATCCTCCTTTATCTTTTTAAATTTTCTTAAAGAGACACTAGACAAATTCCTGCTTTAATAAATCCCAATTTTCTATTAAATACGGTTATTTAGAGGTACACTGGGTTGGACAATTGTGAACCCATGGAATTATATACATTAATTTGGTTAGAAACCAGCTGGTATTTTCCTGTTGAATTGAGATCACGGCCTGTTCCATGCATTTTTCTTCATATTCTGCAATCTTTTGGAAGAGGCACAAGATTTAAGTAAAGCACCTTCAGAGTCCTACATAATGCTACTTTTAAAGTAATTTGTATTTAAAAAATAATAATAACAAGCAAACAAACTTGTTAGCCCTTAGGATGCTTCTGCCCTGTGGCTTAATGGCACAGGTCTTTATACATCCAAATCCAGCAGCTTTCAATAACAAAGGATGAAATTCATGAAACAAATTGCTTCTCTCTTCGTAAGTCGCACACTCCTATGCCAGGGTAAAGATGTGTTGATAACATTAAAATAGTTTGGTCTCCAATGAATTGTAAATTCCCACCGAGACTTGGGCCTCGCCAGTGAGCTGCGAACAGCGTGATGCTGGACACAGAATGCATTCAGATTGTGGTATTCACCGCTTCGGTTTTTATAATATTTTTAGGATAAGAGCTAAGGAACACCACTGGGAGATTCTGGTAGGCAGCCTTTGGGGGAAAAAAGGAGCAAAATATGCAGGGGCGATTTAATGAACATCCACGGTTCTTTAAAGCCGTTACTGGTGTAAATGTGATCTCTGCTGACTGTGACTTTTGGGGGCAGGGGAACAAAGGACAAATTTACATGAATTTCCTTTCTGACAAAAGGGAGCACGTTTGCACTCTTTAAACAGAACTGCTCGTCATCCACAGAAGAAATATCTCGAGCAGGTACTGCTTGTGGATGCTGCGCTCGGCAACGTTCCACCAAAGCACCTGCTTTGGGAGAAGCTCTTCTGAAGGTGAGGGAGAAGTTTGGGCTTTGGGCATCTTAGCACTCTTCTGCTGATGTCGTTAAAAGAATATGGAGGTGCCTGCAACATGGGCTGCAGAGCCTCCCATTCCTATCTCCACAGGCATCTGAGAGCTTTCAAATGACTGTTCTTTGGTGGCATTTGTATCTGGCCAGGCTTGCTGGGGGACTGTGTCCATGCCCTCCCTGTAGCGTGGCACAGCAGCCCTGTGCTTCCAAGATGACGTAACGAAAGCTGGTGGTTAGCTTCTCACTTGAAGAGCAAACTGACCTCCCGTGTAAGTGCGGTAGGGTGGAGCTGTCGTAACACTCGGATGGACTTGTGCCCAGGATGTTTGTTTGCAGGACTCCACACTGAATGCTTGAGGAACCACATATTTTAAATAACTAAAAGAGTAGCACTGTAGTTCTGCTCTTTAGTTTTTCCCTGTTACTGTTTTAATCAGATCTTTAAATTATCCAGCACAATCTGAACCCAACCGATCTCCCAGTGAAAAAAAAGCAGTAACCGACGGCTTGCTGTGCCAGTTTTGGTGAATACCTCCCTAATTTCGACACGTTTGGAGGACAGCATCCAGCCTGCCCTCTGCAATCAGAGCCCCGAGCTCTGCAGTGGGATGCTGAGACTTCAAACCCAGGGCAGGGGAGGGGGACCCAGTGGCACAGGGTTCTTCGCGCGGGTCAGGACACTTTGGCAGGACCCAAAAGGGTTAACAAACAAACTGCCTGAATTGCTTTGTTCACTGGAAATCTAATCAGATGTTAACCTACAGTCTATATCCAAGCAATCCTTTCCTTATGATAGTGATTAGTATTACACTCAGAATGAATAGACCAAGGAAAGATTCCTATGGTAACCTTCAAAATGCATTCCATCGGCAGGCTCTGCCTACTCACAATAATTACATTCTTAACTCGTCTAACAAACGGCATGCTAATTAGCTGCTTAACCAGCCTCAGCTCATTATTGCCAAGGTTGGGCAGGCTTGAGTAAAGTGACCCAGAGAGAGCAAGCCCACTTAAAAAAAATAATAGTAATAATAAGACATTTGTCAGATTTGCCATGAAGATGGACCTCCTCCTCCACAATGACAGGACTCTCTTTGTGTGCGGGTTGGCCTTTTGGTAAACCAGCAGCGTGCTTCAACTTCCTCTGAACCACGCTTCCCGGGGTGCTCTGGGTTGGCATCTGCACGTCGTAAGAGCTACAAGAGTGTCAGCAGGGATGGTCCTGGGTTTGTTCTGGCGAGTGAGCAATCCTCTTGCTCCAGAACAGGCCTGATGCTTGCACCCCAAGGTGGTCTTGGCCCTTGCTGTCTTAGCTGAGCTCTCTCCACCTCCACACCCTGGAAATCGAGGCAAGTTGTACGAGAACTGTTGAACGCAGGTGTTTGTGCTTGCAAGTTCCTTAATATTTACCTCTGCAAGATGCTCAGATTTCTCTGAGGCCTGAACCCAGCACCCTGCACGGTTCAACAAAGCAAAGATCCCTCAAACAGGACAGACTCAAACTTCATCCAGATCCATAGCACAGACCAAGACTGTGCTTGCTGGATCACCAGACCTTATTGCCCCCTACAACTACCTAAAAGGAGGTTGTAGCGAGGCTGGTGTTGGTCTCTTCTCTCAAATTAGTAATGATAGGACAAGGGGAAATGGCCGCAAGTTGCATCAGGGGAGGTTTAGATTAGATATTAGGAAGAAATTCTTCACTGAGAGGGTGGTTAGGCACTGGAACAGACTGCCCAGGGAGGTGGTGGAGTCACCATCCCTGGAGGTGTTTAAAGAATGAATAGATGCGGCGCTTGAGGATATGGTGTAGTGGTTAGAGAGATGCTGGGACAAAGGTTGGACTTGATGACCCTGGAGGTCCTTTCCAGCCATAATGATTCTGTGATCATAGAAGCGTTGGTTGGAAGGGATCTCTTGATGCCTGAAAGATATTATCTGATGGAGTGTGTTCCTAATACTAACATGTAGAGAAACCATTTTCTCAGGGTTGGTTTCCTACTGGGATTTGCGCCAATCTGGTCTAATGAAAATGTTTTGGTTTTTTTTTTTCCTGGGGATCTGTTTAAAATGAGTTAAAATATTTTGTGGCCATTCCTAGTTTGGATTAATCCAGGCGTGGCTTGCCTTAGCTCAGTTTAGCATAGGTTAGCCAAATCAAAGTTGGACTAGTGAATAAATTATGCCTTAGCACAAAGGGCATGTACTGAAGGAAACCGAGCTGCCTACATTCCTGAAACACAGTAGAAGCGTGAAGATGGTTGTCCCACCGAGCACTGTGCTCTGCCTGTCCTGGGGCTTGAGAAAGCCTGTTGGGTTGTTTTTCCTGGAATAATCCATTCAGAGTCTTTCCCTGGATGCCCTGATCTTTTGCTCATGACATCCCTACTCCATCCAGCTCCTCAATTCCCTAGTTGTGGTGTTTCTTCTTTTAAGATGAAGGAATTTCCTATGGTTTGGGATTTCATCCATTGCCTCTAGATTGAAGCAGGGTAGAATGGGCTCAGCTGCCGGAAAACGTGCGCTGTCATGCATCTTTCTGACCCGTCTCAGGACAGTGTCCCTAGTCAGAGAAGCTAATCTGAACCTCACCTTGTTTCATCAGCTGTGTTTGATTTGTTTGCTTTCATTGTTTTCTCACAAAACGTTTAATTTCCTGCTGGTCCACTGCAGTGATAAACTTCCAGTGTGTGGAGAATCAGGAGAAGGGCACCTTCATCGCTTCTCTTGGAAAGGTGTGTGGTGGGGTTTTTTGGGTTTGTTTTTAATATTAACACCTGAGATTAGGAAAGTTCCAACTGGTTCCATTTCAACCACCTTTGCAAAGGCAGCTTTCAAAGAAGAGTATGTTTGGGAGGCACCTGCTTAAAAAAACATTCAAATTGCAGTTGTCTTTATTGCTAGTCAGGTTAGTTTACAGTAGCCAGTGTGGTTAAGAAAAGATCACAAAAGCGAGGGCTTTTAAAACTCTTTTTACAGTTCTTCAGTGTCAATCCACAAAGTTAATCCTAAGGTAAACAAAGAATAACACGGTTTATATGCCACTAAACACAAGCTTGTGATATTGCAGAGCGCTGCACTGGTGAGGTTTGCTCTAAATACAATCTGTTCAGTGCGTATGTCCTTACACCAGCTGGAAACACGAGCTCCCCTACCATGATTTCAAATATTGATTTGGTTAGCATACATCAAAACATTACCTTAATATATTAAGCAGCATGTTTATTTTTGGGTTTCACACTTCCAGCCCTTTTAACACCTTAACGTGCTCTTGCCTTTCGTTGCAGTCCTAATTATTTTTTCCCTTCTTCACCTCTGCAGTTTATTCTTATGTTGTTGGGGTTACGAATAACGAAACAAAGCTAAGCACGCTGTCTCCAGCAGAATTCAGTTTCCTTCTTGTGTATGCTTACAGAGAACCACAGAGAACAGAATTCCAGTTAAAAAAGTAGCTGTGCTGACAATTTACATAAGGCCTTTGCCTGTCAGAAGAATGAGGGGCAATTTTATACTCTAGTTTAGGTACGTACAGTTCTAGCTTTTAAAAATAAGTATTATTTTTAAAATAATAAAATGAATAGGTGACTTGCTTCACCTTTATCTAAAGGTGTTTATCAGTATAATAGAAATGCACATGTCTTAGAGCAAAATACATTATCTTTCTTTTTCTTCATAGAATCTTGGCAAACTTTGTCAGTAAAACCTGGAAATGTTTTTTTCCCCCACATTTATATGTGTTGATTTTTTCAATCACTAATTCATCCCCCTCCTTGTAAAGATGAGGTTGGAAAGGAGGTGTGTACAACTCTGCAGGCAGATATTAAAAGGATTAAGATTTGCAAGGTTTCAAGAAGTCAGGCATCTTCTGGTAACCCCGTAGGTGCTCAGTGATTTTACCGTTCCCGGAAGCATTGACTATTCATGAACCAGAACACATCAGTACCAGGACAGTGCCAGACAGAGAAAGGATGATTAAGGGAGGAATATCTGGTTTTGGTTATCAACTCATTTTCCTCCAGTGTACTACTTAATTATATGTATCATATACATATATTTGTGCGTATCATATACAGATCTTTATCTTGGCTAGATGAGAAATATAGACTGGTGCTGATTTTCACAAATATCTGCTTAGATTCTGGCTGTGTTTAGCCCTTTGGGTTTCCTTGTTGAGGACTCCCATCCTAGCTGGCCTTCCCTGGGGTAGGAGCAGTGTCTGGGAATTGCGTGTCTGTTGTACCAGAACTTAAATTTCTACTTGAACACAAAGTCCCCAAGAATTTGCGTACGAGTTCCTGTACATTCACCAACTGCAGAATAGAAACGGTACCATGTGAACGATGCATCCAACCAACAGGGACTGACGGAGCTCATGTTTCAGCTCTTGTTGCTTATTGCTGCGAGTTGAGAGCTGGGCTAGAAAAACGATTCAAGAAAATTATACATTACTTTCAGGCCAACTCACATGTAGAATTATTATTGCACGTGACCCCACTCCGAGCGAGGGGGTCAGCTTTAGCAGCTGCAGCCACGCACCGTGGTACAAAGGGGAGAAAAGCCTGATTGTTTGTTTTTTTGTAAAAAGACACAATATTTTTACCCACATTCCGTGTTGCGTAGTGAGGATGATTTGAACCACTGCGAATGGAATGAGAAATAACTAAAAGTTTCCGCTTTGTAAAGAACCCTTATCCCTGTCCCTAGTTTGATAGTTGTGGTGGAACGGAGCTTGCTGGATTCCCTTCTTTCTGCTGGAACGCAACAAAAGCTCAAGACATGTGGTCAGTAGAGAAAGTATTTTAAAAATCATGCATGGAAATAGAAGCTTTCTTAAATGTTTGGGAGGGGGCTGATTGTATTTAGCATTGGTACCAAGCAGGGTGGATGACAGCGTTTGCTTTTTGGAAGGCTGAGCTGGTTTGTATGGAAATAGTTCTGAGTGTTGCATTCATCTTACATTTGCAGTGGACATCCCAAAATGTCATTGGTCTCCTCAAAGCAGAATCACCCTCCCCTGCAACCCAAAAAACCTAACTAAAAGAAATGTGCGTCTTTCCTTTTGAGCCGTGAAAGCAGCAAAAGGTTGCACATGTTGAGAAAACAAATTCAACCAGGTTGGAAGAGAGGGGCAAACAAAGTGCTTGACTTGACCAGGTAATCAGGATGCTCTTGTATCAGAGGAAGATTGCATCCTTCTCAGCTTTGACACAGCAGTACGGCATGAAAGGATCCATCTTCTGGTAGCGATCAGAAACATAATTATTTCAGTTTCCCACACCCTGGAGGCATATAATTTGATGCTAAGAACCGTTTCCTTAGTTGATTAGTGGCTTTCTTGTGGTTACAGTTGCTCCTCTGTGTCTTAGACTTGACTCTGATGTCCATACGGATCTGACACGGGCTGGTCCTGGTCGTTGATAACAGAACGGTTGCCGGTGCGGCACGGCGGGTTGGTGTCCTGAGCTGATGGTCCCAGCACGGGCAGGTCTGGCACCGGCTGGGCTTTGCTGGTGCAAGCTCCTTGTGAGGGAGAGGGTCAGAGGGGATGTACCTCCTGGAACACGAGGGGCTTTTATGTCTTCCAAGTCAATGTGAAGTGTTAGAATTCTGTAGTGTACAATCTAGAATAACTGAGTGAACAGGCAAATAAACATTGAAGTGGACGCAGAAGACTTCAAGTTGCCTGGTCCCAGGTTTCAACAGTGTCAAGTGATTTTTGTATCTAAGAAATTTCCTTTCGCTGCTGACTCGAGCAGTGATCTCTGTTAAGTACCAGCTGAATCTTTCGCACTAAACCCTGCAGAATCTCCTTTTATGTTGGAGAAATTCTTTCCCTTTCCTGCAGAGAAGCCATAACTTCTGAATTTCCCAACCTTCTTGGTAGGGAAAGTGGGATTATTAGCAAGGAGATGCCTGGTTTCCTAGAAGTAAACCAGAAAGTGCTGGAAATCTTCCTTGCTGCTCGAAAACCGGTGGGGTTTCAGGTTGTTTAGCTGTTGGTAGGCAGGACCTTGCAGATTCGGGGTGCTTGTTTGAACGGCACCTCCAAAGCTACCGGAGCTACCCCCTCCTAATAGATTCAGAGCCCGTGGTTCTGGATGAGCCGCTAACTCTAAACTGGAGCATATTCCTAAACCACCCCCATTTGTAGAACGCAGTGAAGGGACAAGGAATACGAAAACACAGCGTCTGAGATCTCTGTGAAAGATTCTTATTATCCTGCCCCAGATGGCACCAGCTGTACTCCTGGACCAACACTAAATGACTGTGGCTTGTGCCAAATATGTACTTGAGTGGGTTGTACATGCCCTTTACAAATAGAAGTTGAATGTTAATAGATACTGAATGAAACCCATTGCCAAACCAAACAGAGCCCCTGGATATATACAGGGCATGCAGGGAAATTATACATTTCAGCAACGCTTGCCGCAGAATGCGTGCGAAGGATTTCAAAGTGTCGGCGGATTTAATGCGGTCGCTGCTAATTCTCTGTATGCTAATAGCTGTGTGAAGATGCAGGAAGAAGAATGAGGGAAGGTTAAAAGACCACTGCACTGATATCATGTAAATTCAGGATAGGGTCAGCGTACGGTGTTGTAAACAACATCACATCTCGGAGTACATGGAGTTCTGATCCTTTCAGGTATTCGAGCCTTTGTCTGCTGATATAACGCTTGCCTGTCAGCCCCACGGTCAGAGGCCCAATCTTTTTTTCTTCGGTTGCTGAAAAGGTCCCAGCGCCACATCGGGGCAACATACTGGCTGCCTATTCTCCTTCCCTATGGAACGCAATCACTGGACAACTCTGCTATAATTCACTCCCTGGCCAGCCCTTTGAAAAGGTGGGCTGCCTCAGCGCTGTTAGCCCAGCAAGATAAATCATGTACTCGAAATTAACTTCCATTGAAAGGAAGGGGTGGAAGAAAAGCCGACTGGTCAGGCGGAGCATGCTAAAGAAAAGATGACTAGAGTTGATAAATGTCATTGTGGATAATTTGGGGGCTGTGATTAAGATCTTATCTAGGTAGGAAGTAAATAGAAAAGACTTAATAAAAGTCCTACCCAGGGATCCGTCCTTATGAACTTGTGAAGTTTTAATTTTTTTTTGAGTGAATATTGAAGAGAGCACCAGAAAGGTCTTCAATAAAGGGAAGGTTGTTTTCAGGGTGCTGCCTAAAGAGGTTTAAAAAGCACCTGAAGGAAACTGTACGTCTTCCCCTGGCTCTTTTTTTCTTTTCCGGAGGAGAAAGAAAGCATCTTTGTCTAAAAATTCCTGTAAAAAGTTAAAGGATAAACAACTGGGGGAGAACTGATGAGGATTTCTGGGTAACAATCATCTGCTTTTTCTCTTTTTTTCTTTCTTTAATGAATGGGCTTTACTGCCATAAAATTCCCCACAAATAAAATGTAACCTTATCCCCAATATGTGTAACGGAGAGAACGCAGAGGCCTGTTTGTCCATAAATTCACATACTGTTTGCTCAGAAAGCATAAACTGCCTCCTATTTTTATTGTACTGGCTAGAATTTGCTTTTATTGTATTCTTAGCAGTAGTTTGCTGCTTTTTTTTTTTTTTTTCCTTTTTTTTTGGTTCAGCCAATTACTCCAGCAACCTGCAAGCCACGAGCAGAAAGCAGCAGTAAACTGGGTGAACATCTGTGAGGCTGAGTGACAGGGATGAAGAGCCCAGCGCGGATTCCCTGTTGCTGCGGAGGCGGGAGCCCTCCTCCTCCTCCTCCTCTTCCTCCTCCTCCTCCTCCTCCTCCTCCTTTCCTCCCGCGAGTCTGGCCGCACCGTGCAGTCAGCACGGACAATCCCCGACAGCTGTACAGCTGTTTTCTGTGTAGGGACTTCTGTTAGCTAATGAGAATGTTTAAAATTTTATTGAAGAGTGTATCCTGTGATCTACAAACCTACCTAATGCAAATCTCTAAGGGATATTGAACTGCTAGAGGTTTCCAGAACCCTTGAAATGCCACCTCCTAAATTAGCCAGGCTCCTTATTTACTTCCTCCATATCCTTTTACTGCTTTCCCCGGTATAGAGAATGTACTTCGGTATGAAAACCGGGCAATGTAATTTTAAAATGTGAAAAAGAACAGACACGGGCACTTAGAAGGGAGATGAGAAGAGCCAGGGGCACTGCACTGGACTTGAGCAAATCAACTTTGCAGAACGTGGGAGATAGAAAAATATATCGGTGTGTCCCTAACCCCTTTGTACCTCAAAGTACTTGTCCTGCTGTTCCAAAACCAAAGGGTCCTCCTCAAGGAGAGCAAGCAGTTACAAGCAGCGTGTCTTTCAGGAGGGCTCTGATACTGAGTAAATTATTACACAGTAGTGAAGGACAAAAGCAGAACCTGCCGTGGCAAAGTGCTGTGACCGTCGCTGCATCGCGAGGGAAGCTTTGGTGCGGTGGGGACGTTTGTGCAGAAAATGAGCCGTTTCCAGGGATCGGTTGAAGCTTGTTTTCCACGCAGATACATTTTTCTGTGTGTGCAGAGGTCAGCGTGACACGCACTGTGCTTCAGCTGACTACACAGAAGGTTAAACCTACCCAGCTGCAGGTGTGGGATGGGGAGGGCCCGATCCTGCTCCACCAAAGGCTGTGGAGCACTCTGAACGTTGGGAAAGGCAAAGGATAACCCCCATCGCGAGGCTTTTACGAGAGCCACGCCGGCTTTACTAGGTATGGTTAGAAGGTGCCTTAACTGCAGCTTCAACTCCTGGATGCCTGCAGCTTTCTTTGTAATTAAACACTTACTTAAGTGTGTGGCTGCCTTGTTGCACTTCGCCTGGGGAGAGTTGTCCTCCTCGTATTTATTTTAAGATCCTCCAATAACAAAACTTGTGAAGTTCCAGTGGAAACTGCAAATTTAAAAAGTTGCATATTCCACTTGACAAAAGCATTGATTTTGCAGGAGCAGGAGCTGAAAAATCAAGTCTTTTCTTCCCGTTTGTAAATTCCCTGTGTGCTGACACAGATTTCTATCCACTATTTACAAGTGTGAGCCAAAGTTTAGAGTTTAGTTCTTTATTAAAAGGAATGCCCGCCTCGGGGAACTGGTTTGGCACCGCTTGCGTCATCGGGCACTGGAACCACAAGAGACTCTGCTGCTCCAATATGGGCTATCTGCATTAAAAAAAAAAATAATCATAAAATGGCTATAAAGGTTGGCTATCAGATGATAAGCAGATGCTGCCCTCGTGGTGCTTTTCATGCTTGTAAGTGTAGAAGCACCAATGGTTAAGATGATTTTTTTTTGTGCAAGCTAACTAGCATTTATATAGCTAGTAGCAAATGAGAAGGTAGATGAAAATGAAAATGATTTTGGAGAGATGCTTGTGAACTGTGTCGTGAGATGTGCAAACATCTCTTAAATATGAAACGTAAAAAAGAAACCTGCGAGTTTGTAGCACCACAAGCACGCAGCGTGCTCCTGTGTTTTATGTATCTGAGTATTTTCTGCAAGCTGTCTGCTTTGCTTTTCGTAAGTGAAGATAGCGCAGGTACTTCCATTCTCCTGTTAAAGAAATGCTGAAGGTAGTTAGGGATCTGACTGTTTTTCTCGAGTATTCTTATTGATTCAGCCACCTGCAGTCTTCTGCTGGCCTTTTCCATAGGTTTGCTGTAGAATACTAAAACTTCCTTAGAAATTTCTCCCCTGAAAAGTAGTACCAAACACAAAACCCATCCTCGTTCGAAACATATTTTGAGTCTAATTTGTGGATGCTTTCCGATCTATCGACATGATCATTTTCCAGTGATCTCATCAGCACGTCAAGCTCTCCCTTGTTAATGACTCTGAGAAAACTGTGGACCCCCTAAACCCCATGTAAAGAATACAGGGAGGATTGGAAAGTGACAGATAAAGCAAATACCCGGCTCCTAAACAAACACAGCAGGACAGGAGAAGATGACAAATGATGGGATTGTGTCAGCTTGAAAACAGATTGGACTAATGGCATGCTGGACTTTGCACTGCAGGGGATCAATACTCTATCACGCGGGAGAGCCCGAGACCTTGTGAATAGCATTGGCGTGGACAGCAGACGGATCTGCTGGGCGGGTGTGCCCGGTGCTGGCACGGCACCGTCTCCAGCACCCGGAGAAAGGGAATGTGAGCCTGAACGGGGAGTTCTGTGCAGTGGGGTTTCTGCAGGGCCAGGGGAACCTTTTCTTCTGGGACTCCCTCCTTCCACGCTGGGAACGGAGATGTGGCGAATGCCGTGTCTCTGCGAAGCTCTCTTCGCTGCTTTCCTTCAAACCTCCTCTTTTTTTCTTGTGGTTTTGTTTGTTTGTTTGTTTTCCTTGGGGCCAGGGGTGTGGAATTGAGGAATTATGAAGAAAAGAAAAAAAAAAGCTTTATTTCTTGGACTTTAAGGGAAGTTGTGCACACGAAAAGAATATGTTTTTTTCCTGTCTTTGTCCACTTCTGTTTCCAAAACCTGCTTGGTATAAACTGGGTTCACTCTGTGGAGCTCGGAAAAACTGATGGGATGTGATTTTTCTACGCTATTCAGCTGCATGATGCAGAAATATGCTCCTTCTTCAAAACAAATATGCCTTTATATATATCGGGGAACAAAAAAAAGCTAGCTGGCAGCTGTTTAGGACAGGCAGAGCTTGTCTGTGTGTTTGATCTCCGGGCAGTGGGTGTCTTGCCAAGCTGCAGGCAAGCGGGGAGTCCCCGTGCCAGCGGTCAGGAACCCTTCTGCTGTTCCCCAAGCACCACCTCCTTGTCAGCAGGATTCCTCTGCTACCTGGGCTCATGCTCATTTTCATCTCAAGAAACATTTCCACTAGTGGGGCCCACCGGAGATGTGAGGCTGCAGATCTGTTTTCCACAGCCATGTTCTTTTACAACTACCTAAAAGGAGGTTACAGCAACTTAAAAGGAGGTTGTGGTGAGGCTGGTGCTGGTCTCTTCTCCCAGGTAACTAATGACAGGATGAGAGGCAGTGGCCTCAAGTTGCACCAAAGGGTTTCGATTGGATACCAGGAAGCAGTTCTTCATTGAAAGAGTGGTCAGGCACTGGAACAGGCTGCCCAGGGAAATGGTGGAGTCACCATCCCTAGGGGTTCAAAAAACAAGTAGATATGGTGCTTCGGGACATGGTCTAGGGGTTAGGGAGATGTTAGACAAAGGTTGGACTTGATGGTCCCAGATGTCTTTTTCAACCCAAATGATTCTATGATTCTTTTCAGCTGCTGGTTGCACTGAGGGCTTAAAATTTGTGTTAAGCATTGTGTGATTTCTCTCTTTGGCTCCCACAAGTGATGAAGGCAGGGGACGTGGTCCACAAGCTCTCTGAAAGGGAATGATCCTCACAAATGTAGAGGGGAGTTCCCAGGGTTTGAGGTGAAAAGCAGTTTTGGGCTTTCTTTTTTGGCAGTGGATGAAGAGAATTAAGATTGCGTGCATGGTTATGTGCAACACAAACATCCCTGTGATAAAAGGAAGGGAAGAGTCTGAAAAATGCCTCCAAATGAGGAACATGGAAGCCACCCACTGCCTCCGAGCAGAGTGTGCGCTTATACATCTCTTCCCAGAGCAGGCAGGAGAGCTGAGATCCTGCTCCGAGGAGCAGGCTGCACCCGGACGTACCAATTGCTGGTGCTCAAAAGCCTTTGGCATCGCTCTGTCGAGCTTTTAAGTTGTTCTGCCCACTGCCACCCCGAGCTGACACATGTTTTTCAGGAGCCACTTTGGTTGGGGGGAGAGGTGACTCCAGTGAAACAGGGCCCCAGGCATCTTCCTGGAAAACACACCTAATCTGCTATATTTGGGTGTGTTTTATTTAAAATGTACGTTCCTGTCATTTTGAGAGTTCTCCCCTTTCACCTGGCATGCTCGAAGGGGTTAACTGCTTTCTGATAAGTGGCATTCTTTTGAATAGCTATTAGTTGTTTACCTGAGCTGGTGAGATTAATGTCATATTGAATATGGAAAAAAAATCCCTTGGACAGACCAACACATGCTTTTAGATTTATATGCTAATCATCACGAGCCTGAAATTAATGCTAAGGAGATGTTGCAGGAATGTTTTTGCTCGATCAAGAAAACTGAAGGAATTAACAAACTTCAGTATGACCTTATATATCCCATCCTAGAGATCATAGCGAAGGGCTCCCAGGAATGAAATTGGTAGGACTGCTCGAGTGAGCACGGGTTTGTAGGATCAGCCTTGAAAATGTGTATTTTTAACTTTGAAAGGTCAGGTTCAGAGCCCAGGAGATCCGTATATCGCTTGTGCTTTTCCAAGGTGTTTGTTCAGCTTTAAAGTCTCTTCAGAAAGAGAAGGAAAGAAAGCCTCTTGTGTGCCTATCAGTTTCTCTGTTGATATTTCTCTCTACCCATTTGATATTTTAGATAAATAGGCATTATCTCATCTGAAGGAACTCTTTGGAAGGCAGCAAGTATTTTTTACCAGAGTCGAACAAGCTGCTATTTTAGCAATTATATATATAACTATGCTATGGAATGGCAGGGTTTATACGAAGGCCATTTAATAAAAGAAAGACAAATTAAATTCCAAGCAAAATATATAGAAATAAATAATGGAGAAATTCAGCTAGGAACAACATAAATATTTTTAATGGATTAGTATGCAATTAAAATCATATCTCCTCAGTTTGTGTAGAGGTGCTAGAATGCACGTGAGTTGCAATAACCTACACGGACACTTTGTAAAAGAAAACTATTTAACATGAATGCATTTCGGCCTCTGAAAGGCTGAGCATGTTCCCCCTACTTCCCTTGTCTCACCAGCACTGATGCAATGCAAATTAAGAGTTGATGACATTGATGAAGCTTAAATGGAACCATGGTACTACCAGTCTTGCGCAGACAACAAAGCTCTGCAGATCCGTGCCACACACACACATCCTCCGTAAATGTGAGAGATTGGATTAAATCCTTCGGGACGGGCGAAATACCAACTTTCGCTTCCACTTGCCACGATCGTTGCACATCCAGGGCATGAGGGCAGCCTCGCCACAGCTCTCACAGCCCGCACAGTTCCCGACTTACCTCGTGTGCAGTGTCTGAGGGTAAACTGGGGAACTGGGAGGCTGAGATTTCATTCCCACCTGTCCCATTCAGTACATGAAGAGCCTGCAGCAAACCAGCCCGCGTGCCCCAGCCTCACGTCCTGACCCTGCCCACTCACCTTGCCCCTCTTGTTTTCATACCAACAGCAGAGCTAGAAGGGAAGCGCTAAGGTGTAAGAGCCATTATGAAGCTGGAATTTGCTCCTTAAACACTCCTTTGACCGACATCCTCTCCCCTCTTTCCAAGAGTACTGGGGAAGAGGGAATGCTCGTATACTTTGCTCTTATTGCTGGAAACAAGGAGGTTGGAGAAGAGAGGGTTGCCAGTTAAGGGTCTCTGCTCCATGGGAGCTGACCTGGCTTGGAATCAGATTTGGGAGGTGTGGGGGGAGGGAGGACAGGCAGAAAGAAGTTTAGTCTCAGTATTGTCTGGCTGGCTTGGTTACTGCCATGATCTCACTGCTTCTGGTTGTCAGACAGTACTAAAATAATAGAAATGATATGCTGGGAATGAGGACGTGAAGCCATTTCATGTATATTTCAAATGCTGCCTCTTTTTTCCTGAATTTCCTTGAACACCAGCGATTTAAACCAACTAACAAGCAGAAAACCCCTCTCTTATTATCTTTTCTCTTTTTTTTTCCTGTAATTTATGCATAACGTGTGCTCAAAGAAGCTAGAGGAAAAAGGAGTGTTTTGCATTTATTTTGGCTTGTCTTCCCTTGTAACACGGTTGCTTGGGCCAGAGAAATTGCACGTCATATGGGTGGTGGGGCGGGGGCGAGCTCTGAGAATCCCGAGAAATGCTTACATCTCTTTTTCTGCTTAGCTTCAATAATAAATGCATTGCTTCATGGAGGCAATGTATATAATAAATTAAAGCTAATTCCCCACTCGCCCATCTCAAAGGAATCTACCCATTTTGTTTTCTTGAAGAAAATCAGAAAGCTCGGACGTGTCTGTGGCCAGAGCCAAAGATTCCTCACCTGTGCAGCAGAAGGGGTTTGCACGCCTGTGTGTGTATGGCATGAAAAAGGGACACTTTGCATTTTCAGAAGCATTTTGCCTAAAATAGGAACTCTGAAAGGAGCCTAGATGCACATGATGAGTTATCGGTGGCATATCGGGCTACTGCAGCTCGTTACCTTAACAGCCAGCTGCGCATGAAGGAAAGTATGTGCGTGGTGTTTGACAAGTAAAAATGCATTGAATCGGCCACAGTCATTTGTCTTTATTGTAGCCCTAATTTGAATGAAAGCAAGTGCTAATAGAGGACACGGTTTAAGAAAACTCCACACACTGGCATAAATATCTTGCAGAGGGAGAAACTCGCAGTATGGTTTAATAGCCTGGTTTATCTTTGCTCCTGGCAGAGTTTGCTCGCGCGGTGATGCCGGTTCCTGCTGCAGTTTTGATCAGCGCCTAATGCTTCCTATTCCCCCGCCCCCCTCCAAACTTCCCCCGTGAATTCCTCTCGAAACGTATCGATTCCGTGCTGCAACAGAGTGGGACAGTGCCCTGCTCTGCAGAGAGCTCTCGCTGTTTCCCTTTTATGAACGCTCACAGACTGTGTCTGTCAGCGTGGCTTGTCCTCTAGCACGTCTTCCTTGCGGTTCACAATACGAGCTGCTCGTCAAGGCGAGACAGACGTGTTAAATCAAGTGCCATCAGGCCTGCTCGCTCGCACAGTGGTAGCCCATTGTGCTGCCAAACGGGTGAGCTGGGGTTGGGTTTGTCCCTTTGGAATCCCTTTTAATTGTCTTTAACATGATTCCAGCTTGAAATGATATTTCAATTGAAAAGAACTCGGGGGACAATTACCTTCTTCCGCGTCTTTGTAAATGTTCATGTGCTGATTTGTTCAGATGGGCAGTGGGGGTAGGAAGCGGGGACAGGAAGAAGTGGGAAGAATCAGACGATTTTAGTGTGAACATTAAGACCTTGGAGTAGAACTAGAACCGAAAGCCACCTACTTTCAAAGATGTGTTTTAGGGTCGTTTTTTTTTCCTTCCTTTTGTCTATTTTTAATGCAACATAAAGTGAAGTGCAACTATTCTTTGACCAAATCCAACAAGTGCAAGGGCTGTAAAGATCTGTGGTGCTGTTGGGGAAGGCAGCCAAATGATAAAAACTTTCTTGTGAATAAAAATCAGCTGCTCCATTTCTCCTTTCTTTTCAACTGCCTCCCCCCCTTTTCTTCCAATGCAGATCCTAATATTTTACACTATATTGAAGAACCTGATACAGGACTCCTTAAGGTCTTTAAATATGGTTTGGGAATTCTTCCAGTTTTGGTGACCAAAGGGAGATACCAGAACAAGGCTGCAGGTTTTAGCCTCTCCAATTTTGCTTAACCCTTCTTCTTCTCTCTCCCAGTTTACCCATCTCCTGCATGAAAGTGGGTGGTCCTTTTCAAGCACAGACCTCTGGTAGCCCCGTGGGCACTCTGAGCTGTGGGCTCCCCTCCAACAGATGCTGCTGACTAGATGCTAAATTCCCTTGTGACGGTCACTTGGCAAGTTTGTGCTAGGTAATATCTGAAGACCCAGGCACTAATTTGGCTCTCTAGAGAAAGATGCTTTGTGCAATCAAGCCCCTCCCAGTCCTCTAAGAGCAATACTAAGGCTTTTAATATCGTGCTTTCTGGGTCCCATAGGAGTCTGGGGAAAACAGAAATACTTTTAACAGGTTCTGGTTTAAAAAAAACCCAACACACCAAGCCCTAAATAATGAAAAGGGATGGACACAGTCGGTTTTAGACCTCTTGTTTATTCAGTATTATTTAATTTCACAAATATTAAGTTTCCCTTTTCCATCATCAACACACCCCTCCCATGGGATGCAAGTTACCACCAATTTCATTCTTCTGAAGCCTCATTAATGTCACCAGTTGTTCACTTTGACTTATGGGCTTAAATTACCAGAGACTGGAACAAGTGTAAACATAGTTGGGCTGCCCGTGAAAAGCTCATCCACACTTCAAACTGCTGCAGTAAACAAGAGCTGAGAAAGTCAGGAGGCTACAAATGTGGGGTATTAAGACAACTCCCTCAAAAACTCCTTGACAGCAGACAGAACCTAAACCAAAGACTGTAACGACACCACTTGCATAGTGAGACCAGAAGGCGCACAGGTACTGGGCACCGAAGAAATATAATGCTAAACACTTAAGCAAAAGCGAGGTAGATGGATGAGCAGTCATTCCTGCCCTGTGTGCGGCACAGGGACTGTTGCTGCTGACAAGGAACACAGGTGCCTGCTCTTAATTACCCCAAGCAGAAGTTAAGTGGGTTAGGGGGATGTGAGGTTCCTATTAATGACAGAAAAAAATCACGGAGCAAATGGGAATGGTGAGGGATGTGAGACACCCCTCGTCCCATATTTCTGAAGTTATTTCCTCTAGCAGAGAAAGTTCAGTTAGAGCCCACCCAAGGCTGAGAGAGTGGCTTCGCTGGCTTCTCACAGTTTTTTCCATTGGCCCAAAGAATATTTACTTGAAAGCTGGGGAGAGGCACTAAACCAACAAACACCTACAACTTGCTGTCCTTCTTTACCTTCTCCTTACATGTAGTGGTTATAAAAGTACATGTGTTGTTGACTTTTATGTCCTACGCCTTTTAAAACTTCAAGCTGTAAAATAGAACGTACTTACTAATGAGACACATGCAAGTAGCAGGGGTACTCCAGATGAGCTTCAAATAGGAGGGGGCTGAGAGCTTTTAAAGAGATAGAGCAAGGGGAAAAATGGGTTGCACATAGAGACCATCAAGAATCTTAGGCTGAGCGACACACGCTTAGAAATATTTTCTGAACCTCACAGTTTTACAAGGCAGGTTATAATACTGGCACCATAGTGGGACAATGATTTAGTAGAAAAAAAAAAGCCTGTATTTGACTCACATACTTGTGGCATAATGAACATGGCCACGAGAATGAAATAATTTCAGATGCAGACATTAAGCTGTTAGTAGTTAAGTGTTAGAAGTTTCATCCTTGCTCTTTGGTATTTCGATTAGCAACAGGATACAATAAACTCGTTAACATGTCAAAAATCTTGTGTGGGGAAAACGTGCGTGGCCGGTCTCTCCTCTTTAGTTGCGTCGTGCAGTAAAACGCAGCAATTGGTGCTGTGACTGGAGGACAGGCTGGAGGGAACAGCCCAGGGATGACTTGGCAAAACACTACCGGGAAGTCCCGCCTGGTTTCCAATGTAACGTGTACTAAGCCAGGGAGACATGGAAATGTATGTGAACAGAGGGCTTACACAAGTGTAGACGTAGAAAGGAGCCGGATCTCAGAAGTACAAACCCTGTGTATTTGCAGACCCAGCCAAGTAGTGCAGACACAAAAGGATGACGGACAAATGGGATTTTTCTAGGACAAAGTTTCTCTACCAACAGATAACATAAATTTTTGTTGCATTGCTTTTTATTTTTTAAAAAATTTGTTTTAAAGGCTTGAAATTTCAAGCTGTTTGGGCAATTACAGACCACGAACGTTAATTAAACCCCAAACAAACCAACAATAAGCAATAGGAAAAAGTTCCTTGATAAGGAACAAAAACATTTTTGTGGAGGCCTAACAGAAGTTTGAGCTTTGTCCTAAAGCTCTCCCTAGTCTGCAGTGCCTCTCGCTTATTGAATAAGTGAAATGAAGCCCTTGGCGAGAGCTAGTAAGTGTGGGACAAAGGGCAGCAGTGAAAAATGAACACAGTTTCAAAATGCAGAGAAACAGATGTGAATCTGCAGCAGAGAAAAGGAGGAAGGGAAGCCCATTACAGAGACCATACCAAGGGCAGAATTTAAAGCTGCAAAACATTTTGCTTACTGTGTTGCGACCACCACACAGTATTTTCCAGACTCGTCCTCTTCGTTATCTCTGATGCCAGGGTAGAGAGAGGCTGCTTCTCAAACCATGTTGAACATCTGAAGATTCTTGAGGAATATGCATCAAAAGACCTCAGGCGGGGCTGGGGGAAGGAGAAGGTGGGCGCTTATTAAGTCCTGCTAATGTTAGTGATGTATTGAGTGAAACATCATGAAAAATGAAAGCAAATCCTACTATAATCTTGACAGAACAAAAGGCTTTCAGTTGAAATAGAAAAATGCTAAGGCGGTATATATCAAACATAACTTTTATATTAAACGTGCATGTGGTAGAATATGGATCACATTATAAGAAATGTTGTTTGGCTTTTTTTTTTCTCCAACCAGCACCTAAAGCTCTTGCTTGGGAAACATTTGGACAGTGCGCTGCTTTCTGTTCATAAAATTAGATTTTCTTGTGTTTTGTAATTAGGAGGGGTTTGCCCATCTGCACTTGGAAGAGAAAAAATTTTGCTCATCAGTCATTAAGTACAAGGTTTACATGTCTAGCTGGAGCGAAAGTAGCTGTACTTCCCATTCATCTTTTCTTGACAGGATAAAACCAATATATTGAAGCAGTTATTCTTCTTTTTAAAAATCCCGCCTTTTATAACTACTTAATGGTATCAAATTTACCTGATGACTTGGTTTCTTTGAGCACAACTTCCCCAATTCTAATTACTGCAACCTTTTGTTCTAAGAATAATAAAATATAAGCCAGAGTTGGCACAGAAGCAAAGTGCCCCTAGCAAAAGTCAAGTGCTTGCAAAGAAAATAAAACTCTCCCAGTTCCTCCTTGAAGTCCAGTAGCAGTTGTTTCCCTTAACGCATTTAATTTGTCACAACTGGAAAAAAAGTATTTTAAAATACCTCTATCCTTAAAAGTGAACGTAGCCCTCCTTGGCTCATCTAGCCTGGTGCCGAAGTCGTCATCTTGGCAGTGAAGAGAATTCATGTATTAGTTGAGGGCTCAAGCAACATAAACAAAACTCAAGTGGCTGGAGGGAAAAAAGGATCATTATGTGAGTGAAAAAAAATTAAACATCTTGACTCAACAAATGCTACAGTCCTGTCTTATACCAGACTGTCCGTATGCCAAGTTACAAAAAAGTCATCTGACTTAAGGGGGGGAGAAAGGGAAGCAGGGCTTATGTTTCAATGTGCAGAAACGCAATACAGTTAAAAAAGTGGAAAGGCTTTTTCTAAATATAAATTTTTTCAGCTCTTTTTTTTTTTTTTCCCTTTTATGTCTAGAACTGTTTGGCTTTAAATATAGCTGTGCCAAATGCAAATAAGGGTTGAAAAGGAAGTTTGTGTTCCTTACGATAGTGGGGAAAAACAAAACAAAACACAACACAAGACGATTTCTTTCTGACCGTCCAAGGAGGGCATCGTCACGTGCTGCGCCGTCTTCTAGAAAGAAACCATGACAGATTGGAGGGAAAAGATTTCTCTATCCATCTTGTTATGTCACCTCTTATAAATCAACATCTCTTAATTAATTACATTCTTTTCATACCAAGACTTTAAAATTGATGAGGGTGTGCCAGTGTGTATTTATTGCTCATTAGCTGCATGACTCTACAGAGTTCCTGTACTCTATTCCCACATGTTTAGAAACTCCACAGCACACTGTGGACATCTCATTTTACTTACTGTACGGATAATTGTCTTGGTCATGGTGACTTAATTGTGTTGCTATCCTGCAGCAGACATAGCAGATGCATAAAATGATTCTCTGTGTGTGTGTATGCTTTTTTACCTGTCACGTGCATGCACATAAATATCTGTACCTAAATGGCCATACACAGGGACCTCACATTAGTTCCACTTAAGGACAGAAGCGTATTTGGACGGTCACAGATGCATGTATTTTGATCGCTTTTCTCATTTTTAAAGTAAATATTAAGTCAGGGGCCAAAGGGTTAATTCTATATGAGATCAGCAATTGCTGCTCCTTAGACAACCCCATAAGACGATTCGCATAAGGTCACACAGTAAATATTTCTGTCGTTCATTCCAACGTGCCAAAATTTACTTGAAAAGAAATCAAAATGAAGCTGAAACAGGTCTTTTAACTTAGCTAATAACTAAGCACATTTGATACGAGCTACGGTCTGAACGGTGGAGATTGATTTGAGCAAGCAAAACAAGGCAAAGTTTAAGGGGAAGCAGTCTGAAATGAGTTCTGCTGGTGACACCGGAGCAGAAACATTTCAGGCTGTGGGTACAGACGAGCGCAGATCTCCGGGCAGACCGTGCTCGTCCCGTCTCATTAGTGCTCAGTTGTTTGAAGAGCACGAGCCATGCCTGCCAGAGCCGCGGAGGAAATGGTGAGGGGAAGAGGACAACATGGAGAGTTTCCCAGACTAGAGCTAGCATGGGGAGATAGCAACCAGATGGAAACTGTCAGTAATAGCGAGGCTATTGCTACTGCTGCTTGCAAATGGACAGAGGAGGGAACGAAGGAAAAGAGAGGGGGAAGAGGCTGAGTGAAAGATGGATTACACTGAAGAGCGGTGAGGAGATAATGACAAAGAAGCGGGGAAGGGGTGCGTGAGTAGATCTGGGTTAGAGAAGCCTGGCTCCACAGGGTGCTAGCAAACATGAATGTTGTTGCTGAAAAAATAACAGAGTTGACAAAATTTATTTTAAATTTATCAAGGGGCAAAATGGAGATCTTTCAGCATTTGCATTAAAATCCAGACAGATTTGGTCTCCAAAATACTTAGTAAATAAGGCAACTGCTTGGGATGAAGGTGCAGGTTCAGATTTCTGTCCGCTTACTCTGGAGTGCTGGAATTTAAACCTGGGTCTCCCTCAGCCTGTCACCTGCCTGAAAACAACCCCGAGTAGGCAGATAGAATGCCTCCGGTGCAAGAAACACCAGTTCCCTGGCAGAGGGAGGGCACTGGGGAGTGCAACTTATTTTCTAGCCTGACAGTACAGCATTTACCTGCAGTGAGAGGGATGTAGGTTAAAAATCCCATTCTCTACCAGCTAACGTTCCCTACCATCACATTTTCAGCTACTTTGAGGTGGATCTGTGGTTTGAATGAGAAACTGAGACAATTTGCACAAAAGTGCACACAAAATTTTTTATTTCTGCTGCAAAATACAAAAATACACTATAATAACTTGTTCAAATGAGCTTTTATTTCTTACATTGTATTCTTTAATCTTTGCACTTTAAGAATGAGTCGCTGTACCTGTGGTTTAAGAATGTGCTTAGCTTTGTCCCTATGAGGAATTCCCCTTAAATCATATCTATGGGGCTACAAACATGAGAAAACAGGAAAGTGCACAAGCATTTTCAAGGCTGGGACCTCAGCTTTCTTAAGAAACAAATGCCAGTGAGATGGCTCATTCTTTCTAGGATATGAGTCATTTTTGTTGTGGCACTGGATTTTTTGATACAGCTTTGTATGCAGAATTCTTCACTCAGGTTACCAGTAATTTCTCTAAATGATGTCAAAATAAAGACTGAAATAAGAATAGTTGAGTTGGGGCATATCTAGTGCAACTCACGCTGTGGTTTAGGTTTTTTTGTTTTGACTCTGCTCAGTCTGCTCTTGCAACTGGTTCTTTATTTTTTTTTCACTTTACTCAAAGTCGTCCTGTCCACCGACATCATACTATTTATGTATTCTTAGTGTAACTGAAAATACTTTCCGTGCATTATAACAGTGACTCTTCAACTGCAGTATAGGTCATTCAGATACTAGCATGTTTAGGATGCCAGGATCTATGCGCTGTCTGTAAACAGTATTCCCCAGAGACGGAGAAATCAAGGCTATTTTCTAGCTTTACTTCCTTTGCTGTTTGTTGACATGAAAGCTGGCTGTTCAGTAACAGGGAAGATCAGTGCATTTTTAGGGGAGCTCACATTAAGAGTGAGACTCCTAACTGCAGTTCTCAGGGTCTGGAAGCTCTTGTAAAGCAGGGTTTTAACTTGACCTCTCCTAATGATCATGCTTTGCTCTCGGGGCTAAATCGAGCATCTGCTTTGCAGTGATCCCCCCAGCTGGTACCCGCGCTAGAGCTGTGCAGCTCTGTCCTTTTGTAGCAAAGATAGGGTTGGTGACATCAAGGAGGGATTCGTTCTGTTGGAGCAGTCTGTGTGCTTTGAAAATAATGATAAAAGCAGCTCACGAGAAGGTGTGAGCTGGGGCTGAGGTGTACAGATGAAGTCCCGAGGGTCAGGGCTTGCAGTGCCGGATGGCTGAGGCTGGGACAGGGTTTTTGCAGAGGTGTCTCTCGCTCAGCACACCTCAAAAGCCCTCGTGTGAGCTGGATCCGGTGCCATGAAGGCTCGTTTCCCACGGCCCAAGGTCTCCCTCAGCCCTTCGCCCTCCATCCCACGTGGGCAGGAGCCGTGCAGCGCAGCGTGCCTCGTCCCCAGCCGTGGGTGCTGTGGGTTTGGGGTGTCCTGGCACCCAGCCCGGGGGGGGGGTCTCGCTGTCACCCGTGGCGTCCCGGAGACAATTCCTCACACCCCGTTTCCTCCCCAGGCCTCTGCTAGCAAGGGGCCCTGTGCGTTTCACGCTGCTAGATGCAGATTTCCCTCCCTGGGAGCCTTGAAAAAATGGTGTCTTTCCGTGCGTGCGTGCCTGTTGAACGAAGAGCGGTGGTTAACCCCCTCTGGGGTGCAAGCCGCGCTCGCTCCCTGCCACTGCCCTCCTGCAGACTAATCTGTGACAGGCAGACAAGGCCCCTCACTCAGCGGTTCACCGGTGGAATTTCTCCCGGACTAATGGAGTGCGGAANGCCGGGGGATGGGGCCCTGCCCGGAGCGGGGGCCGGGGCCGGAGCCGGGCCCGCCGCAGGCAGGTGAGCAGGCGAGGGCCCGGGGAGTGCTGCTCGCCTTCCTCCTCCTCACGTCCCGCACTTTTTGCTGCCCGCTCTGGTAAGTGTTGAACATTTGTAACTTGCCTTTTTTTTTTCTTCTTCTTTTTTTTTTTTTTTTCGGTGGGGGATGATGAAATGATAATGAAATGCCGCCCGCTGGAGGCGACGTGCCAGTGCCCGGCTCCAATGCCGGCATTAGCCTAATTCAGTAAGTGCTAGATGCCCGCTTTGTTTGTGTGGAGCTTGCAGCCCTATTGATGTCAAGCAGGCTGTTAAAAAGCATAATGACATGGCATTAGAGACCCCGAGAGCAATTAACAGGCTGCTTAATTAGCAAAAGGAATTAGAATTTGAGTGGCTGATCTTTGCTTAAAGACTTGTAAAAAAGCTGGAGCAGTTATCTGATTATGCATTGATCAAACAGGCTAACCCTGTCCTTAGGTAATTCTCTTCCCTCCATTGTGGTCTTTGAATATACAACTGTTTAAATATTCTGACCTGCCCCGAGAAACCAGAGGGGAGCTGTGCCCGCGGGGCTGGGCGGCGGCGAGCCCGGAGAGTCCGCCCGGGCCGGGCCTGAGAGCTGGGCTTGAGAGCTGGGCTTGAGAGCTGGGCTTGAGAGCTGGGCTTGAGAGCTCGGCCTGAGAGCTGGGCTTGAGAGCTGGGCTTGAGAGCTGGGGCTGAGAGCTGGGCTTGAGAGCTGGGCTTGAGAGCTGGGCTTGAGAGCTGGGGCTGAGAGCTGGGCTTGAGAGCTGGGGCTGAGAGCTGGGCTTGAGAGCTGGGGCTGAGAGCTGGG
>VZZY01021468.1:202866-247590 GCA_013400335.1 Eurystomus gularis | reverse complement strand
CTGGCCAGAGAGCTGGGGCTGGGGACAAGAACTGGCCAGAGGACCGGTGGCTGGGGCTGAGAACTGGCCAGAGGACCGGTGGCTCAGCCAGGGGCCAAGGGATGGTGGCCCAGCCTGGTCTGAGGCATGGTGGCCCAGCCGGGGACCAAGGCTGAGCTTGGGCCACATGCCTGGGTGATAACTATGAGCGTGGCTGGCTGGACATCGCCGGCCGGTCACTCCTGGGTCCAGCAGGAGTGGGTCACCCATGACCCAGCCCATGCTGCCAGCGGGCCAGGCCAGCTGCCCAGGGGCACGCAAGGTTTCCTTTGGCAGGGGCTGTCGCAGAGGGGAAGCTGTGCCCGCAGAGGGAACGGTTTGGTGAAAGCAAAGCTCTTTGCAGCCACCAGCGCAGGGCTGAGCTCGGAGGAGCCACGGGTGGGGATGGTTGGCCCAAGCCATGCTGGCCGACCCCCCTGTGCCGATGCACGCAGGCTCTCAGCCTCTCCACTCAGCTGTTGGCAGCCGAAAGCCAGAGAAACCCAGAGTGATTGATTTTTACACAAACAGGCGCGCACACGCTGTATTGTTTGTTCTGCCTGCCTTTGGGTTTGATTCACTCCAAGTGTGTTATGACACTCTCCCTCATCAAAGAACTGTGGAATCGCAGTTGGGGTGGGAGCAAAGAGTGCTGCTGGGGAAGGGGAGAAGTGTGGGCATCCTAAAACGCTTGTGTTTATTTTAGGTGGTATGTGCAACAAAATAAACATGTTGAAGTAAACGAAAAAGGAAATGGACAAAAAAAGTCAGCTCTAAACCTGCCCTGCTTCTATATGAGTCTATTTCAGCGGTGGTTGCTGTGGAAGGTCAGAGTAGACAATCACGGAATTTCTTTGGCTGTAACATGGATGTGACACTTGCTTGACCTTGCTGTGCTTTTGGCAGGTGGTTCCCTATTACTGTGCAGCACAGAGTTATTAAAAAATCCATTAACGCTTGTGTTTGCACTTGCCAGAAGCCCACCTTCCCCAAATCTTTTTTTACACAGTTTTTCTTGAATATTGTTCTCCTCTTTGCTAGACATAATTTTGGCTTATTCGGAAATATATTAGTTAACACTTCTCGGCGCAGCAAATACATTGGGTTTTTTCTGGGTGGTGAGAGTAAGGAAAGAGAGTTAACCTTTACAAGGCAGGGGAATTCTGCTGTGCCCAGTACAGTTTTCATTGTTTTACTTGCAAAAGTTTTGTTTGACCCAAGCTTGATTGTGTTTAGTTCCTGACAATTTTATTTTTTTTTTTTTAAATGCTGGTTCTAAACATAACCACCCCGTCTCTTAAAGGCCACCATTGTTTATTGTTTTCCTTTTAATAAACTTTTTTTTTTCCTATTTTCTGGATGGCTAGAAAGAGAACAAAAATCACCACCCCACCCCCTAACTTAGTGAATGAAAAACATCTATAATAATTTTCTTACCGTGATGCTGCTTGGGAGTGTAACTGTACTGAGGAATCCTCTTCCAGCGATCTAAGGTCTAGTGAGAGTCCAGTTAGTTTTTGATGGTCTGAAATGAGTAAATTGCAACTTGGATTAGAGTAAATCTCTGCTTACAGGGAAATTATTCTGCAGGGAAATAAATTTATTACTTCACTATGAGTTCATGAGAGGGAGATCAAATGTGTATTATATTTCATGCCGTAGAATTCACTGAAATATAGAATATTTTCAGACTGACCTTAGTCAGCTAACCCTTTGATCATGGACAGCACATCTCAAATTCCCTCCTTTCACACTTTCCTATACTCAATGCAACATTTAGGAGTCTTTAAAGTTGGGGTTTTTAGAAAGAAAAGGGGAATGCCTGCTGGTGTTATAGCCTTTTCATATCGTTAGGCTGTGTGATGCGATTGCCAAGGAAATTTTGAAGCTGACATTCCAAGGTCTTGATCTAGACATCAGCTCTATGTAGGCAGATCTACGCTCGTGATTTAATTGGGATTGCTGATGTCTTCAGGGATCTGTCCAGACGGGCACCAGTCTGCTATCAGAGGAAAGCCTGTGTTGCATACAAGCATTTCCCTCATCTTTCTGCTTTAATGACATCTTTCTCCAAGAAAAATGCTGAATCTTTTCCAATAACTGCTAAAGTGTATTTGAAATAAAAATCTCATTCCTCTGGAGACTTTCCTCACTGATAAATGGACTATTAGGCTCTTCAGCCAAAGAAGATATTCATATCTTCCAAAAATTGAAAGAACATATTAATAACCGATCCTGTGTCTTAAATAAATTCCGTATTAAGTTGGATAAAACATATTTTTAAGAACAGGAAATGACACCAAGCCCAATTTGATACACATCACTGGGTAAATAAGTGTGTAAAGTTATCCTTGTGTTTAAATGCTTGTAGGATAAAAAATGAATTACTTTAGGTCTACTCTGCTAAAACTCTGTGGAACTTTTGACTTTCTTAAAGCCTTTGCCCTGAAGCTAACTAGAAATTTTGGTAAAGCCTTTCCTGAAGGATGTTTCTAGTCACCAGAATTGAATTGATTGTGCGAGGGAGAAGCAAACACCTAGCCCATGATATCTGACTCAGACCAGAGACTCGCACCTTTTTCTCCTGTGATTGTTTATCATAAAGTTCTTTTGGGTTGTCTCGGTTATTTTAATACAATGCAAAAAGGTTCAAAAATATTAAAGTTTGTCTCTGGACAAAAGAGAACTTGAAAAGATCAGGATGGGTAGATCGCCTTTGCCCTGATTCTACTTCATTTCACACGGCTTATTTAGTGAGCAGATGCTTTTGATATCATTATAAACTGCAGCACACCTAATTTAATTGGTGTTGCGTTGCCTCTCTGAGCGAGCACTGTGCGACCGTCCCCCGTTTACGGAGGGGAAACAGAATCCCCTTATGGAACCTCTAAAGAAAGCCATTGCAGCTTCTAATTGTCTTTCAGACATTATGCTGGGAGCTGCAGCAGTTCAGGGGCTGAGGCACAACATCTCAGACATCTGTGCCGCAGGGGCAGGGCCCACGGCTGTGGGGCTGTAACCTTGTCAGCCCTCTGTGCTCATCCGTCACAGCCGCTCCCAGCCTGGCCTCACCTGCTGTCCTCGCTCCCTGCCAGATGTGCCTGACCTCTAGGATCTGACAGCTGAACTGTTTATCTTATCTCCTTGCCTGTAACGTTACAAGAAAATGAGTCCTTTTAACGGAACCGGTTAGAGTTTAGAGTTACCTCAGTGGTGTTCAAGGGTAGAGGCGGAAGACAAACTGTGTTTAGGTACTTTAAAAATGATGCCTGTGTTTATGAAGGTTTTAATGTACTATGGTAAGCCAATCTCAGTTCCAAACTCCTAGAACCTAATTTCAGGTGAAAAACGAGAAAGCTTAGAAGGGAAAGTGGAAGAAGGTCCTCTCAAGAAGGGGAAGGAATGGAAAGCTGCCGTAAAGAACTCAAAGTCCTTTGGAGAAAAGGACCCTCAGGACTTGTACTTCACCCACATTGCTTCCTTCCTGATCTAAAATTTAAAACCCCGTGCACTTCACTGGAGGGTGGATCTGTGGGAGATGCACAAGTTTTGAACCCGTTTTGCAAAGGTGAAAGGTGGATCATTGCTTTCCTTTTCATTTTCTCCTTTTGTATCAGCAGTATCAAATTTTCTGAATGTGCAAGCACTGTCACAGCAGTGCATTGTCCTTAGATTTCCAGCCTGCTGTATGCAATTCCGTGATGCTGGGATTGCTAGAGACGAGCGCTAGACTCGTCCAATGCTTTCTTGAAGTGCAGACCCATTCAAACACCTCGAGGTTCAAGTAGCACTTGTTAACACTCACTGGAAGATTCTGCAGCAGGAGCTCTCAGCATATTTTTGCTTAGTGGACTTTCTTTTCACACAACTCCTCTTCCTGCAGCTAAAGCGCTGGCTTGTTCTGCTCGCTCATGGGGTTGTATGTGCTAAGCAAATTGTCTGCCCTCTCCCAGGAACTCTACACGTTTTAAAAGCTTGCCAGTTGTACATCCCACTGGTGTTAAAGTTTCACTCTGGCTTCAGTGGGTCAGCTTGAGAAGAAGTTTAGGGGTGGATTTTCTACTTGTAGGTCTGCTGCTGTATGGGAGATTTACAGCCTTGGTCAGGATTCTTTTAATTTTCCTTTAGGACTTGAATAGTAAAGCAAGTTTAGAAGGAATTCAAAGCAAAATCGTATCAGTCTGTGAAGAATTATATAAGCACATGGAAAAAAAAAAATGATTAAGATTGTTCATTCATGTTCTGAAGGATCCCGGATCAAAATAGATATCTCAATTTTGTTTGATTGCTTTGAGTAATTATTACAAGGCCTGGGTAACATGAAATTTGAAGGACTGTTTCCACAGTTGTCTAAGGGTGCCTTTCAGAAGGTGTTTGCATTCAGTGAGATTTAGATTCTGGGGTGATTTGAAGCCCACCTTCCCCCCTGCTTTCCTTTGGAGTGGGTTATGTATCCTTTGTTTTCTTAGGTGTTTGTGTTAATCTTGAACCAGTGAATCGAACAGCCCACTGTTGTCCTGGCTCTGAAGAATGGCAGAAATCTTTTTCGGGAAAAATAGGGCAGCTGAAACCCATACAGACAGGTTGGTTTGAGGGGCAGGTGGATGAAGGGATCTGCCCGGTAGTGATGGGTGTTCTGATAGATCAGCAGTGCAAGCACATCTCTTAAAAGTTTGATTTTAAATCCATGAACTATTCTACATTTTGCAATGCTTTTATTTCAATATTATTTGCTTTAATGGGTATAAAATATTTAAAACTTTGTGGAAAGCCTAAGAAATAAAAACACCATCTGTCTTTTTTCATTATCAGGAGTCTGTTGATTAATCTATGTTGTAAGTGAAGCAAAATATAAGAATATAAGCAGACTCTTTTTGTTGTTTTGTTTTTTTTTTTTAGCCGTGCCATTGGACACAGCTGCCCTGAAGTCAGGAAATGTTAGTAAAGTTTTGTCTGCTTTAGGCTGGTACTGAAGACCAAGAGAAGAATCTCTTCAATTTCACTGCAGTGTTCATTCAGGGGTTGTTTTATTTGTTTGTTGTTTTCTTTTTTTAATAATAGTTGTCCACACACTTTGTGCTCTCTGGTGGAGTAGAGGGAAAAAAGGAATAAAGTTCCAAACAGTGCAAGTTTAGGGACGGGAGGGAGGGAATTTATATTGAGTTGGTGGAGTCATACCGTTTTAGGTAATCTTGACCTAATTAGTCTAATGGAACATAGTCCAGCACTAAGCATTTGTGCTCGGATTTTTCAAAAAGTAAAGATTAAATTTAAAGAGATTAGACAACTTTTTTTTTCCCCCCCTCTGCAAGATATTAGCTGTTCAAAAATGACAAAAATGTTCTTAAGCCTCTCTGAAGGAAGGGTGACCAAACAGACTGCCTTTTGTTTAGCGATGGAGCTTGCTTGCAAGCCATGGAGAGGTGGTGTCCGGTCACTGTGTGCGGGACCCAGAAACATGACTTATCTATCGCCAGTAAAGCGAATCAGGCTGGGGTATTAGCAGGGGGATTAAAAGTCGAAGTTGCTAGTGCAGCAGTGAAAACACTGGCCACCCACAAGCTCTGCTGGAGAGACAAGTTTGTAACAGCTTTCTCTAAATGAGAGGAAAAATTGGGGCAATGGTCTTCCCAGTGCTAATGTAAATGAGCCTTGGATTCATTATAATGATACTGACCTGGTGTTAAGGTATGGATAACAGATGCCACTGACTTCAAATAGCGCTCGGGCTTCTGCATGTTCATGTGACCTCTGGAAATGAATGCAGGTTCCTGAATCTTGCCCTTAGGTAGTTTGGAGACCTTCATGATACACACATGCAGATGGTGAATGTTTTAAGCAGCTCTACCAGGAAGGAAGTTAAGGCGCTGATGTTGCAGGAGGTGCTCCCTGTCTGCTGCCTAGACCTAATCAGGTCTGGTTCAGATGGTCAGCTGTTAATTTTTTAATGTTTCATTTAAGGGGATAAAAGCTGCTAATAAATATGCAATACTGTGGGGATTTCAACTGGTGATTGTCGTTCTTTAGTCCACAGAGGTCATATACAGGGCATTGTCCAAAACCTTTTCCTCCTGTCCTTGGCTGGTGGTCCGTGTGAATTGAGTTTGTGACTTTAAACCAGTTCTTGATAAACTGTAATTTACAGACCCATCAACTTGATGTGCAGTAATCAGCTTCCATATTCCAGTGGTTATACTGGCCATGAAGGACAAATTGTATTGTCACTTTATCTTGCCTTTCATTTTCTGCCTTTCTTTTGGTAAGGATATTGCAAACCCTCGTGTTCATAGTCTAATGGGCTTTCAGATAAGCGCAGTACTTGGGGTCGGTCCAGACAGTTGTGTATATGTACATGTACATCATATGTCTAGTGGTGAACTCCTAATTTATGAGAAACTACAAATGCCTGTAGTTAAAAAGGACTTCTTCAAAATTATGATGCAAGATTGAGCATGGAAGTGTTTTGGTCATAAGCTGACCAAGGGCAAGCTGAGTCCTGTGGACCCAGAGCGAAGCAGGACGTGTCAAACCTGATTTAAAGCAGTTGGGTGGATTTTACCATTTAAACTAGTAGCAACAATCAGATTTTCTAACACTGTTCTGAACAAATTCTTATATTGTGCGTCTGTGTTGAGCCATTAGAGCCTCAAACCATCTCAGCCAATGCCAATATGGATTTTTCGTAGGTTGATCTTGTTATTTTTTAATGGTTGGCATTAAACAGCATCACTGAGAATCACCGGTAATGAGAAGCAGGTATTTCCACACTATCTACAGACCCCCAGAGAGGTGACACACACAACTGTAGCGCAGCTATTTTGCTGTCAAACTTCAGCAGATAGCTGTAAGCCTCAGAACTGCAGATCCAAATGCAGAGGGACCAGCTCTGCTTTCCATGGGAGACAGGCAGAACAGTAAGATGCTGGGAGTGCCACCTTCAAAGCAGGCAGTGCTGGTGGTGTGGATATTTTAATCTCCGTTTTTCTATAGCATGTGGAAGAGTACAGAAAAACTTAATGGCTTTATCTGCCTTTTTGGTAGTTGATTAGTGATCTTGATTATCCACCTCCAACCCATTCCAGATGTGGCTGGTTGTGGTCTGGTTGAGCTTGGTACATCATGAGAATTTGTAAAGTGCTTGGGAGTTGCCATGGAGTTCTGGGAGGCTTTTCCTAAAGTACCTAAATGGAACTTGGACACAGTTCTCCAGACTGACTTGTCCTTCAGCTTTGCCAGGAGAACGCTGATACTTGCAAGCTGCATGACTACATGCATAAGATCTTGTGACAGGCCGTGTTGGATAGTTAATGAGAGAGGGTACAGTACGAGGTGCATATTTCAGAGTAACTGTGGACACTGGCAGCTTCCATGGGGAGTTATTGATATGCTGTAAATTTTTATACTCGGTTGATGGTCTGGGAGAGTCGGCTGCACAGAGCCATGCCCTGAACATAAATCCAGCCTCTCGGAAAGTGCAGCAGACCAGGATTCAAGCTCAGTTCTCTCCGTTCATTCCTTTCAAATCTCTGCCCTGACTTCCATGATTTGAAACTCCAAATATTTAGAGAGGTTAAAATTCTAAAAATCATTGCATACGGTAGAAAACATCCAGTGTGCTTTACACTCATCTCTCAAATTCTCTCCTTACAAAAATACTGCTTTCTGCTACAGGGATTCTGGTAGTCTGGAATGTGATGTCAGTCACCATCTCCCAAAAGAACGTATCAGAGTGGAGGCCCTGGGTGTGCTGTGAGGCTGTGCTGTCTAGAGAAGGGAGAACTGCTTTGACTGAGATAAACTCCCCGCCAGTGTTTGCTTGTTTTGCAGTGTTGATTTGAACAGAGTACCTCCGTCAGGGCTCTGACATGGCGAGGGCAATCTCATTAACGACGCTGGGATCAGCACCGGCCCCATTTGCTTCCACTGGTTACCAATAGCTCATTATTGAGGCAGATGATCTGGGAGGCTTTTGGAAATGGTTTTGAATTTGTTTAATCTTTACATTTGGAGAGCTTTGAATAGCTTTTCTGCACAGCTTTGCGCTTCTAGGTTCTGACGGGTCAGAAGCAAAACAAGTGTCTCAGTTAGTTCAAACAGTATTGTTATTTGTTAAAAATCTGGTGAGAAACCCTCTTCTCCTGACTTAGCAGATTTAGTTGGACTTGGAAGGATTTTAGTTATCCCAGATTGTTTTAAGGCTCAGTCATGTAAGGTGGAAAGGTTGTGAGACCCTTAACAGTGCACCCACAGTCCCCCAGTAAAGCCTCACCCTTGCACCTGTGCTTCTTGTGGTCCTTAAACGTACCTATACAAAAGAATAAGGAATGTTTGCAGTATCTTTATGAAGTCCTGATTCTATCAGTAGGGCTTTTTTTATTAACAAACCCTTTGACTTTGAAGCCTTGGCTGAAATACTTCTTGACCTTTACAAGTGAATCGGTGAGACACTAACCATGTGAGGTGGGTCATATGGAACAGATTTAGATACAAACTCATATCATCCTACCAGAGGAATGCAAAGTCTCTCCCGATCCCTTCCACAAAGCTGCATCATGTGTGTGAGATAAATCCAAGGGACATAAGGGGTTGCCAGACAGTGCTAAGGACAATAACTTTGCTATCTCAAACAAAACAGGCAGCGCTGCTTTGAGATTTCACTCTTAAAGGTGTAGTAACCTTCTCCCTTGACCATTGTGAGTTTCTAAGGGAGGATGTTGGGGAATGGAAAGAAGAGGGATTTATAACTGTTGGGGAATGGAAAGAAGAGGGATTTATAACTGTTGCATGTCTGTGGTGGTCTGGCAAAATGTGTAAGGGACTGCTGTGCTTGAAGGTGCCTTTGGAAAGCTGCATAAGATTTTAAGAAGTCAGAAGCAATAAAGAGTTCAACTTTTTTTCTGAGCCCCAGAGCATCCCGAGAGAAGCTTCCATCAGTTTTTGTTTTACACACCCCAAATAATTTCTTCCTGCAACAAATCTACAAGGGTTAACAAGGGCTTTCCCGAGAGCTTGGTGGTGAACGTTTTCCCTTCCATGTCATCGCTTGTGCATGCTAACATGAGTGCTGCTCGGTTAGGAGAGGCTACCTGGAGTGCATGCTGAGAAATGCAGCTTACGTGCCTTAGCAATGCATAAACCAAAGAAACCTGCTCGGGTGTGCAATATGTGGAGCAGAGGAAACAAGCAACAGTGAGAACTGTGGAGGTTAAGAAGTTTCACCAAGTTCAGTGTCCCACGTGTGGAGCTGGTGCTGTGGATCCTCAGGACGGCCATTGTGATAAACGTTACTCTAGTTTGCGATCTGCTGCTTGGGTAACTCTCTTGTGCAATAACCCTTTTAGGTACTCACCTATGACGTGGGGCATCTCACTTGCCTTGTTTTGATGGTACTGAATAAAGGCTCTGTGGATTTTGGAAATTATTCTGAGAAGAAGCAGTTATTGTTTTACTTGTACTAAGGCCATGAGTGGGAAGAGCATCTTTAAACCCCTAGGCAATAGTTTAGCTGATTTGGACATGTTCTTGTTGTCTTGCTTTCTGCAGGAGGAACTGCTTCAGCAGGAAAGGTTGACAGTGTGCAGGCCCTAGTGATTAAGACATTTTTCCCCAGTGAAAAAAGGAAATTACGTCTTCCCTTGGGAACGGGAGGAGGATTTACACAACACAAGACCATTATGGTCATCTTCTGCTGCTCATTTTGATGGAACCTGCAAATCCAGCTGGCAGAGATCATGCTTAAGCTTTTGACAGAGACAAAGCTTAAGGCAAACCTATTCTTTAGCATTTTATTTGATGATCTCTAAGTGACTAACTATATAAGCACCTCCCTGCTTAGTGTCGTCATCCTTTCTGAATCCTTGTCTAGCTTTCCCATTGATTTCTAAAGGGAGAGTAGACACCAAGTACCAGTAGTGTGTCTAAAAGTTGGGCATTGTGATGCCCAAATTCTGTTTAGGCACTAATAACTTAAGTTTTGGGTACGCGGTGGGCGTTGAGTTCTGTTGGAAGTGTAGCCACCAGTGTGTTAGAAGGGGAACTACTGAGGCACAGCACTTTAGTGGCTGGGCTCCTGTTGGGACTTCTGAACCCTGGGTGACCTGTTTTTTTGCTGGGGAAGGGTAGGAAAATGTGAGCATCAGGCCTGCTGAGACAAACCTTTGCAATTTTAGTTAGAGAGGTGTCAGACTCTTGACCAACATCATTCTTCATTCCCTTATTTCAGAGCTTTTTCTTTCAAAGTGCTTTTGCCTTAGGACTCTACAACTCTGACCTCTAGCACCAATATTATACCTTTAATTATGTCTGCTAGACAAATATGTCACCTTCAACTTACTTTAGTTGTGGCACGCTATGAATCTCCCTTAGCCAATGTACTGTAAGGTTCTGGGGTTTGACAATGCTATTAGCAGGGAAGCATTTTAAGCTGTTCATTGTATAATCATCCCTGTAAGGTGGTGGTTTTCTCTAAATTAATCAGCAGGGCTTGTATTTAATCAACAATGATCCATGTATATTTTTTCCTAAGATTACAGACCTCTGTCTCAGAGTTTCATGGTAAGCTGGATTCTGCAGTTTATCTGATTTGTGGGATTTTAATAAGTTTGGCCTGCACATAAGTAAATGTGCTCTTGACCTTGAGCATAATAGTAAAAGAGGAGCTATAGCCTCTGCGTGTGTTTGCTGACAAAGCAAACAGTTTAAATGGGGAAATTAAAATTTTATTTTCTTCCAGTATTTCTCCTTTTTTAGTTAACCTATGGCAGAAGAAGAATACAGCTTGGGCTACATCTGCACCAATCCTCAGATTATTAATATTCCTATTAAAGAGCAATGAGGATAAAGAGCAAATGGGGAAGAATAGGAATTTCGTTTGCTTGCTGGCACTACGGTGTAAAACATTATTAAGATGATTTGTTAAATAATAGAAAGGGTTTTTCATTTCCTAATTTTCCAGCTGCAGCTGAAGCTATCTCCCGGCAACCTGCTTCTCATTCCTTAATATTTAGACTTATGGACCAATTTGAGAGTATTTTCTTTCCCGCTATGATTAATGCTTCTATGAAACAATGTCATCGCAAGCCATCTACCTACCTTGTCAGCTTGGCATCAGTCTGGCTGTGCTGTGCTGTAATTTATGGCTTCAGCCAGTAATTTGCAAATCTAATGTTGGGGAGGCTATGAGGATCTGAAATTTGAATGCTTTTTACTGATTTGGTAAATATCTCCCCCATTAGTAAAACAAATGGCACAGGGATCAGACATCATCTCCAAGGCTCAATAAATATTTTATCAGCCATAATGGAAATTGTCAAATTGATCTAATTGTACAATACGTTATCAACAAGATATCAAAGTTGGACATGGCCTCTGCCCTTGTCTATCATTTGCAGGCTTTTGTCTTCGATTGCGACTTCCTGGGAGAAAAGTAGGGAAGTGCAGAGTTCACCGCAAAGTAGCGTGAATAACATACCGAGAGAATATCCATTCAGAAGATAAATTCTGGAGAAATAATTAACTCTCCCCTGCTTGACTATAAAGCAGGACTGCAGAAGGTTCATGTAAATCTCCCAGATGGTAACTGATATTTTTATGGTGAACCTATACACATCGATCTAATACATAAAGGCAAATTATCCATCATGGATACTGCTTTTGAGGTAACATTCATGGCTTCATTCCTTTTCGAAGGGGCTGACTGAGTGAATTCAGAAGCAAATCTTAGTTCTCTGGCAGCAGCTGGGAGATTATTTGATTAATTTATTTTTTAAAGTTTAGGAGAAAAATGACCTAACTTTAGCTAAAATTTAATGTAATTATTACTCTGCTTGAATTCAGTGCAAATGGTCAGGCACAGGAAATCCAAATTTGTAAATAATTAAAGATGTATTTGGATGCCTAATTTTAACAAGATAAAATTAAAGACTTTGCCATGCTTGTAGAGGTGCCTTGATAAACTTTATCCTGTAGAGATATTTAAATTAATATAGCTCTTTTCAGATCTTTGGGGGGATGTGTGTGTGTGTGAGGGAATATCATGCACTGATACAGAAAAATCCATTTACATAAAAATGATGAGAGCAATTTCTCATTTAAGAATTTCCTGAAAAGTAGAAAGAGGAGAAGGTTACTCTGCCTGTGGGAGTGAGAGAAGCAGTATCACAATGTTCTCCAGCTGCCTGTTCCCTCCAGAAGATCTAAGGAGGCAGCCAGGATCCTGAGGGCTCTGAGGAATCTTGTATCTGATGGAGTACATTTCTGGTATTTCTCAAGGTGGAAAGTCTTGTCATCCTCGCTTGCTGAAAGCATTCCATTTTCAGCCAGCCTGTTAATATTTAATGGGTAGGGACATAGGAAGAAACCAGGGCTGTGCACAGAACCGGTCACAAAAGCATGTGACTGCCTTCAACTGGTCCACCAGTATACAGCGGTTTTGTTCCTTTTTTCCTTCAAGTACCCATTTTCTAGGAATGACAGGATGCTATCTTGGGCCTGTTTTCTCTGAGCCTCAGGTTGCTTATTGCTAAAAATGGGAATGTCAGTACTCCACTGCTTCGGTGAGATTGTGGACATTGCCCGAGCGCTTGAGATCTTTGAACAAAAGAAATGGAAGAGTCTTCTTTTCTTTTTCCTGAAATTATTGTTTGGGTCTCAAAGCGCCCAAACTTGGCAGTGTCTCCTGCTGGGTACCTAGCTGAAGAATGTCAGTGGTCTTTTCCTAGAGAATCTTAAGCATGTTCTTGGATGCAGCCCCTAGTTATGTTTTTCATTAGATCTCTTGGAGGCTTAAAGAGAAGGTCTATGCTTGATGTTTTTGGTTTCCTGTCATTTTGAATAGAAATAAGGAAAGAGAATGTGGTGTCTTAACAGGAACCTTGAGTGAAAGTAGCTTTAGGTAGCACCATCTTTGAGGAAGTGCTTAAAATTTAAGCTAACAAACTGCAAACATCCTATAATGTGTTTCTACCGTTAGTTCGTTGGGTACAGCTACTTTTTGCATTGTAAATAGGGAACAGAAGTAAATGAAAACGTGTGTGGAATTAGAATAAATTTCAGGATGTTAATAACTGGGCACAAGTAAGATCACAATATTCATTAACCCAATGAAGGGTAAAGGGGTATTTTAACAAAACACAGCAGACAGATAACTAAGACCAAGTTCAGCCTGGGCTTCAATGCAGCCTGTAGCCTCGGGGTTGAGTCGGGAGAGGTTTTTAAACGTAAGCCATATGCTTGTCCTTTCTTTCAAATGTTCTTTTAAAGTATACGTTCAGTTTTCCACCCCTGCACTTGGTTGTTCTGTTTTATGCGCAGTAAGCATGTGAGTTGTTTACTGTGGTTTTCTCCACAGGAGTTCTGGATATGATTTTTTTTTTAAACAGGATCTGAGCATGATGGAGTGATAGCTCGATACATAATATCAAGATCTTGGCATTATTAACCAATGTTTTAAAATACTGAATTCAGATAGCTTTGGGCTCTGTTCTGTAGCAACATGGTAAGAAGTGAATGTAATTAACTTTGTGCTTAGGAGGTGGTGCATCTAAGTATTTGGTTCACTCAGTTGCAATGTAAGTTCCTTTTCAGAGTGACGTTTTGCTAGGTCTGTTTTCAGACTAGAGCTGTAGAAGAAAAATGAGTGGCCACCTTGCCTGGCAGTGCAGGCAGATGTGAAGCGTTTTCTGTTAGGAATTCTTTCCTGTTAAGATTTAGTAGATGGTGAAAGTGAAGAGTCTTTGAGTTATTTGGGAGCTAGAGAGGTCATGGGGGATTGCAGCGTGGACCGTGCATCTTGGAAGAGAGGCAGATGTTCACAGCAGTCCCTGCTCAGCCACAGACAGTGCGATAGACAAGAAGTGGAGCTCCTCGCTCTGCAAGTCTTCTAGCAGTGCAGGTAAAGAAGGAACCAGGTTGTTACGTGTACTTAAGGGCAGGTATATTGAAGTGTCTGATACTGGCCATGCATCAGGAGTCTGTAGACATCCTCTGTATCAGAATGGAGTGATCTGCCAGCAGGAGAGACATGAGCTGTGGTCAGCACAGGTCCTTTTAGATCTCAGGGTCTTGAATCTAGTAATTTCTTTCATACTCTTTTTCCTCGGTAGAGTGCTACAGTTGCTTTATAGATCTAAGGGGTTTTCCTCCCCTCTTTCCTGTCCTGCACTCTCCCGTGCTGACTTCCATGAAGGTGCAAACTTACAGAGCAGTGAAGATTTGAGCCATAAAATCTCAATGATGGGTTCTTTTTTTGGCCTGACGGGGAGGTGACTAGTTCCCAGGCTCTTGCCTCCTGACCACTGTGTTCTCTGTAGCATCTCAGAAGCATGGCAGTATTTTGTTTCTCTCTAGCACCCATGCACAGAGCACACAACCATTTTGTTTGAACGATTCAAGTGATGACAGACTTGTGGGTGTGAGCAAACCCAGACTTTAGCACCGATGATCTGCAGCACAGCAGTTCACTTTGGGGAGAGAGCTATTGATTTTTAATGCAATCCTTCGTTTCTTTGCATCCTGCACTCCCACCTCCAAATCAGCAGACCTAGATTTTTATCTGTAATGGCTTTTGGTGAGAGGAAGAAAAAAAAAGCTGTTCTTAAGCATTCATTTTCTAGGCCAACAATAACCCCAGCCTAGACGAATAACCCCCTCCTAGTTCCGACAGAGAGAAGTGTTAGACTACACAGACAGTGAGGTCATTCATAGTCACTATTGTTTCTTGATAACCCAATTAAGAAAGTGCAATATATCTAGCCTGTTTCCATTTAATTATCTAATTTGTCTGAGCGAGTCGGACTAGCTATCTCCTGTGCACTCTGGGGTTGCTGTCACACCGCGGACTGCTCCTGCAGCGTGCTCCCCAGGTGCTTTTCATTCATTTGACCTATAGTCATAGACAGTTATAAATCAGGGAGGTAGAGAGAGCCATCACATCGCCTTCCCTTACTTTATCATTGGGGGGAAATGTGTGCGCGAGATTGAGAGTCACAGTGCTATTGCCCTCTTGCTAATCTAAGACCCAACTTTAATAAAGATATTTTATAGTCTTCCATTTAGAACTAAAGCCGGCTGGAAAAAAAGAAAAAAGGTTTGTGTTGTGTAGGGGGAAAGATTTGTCAGCGTGGATGTTCCGCGGCAAAGGGTCAAACGCACAGTATTAATATCCGATGGAGAAATTATCGATACCTGTGTATCACTGTTATTAACATGCTCTGATGTTTGTGAATACTCTCTTTACGGTGGTTATCACTGGTGCTAAATGCACTTCTGGAGATACCTGTCTGAAGCGCGGGAATAATTTCAAGTGAACAGCCCATTACCTTCAGTCTTCTGAAGCTGTACAAATTAGCAGCTAAACTGCAGGAAAACCGTTTCTTGAAGGTTTGTTCTTCTTGATCTATTAGTGCTCTATCATATTACCCAAAGCTTTCTCATTTGCAACATTTCAGTTCACAGATTCAGGGATCTCGTTCCTGGAAATGTGTTCAGTAAACTTAATGTGGTTGGTGCAAGACACTGAGGTCTGGACTCATGGGTTTTGTTTTCTTCTTTTTTTGTTTTTACTGAGTCATGGTTGTTTGGCTTTGGACACCGGGTTCCACTTTTAGGCACTTATTCAAGTGATGTAATGTTCTAGAGGTGCTTGTGTTCTGGCTCGTGTAAGAGTGCTAATGTTGTCTTCAGTTTATCCGCCCGCACGGTGCTGTTGATGCTTGGGAATTGATTTTACCAATCAGACCCGTGGTTCAGCTGATCCGTACCCTCTGTCTAATGGCAATAGGTGTTTTAGAGGTGAAGGAGAGAGCCTGAGAGGGGAGGTATCTTTCAGAATAGGGGATTCATCTTAATTCAGGGAGTGTTTTCATGACTTTTCAAGCGTGAAAGACCTAACAACACCAGATCCTCCTAGTTGTCTGATACAGTGCAGTTCTCTTGTGCTTACTTGTGGTTCAGTCCTCTTTGAACGACCCACCCATAAATGTTGCGCTAGATGTGCTGCAGACCTTTCTCAGAGATAAAAACCACCTCAGAGATTTGTCGTCTGGTTGGAGTGAAGCTCTGCAGGCCAGAAAGACATCTTTTGAGGTTTATGGGCTTGATGTAGTGAAAATGAGGCACCTGAAAAATTCTGCTTTGTAGGGATTAGAGAATATTTGGGGTTTTTGCTGTTGTCACATTGACTTCTCAGTATAGCAGCAACGCTCTCATTTACATTGAGGTTTGATTTTTGGAAGCCAGGGACATCCACCCTTCCTAAGGTTGTGGGTGTGTTGTTTTTCTTTTCTTTCTGAGGTTGTTTGAGCTGCTGCTGTTTCTGAAGAGGTGTGTTCTGCGCTACTTGAAGTTAACCATGAACTGTGCTATCTGCTGATAGCGTGGGGATTGTTTGCTTTTCTACAGTCCTGTGTCCAAGCAGGTGGACAAATACCTGAGAAGGGTTTGGCTTTGTTTGTGTTGTGTTGTGTGTGGCTTTCTTCCTCTCGCCTCTCCACCCCTTTTAACCCTGTTGTAGAAGTGCTCTCGCACTTCCAGGGGAGCGTGTTTTGTCACGCTGAATCATGTTTAGAGGAGAGTTTAGCCGTGCAATCAGAAACTTGGTGCTCTGAGTGTGTTTCCAGCAGATCACTGAACGTTTGGCTAATGAGCTAGCCAAAGGATGGAGGAGGAGCTCTGTGAATTTATCTGATACGTTGACAAATGAGTGTCTCATGCCGTGTTTGTAGCATGTTATAATTCAACAAAATCGTGCGGTGTGATTTCTGTAATCTGCTCTCTCTGTTTAACAGGGATTATCAGATCACATGGCTTACACAACAGGTTGGGAAGTAGCGTTGGAGAAGTTTCTGAATGTGCTCATTTGGTGTTATATGTTCTGAAATACCAAAGTATTTGGTATCTTGTTGAAATAATTATTATAATGCACTGATAGCCTATTTCATCCATAAAAGTCAAACCACCAAGGTGCTTCCATGCTGCAGGCAAGTGGACTGATGCGTGGAGAGCTATCTCTGTCCTGGGCTTGCAACAACAATTTGCATATTCTCTTTCAACATGACCTTTATCAAAATGCCAAACAAGGGGATATTGCTTTCTATGGAACAAGGGCACGTGTGTCTATAGTTTTGCAAATATATCTCAGTCCTTACTTAGAATATCTTTGGCTATTTCTTAGACCTTGGGGGATGTATGTACGTGCTTTTCTGATTAGCATGTGCAACCAAGGATCGAGGAGGAGGGTGGAGCTTCCTCTGCTGCTTCTGGCCTCGTATCTGAAGCAGGTGTCCATCCAAAAGGTTTCTAAGTACAGAGAACGCTAGTTGCTTTTACACCAAATATGCAGAGCGAAAGGGTGAATGTTCATGCGACTGGAGATTGACTGTAGCGTCCTCTGTACCCTGTCGTCATTGTGGGAACACTCCTGAATGCCCAGGTGATGAAGTTGTCTGCCTGGTCTTCTCTGAACATTGTTGCTACTAACGGGTGCTATGAACAGTTCAGTTGCCCTCCTTGTGTGTCTGAGTTCCTGTACCTACTCATCTGTCCAAGAGAAGAATCAGTTAGTTTACTTGAAAATGTAGAGAATTAAAGGCAAGACAGAGCACTGCAGTGGAAATCACTCCAGTGATACAGAGATTTTTATTCAGATAAGAAGAATGGGGTGAGGTGATTTGATCCTCACACACGTTTTATCCAGCAGGGTAAAACCCTCTTGTTGGGTTCATAATCCCTTGCAATTGGTGCCAGAAATCCTGAATTTGCCTACTGCGTGTAAGAATGTGGCTTACTAGCCACGCGTAGTCACATATCTTCTATTCCTCGGTATGTGCTTCATCCTTTCATCCCTTCCGTGTGATATTTCTTGGAACTTTTAATCTGGCTAAATAGGAAGATGGCTAGTTGTCTTCTGAGAGTCTGATGAAGTCCAAGCCTCTTCTCACAGGCACCTTTGTCACCTAAATCAGGTACCCCACGGGCTAATGTACCGTTTCACATCTGTCCTGGAAACCGTGCTGTCCGAAAAACTGTTGGGAGTGTTAGTGTTGGAGTGTGCCTGAAACGAAGCACTGAAATGGTCTTTGCACCTGTAGTTTGAGTTGTGCTTCGCAGCATAATATTCTGTCAAGTGCTTGGCTGACTGCCAGGAATTTGGGAAAACGTTTGTAAATCCTGAAAGCTTTGCATATTTCTCCCCAATGATTATTAGTTCAAATATTTATTCTGTGAAAAGACAACAGTCATTATTTGTTATTCTCTTGTTGAAAAGGGTGGGTTGCCCAGTCCTGGCACTGTTTTCACAGTGGTGTCTGCGGTGACCGGCCCCCCAGTTCCTGCAGGTAATTTCTGCAGGTCTGTTCCCATGGCCCTGTACTCGAGAACACTTCTGCCAGTGACGTGCGGGAAGAAACCGCCGCAGTGAAAAACTGAAGCGGGGTATTGGAGAAACCAATGAACTGAGTGTGATTACTCCAACCAGTTAGCAGATGCTGAGAAAAAATCAAAACGTTCAGAGCAAACACAATCTGTTAGCATAGTCGGGCTGAGTTTGCGATGGATGTGATCTGTGCCCGTTTGTCTCCGCAGTGGATTTCAGATCCAGGCAGAGGACCTGTTCGTTGGGTCACTCGCTGCCATGCTCTTCTCCAGGGAATGCAGCAAGGGCTTCCTTAAGGTTACCAGTGGACGATGTCTAGCAGATTATGTGTAATACTTTCGGCAAATGTTAATTCATTGAGTCCAGGAGTAGATTTTTGGGTCTTGCTCCTGTGCAGAAGTTGCTGCGTTACCCTCACTTAGCATCTCGTTTCATGGTCTCCTCCTGCTCTCCCTCCCCCAGCAGTCTGAGGAACCACAAGGGTAAAGTCTGTGTCCTTTTAGATGGCAAAATGCCTGCGAAGGATCCTGTGCTCGTTTCCATTATGATAAAAGACAAAACAACTAAATTAAATTGGAAGCAATCTCTGCATTACACAAGTCTGCACACTGCAGAATTCTCAAAACAAAAGAGGTGCAGGGGAAGCCAATCACCGTCGGAAAGGAGGGAAAAAGCGTCTCTGGACTAGAACTTTTACTGCTCCTTAACTCAGAATGGAAATATTTTAACTCCTCCACAACCAGAGCCATTTAAGGTGCAGAATGCACAGAGCAAAGCCAAGAAAGTTGCACTGAACCCGGATGTTACCTGAATTTTGTGCTGTTAAGAAATTAGATCATTTCGGAGCAACCAGGCCTGCAGTTAACGTGGGTGCCTTTGCTGCGGTGGGGTTGTCTGAAGCTGCAGTTTGCACGTGTTCACCAGGGAGATGCGTTAGCCAGCTAGAGGGAAAATGTGCTAGTGACTTGGCAGGGTAAAAATGCAGAGGAAATCCAAACTGTCTTCTAGCACTCAGATTCTCTTTTTCCCTTAAAAAAAAAAATAGTCGAAACTTTGAAAGACTAGACTGTTATTTGTTATGGTTAAATTGGCCACTGACCCACTGGCATAGAACAGAATCTTTTGCAAAAACTTGTTGCTAGATTTTATTTCACTGGAAATGGAGCAATGGAAAAGTTAACTGATCAGGTATCTTGCCTCATCCAATTTAATTATTTTAAGCAAAAAAGTGGAAAAGAAAAAAAAAAAAGGTGGTTGTGGGGGTGGGGGGAATTCCTTGGAGCTCAAGTCACAATGTTATTATCAATTCAAATTCAGTGAGCTTTTTTGTCCCTTAGCTCTGAATGGAACCTGAGCTTCCGAGGCAGAGATGCTTTACCTGATTCTGGGTGCGTGCACATACATGCACTGAAAATAAGGCTAATATTTTTAGCCTTCTTTAATCTGTTTTAGAAATACATGGAATAATCGACTTTTTATTATTTTACATTGAAATAATTTTTACAAATGTGCATTGATATGGGTTGAGAGTGAACTTTTCAGCCTTTGCAAAGATCAGAGATGATGTTCTTTGTTGCCTACTTGTGAATTAAATTTTCAGAAGGAGCACAGGAATATCAGGTCACACTGTGCCACCTACTTAAACACATCGCTAGTGAAAACTTTTGCCTAGATGACACCCGTAATCTTGAAGGAACTTTCATGCTCAGTGCTTAGGGAAGGGGAACTGCTGTGAACTCACCGACCAGGTGGGATGTGTCCAGGAAACGTGCTCAGCACTTTGCAGGATGGTCCCTCTCCCATGGCAGAGCAGCGCATCCACTGGGACAAGGACCGGTTGCTGCTCATGCTAAGGATGACCCGAGTGCCCGCCGCAGAGGTCCCTCACAGTAGGGTTCAGCTGCTTATGTAGCCCGGTGTGAGCCCTAGAAGTGGAAAGATGATTTTGCGGCAAAGGCTTTAAAATAGGACTTAGTAAAAGCAAAGATAGTTTCCTAGCCCTCGCTCTGTCGCCTTGGCCAAATCATATCTTGGGGCTTTAGTTTCTCACCTGTAACACTGACATTAAAATTCTGTGGTTTTCTGTTTGTTCAGGTCCAAAGTTTTTTGGGCGTGGATCTTGTGTGGATTTTGTCTTGATGGCATCTAGCAGAAGAAGGTCTTAATCTTAGTTGTAGCCTGTATAAATGACATTGAGACACACATGTGCTATAGTTTGAATTGGGGCTAGGTGCAGGCATTTGAGGACAAAACCTGGCCCCTAAAATGTATGTGCAAATACGTGCAGGATGCCCAGAAAATCTCATGAGCCTGCAGTTCATGGCTCTGAATTTTCCTCCATGGTTACAGCAGACAATGCCACCAGAAACTAGCACAGTGCGAGGAACATGTTAGCTGCAAGTGACAGCAGCAACTGTTTGCAGAAAAGCAGAGATTGTAGAAATTGGTGGTTGGCAGGTAATAGTTCGCCTTTATAGGTTTCACAAGAAGCTGTTTTTGCAGTGGATCGTCCAGCAGTGAGACCAGCATGGCATTGTGTTTAACAGATCTTGAGTTTTCCAGGATGGGATCACGAGTAAATGGTGGAGAGCTTACAAATCAAACCAAGCAAAAACTTATTTTTGCAGGCTTTCCTATTTGAGATGACCACGATAAAATATTTCTGCAGAAGTGATGTAATCGCATAATAAGGTTGTGATGAAAGCGCACTTTGCCCTTTCCAAAAAAAGGAGGGAAATATTTACATTTGGGAAAACAAGTCTTATTTTTTAAAAGCATTTCAAACAAACCGTGAGAATTCCAAGGTCTGTTGATAGACACTGTGGTTACCTGGTGGTGTCTCCCTCATGGCTGATAAGTTACAGCTTTATTTTGATAATGTACCAGCGGTGAGATAACTGAGACAAAGGAGGGGCTTTCTCGCGTTACATAAGTGGCTACCCTCAGGTAAAGCCACTCAGTTGTTCATAAATTGACCCATTGACCTTCTAATCACTGACAAATTATCCACTGCTTTATTCTACAGTCTTCATTATGCACTGTTATTAAACAGACTAATTTCTCTTTGATTAGGACAGGATCACTGAGGTGCAATAATGACCCTTTTCATCAGCTGCAGTGAGGGGTTGTGGAAGTATTTCTGTGATTTTTACGTATGTTTGTGTATATTGCGATAGTTCCCGTGGCAGATGCTCAGACATCTGTGATGCAGAAAGCAACACTGTGGGCTTTCAGGTGTCGTGTTTTATAACATGTTAGTGTTTTAAAAGCTGAAGTCCCTAGAGAGGAAGAGTCTTCATACAAGGTATCCCCTGTCCCAGAAATAGGAAAATCATGCAGGTTACTTCCGCGGCCCTTCCTCCTCCGGCGTTCAGCGGAGCCGCAGACCCGGTCGGCCCCTCCCGGCAGGGCTGCGGCCTCGTCGGCAGCGATGGAATCTGCAGCTGGTTTGGTGTGCGTGTCTCTGGACGGGGCTAAACCCTTCCCACGCTGAGCTGCTGCACCTCTGCGAGCCGGAGCTGCCTGCTGCGGTCACTGTGCCCACACCGGGGCTTTGTACAGGTGGAGGTGCTTCCACAGAAGGAGGTTTGTACACTAGTAAAACCCCACTATGGGTGACCTCTCCAACCGTTGATTGACGGAACGTTCTGAAGCCTGAGCTCTACAGCAGACTTTAAGTAAGTCTGGAGGGAAAAAAGCAGGAAATATGTTTTGCCTAAAATAACAGAGATAACTTGATGTTGCTTGCATGATATTTTTTAACGTTTCCCATCAGTCTTTTCACGAAAGCATTTCCAGTTTTTCAAAGGATTTATTGTGAAGGTATAAGGAGCATGGGGGAGGGCAAGCAAATTAGGGGTTTAAAATTACTATTAAGTATCTTATTTTCAACCCCCTTGACTGAGATCCTCAGTTCAGAAGGAAAGAAATCAATGAAGCATAGTCTACATTTTGAAAGAGAACTAGTGAGCTTAAGTTTCCAATATTAAACATCTTAAAGAAACCCAATTTTTCAGAAAGCTGCAAGTACCTGCGTTCTGCGCAGACATTTCTTTTTTGATGTTTTCTATGGGGTAGCAAATGCTGGGACATCTAAAATGAGGCTTGGAAGGTTAAACCAGTATGCTTGATAAGCACTTATTTCCCAGTGTCCTTTCAGTGAGGAAGGGATGGAATTTGTTGTACTTCATAATGTGTGAGCTAAAAAATATCCAAATGAACTCTTTCCCCCAAATTTATTTTAAAAGTTGATGACTGGAGTAGTTACCAACACTGCTGCGTGAACAAGTAGATCAAGCCAGAACTGAGCCCTTACCAGGGCAACTTTTGAGCAGCTTAGTATTTGATCTTCCTCCTCCTCCTCTTTTGTGTCTGTTTGGATTCTTTTGACTCAGAGCTGTGTCATCAGGAGCAGGAGCAGAGCTGTTGTATGCTCAGATGGGGTGTATTCAGTATGTCCTGTGCATAAAATCAAAGAATTTCACAAATTACCATGCAAACCTTATCTGACCTTTCAGAACAGAATTTCCACTGTTCTGAGGTCTGCTTTTCACCATCTGTGTGGGTCCTTCTTTAGCCCCTTTTGTTATTGGCATTAGAAAGCCTGAATTTATGATGTAGGGCCTCAGCGGAACACGCCAGCACGTTGGAATAAACACCAGGTAGAGAAACAGAAACGGGGCTCAGGTGACATCATGTAGTACAGACACCATGATAAAGTGTTCCTCTTTTGAAGGACAGAGGCCTCAAGTGCGAGAACCTTTCAGTTTATGAGTTTGTTGCTAATCCCTTTAAGACAAGGAGTTTAACTTTTTTGTCAATGGGAGCAAGAGTAGGTGCTTAATCTGTATTGTAGTAACTCTTAAATGGCTGGGTTTACACCCCACATTTTCATACTCAGAGTCTCAAGTGCCTGAACCCACCGTGATGCAGAAAACAGGCCAGAAAAAATCTCATTTTTAGACATGCCAGTTGAGCGTTCATTCCAGTCCTGCTCGTGCTTAGTCTCTGTTGAGGGGCTCGTGCTTTCCTCTAAGCACATGGAGAGAGAATCCCAGGGAAATCTTTGTGATCCTGTGTTTCCTTGGTGTTTGCAGGATTGAGCTTAATCAGAGCAACGTGTAATCTCTTGAAAGACTGCCGGTGAAAAAGCACAAAACAAATCTAGATTTGTTGAGAGGATGAACTCAATTCAGTCAGTTGCAGCATCAGAAACAAACTGGTGATAAACTCTTGTAAAAGGGTGGGCATTTTTAAAGCCACTGGTAGGTGTCAGCTTTGGATATTTTAGTCCTAAGGCTTTTGTTGCAAGATTTTAAAAAAAATAAAATTGAAAAAATCAAGTGAAATCAAAGGCTTGGGTTTGCCTGATGGGAGCTATATGGAGATTGTGCCTGGTGATTAGCGTCTCTCACAAAAAGTACTCTCGGTGCAGGTTCACAGAATTATTTCCCTGTTATCTTTGTTGTCGATGGCATGATTGTATACAGATTTCCACAGAAGTGTTCTGTTATTTTGCAGTGAAAGGGACCTGTTGTATTGTTTAAAGTGCACTTGTTCCAATTCTGAGTGCTTTCCATCTGTTTTCCTATTTCCTTCCTCTTGATAGGAGCAACATTTCCTCTCCTTCTTACTCTGTTGGGGGTGTGGAGAAGGGAGACTGTGCAAAGCCCTGCTTAGCTCCGTGTTAGAGGATATCGCCCAAGATTTAAGCCTTGTCTTTGGGGAAAAAAAAGGGGGAAAGAGGGGAGAAGGAATAATTTTTGCTTGGTTGTTTCAGAGGCTTTTGGAGAAAGCATGTATGGAAGGCTTTTCAAAAAGGGAGCCTAGGTAGAGTAGAATCCCCAGGTTTTTTGATCCCTAATAGCTCATGGGTGGCCCGTGCGGAGCAAGTTTGGGCCCCATTCAAGGTTACAGTGAGTTAGGGGTCCACAACAGAAAAAGCCTCTTCAGCAAGTGCTAATTTCTCCCTTCTTCCTCTCCCATCACCACACACCCTTCTCTTTGCGGTTCCAGTGAATGACCAAACGTGCCCAGTTGGCAAAAGAGCATTTATTATCTCTTGCCCTTAATTCCTGGTTCCTCCCATGCCTCTCTGTGGGACGTGGAGAACAATCCATGTGTGAGGCACACTGAGAATCTTTCTGTCCATGCTGTGTCCAGTCTGGGGTAGGCAGAACTTGTCCAGGCTGTCGGCCGCCTCTTGCCCCTGTTAAATACAAGCAAAGAAAGAAATGAAGAGAAGGAGACTATGAAAGGAAAGCAGGTTTCCCAGGAAGGTGCCTGGGAGACGGAGCTTCGCAGGGCGATGGCAGTGGGGCTCTGTCTTCTGCTGACCCCCAGCTGCCGATAACAGTTCTTATGTAACCTTGTCTTCCCCTCAGAGCTGTATGGTGTAATGGATTTCTTTAAATTAATAATGCGTAAAAGGAGATTTACACCGCAGTGCTAAAATATTGTCTTTGCCTTTTATTCATGCATTTGTCACTGTAATCTCTAATAGAGGTGTTCAGTGGGGGGGATAAATAATGAAGGGTAAAAAACTCTGTCATAATCCAGAGCCATTTGCAAATTCATCACCAATATTCTTTGGGAAGCAGAGACAGAGGGAAATGAAAAATATATACTGGTGCTAATATATCTCACTGATTTCCATCTCCCATTTATTCAGAGAACCTACTTTGAGCTATGATAGAATGTGAATCCCAGAAATTGCCATTCCTTTTTAAAGAGGAGTCTAAGGCTGCTCCCAAGCCTCTCAAGCAACAGATTAAATATAGTCAATGAATACTAAGTTAATGTACTTTATAGTCAGACATAATACACTTACCTTGTGCTTTTTGATTAATTGAGGTTTAAGTTATCGTCTACAAAATAGGAAGTTGTAGCAACTCTTTGGCGTTTAAGCTGTTGTGAAAGCTTTTTAAAGAGATGTTTGAAAAGGCAAGAAAATAAAAGCAAATACTTTAAAGTGGGAATGCTGCAAATATTTTTTTTCTTCATTATGAAAAGTAAATATGGCTGAAATACATCAGAAGAGCCATCCTGAAACAGATGCAGTTTCTCATGAAGTTCAGATTTCTTTAACCTTCGTAAAAAATGTTGCAACTCCAGAATTTTGAAATTGTGGTCTTGGGACAGAAGACAGTATGTTATTGCAAAAGAGCTGCCCTTGTCATATTCCCTGACCATCCGAGCTTAGGACTGTTCCAAAATTTAGAGGGTAAAGACTCCTGTTTTTTTAAAGATGATGTGTGACATTACACGGGGGTATTTGGGCAGTGTCGGGATATAGTAACCTCGGACATACCTTGTACTGGAGCTTTTGTGGTTGAGCTGGTACCAAACGGGATAGCTTGGTGGAGCCCAGGTCGGCTCGAGCAGTGTTCCTGGCATCCAAGCTCGGAAGGACGTGGCTGAAAGCAAAGGCACGGGAGGAACAGGCTCAGTTTGTGGGAGGGTTTCCTCATCGGCAAAGGTGTTTTTACTGATATCAAGTGAGTATACGGCAGCAGCGCTGCAACTGGTGTATACTACTGGAAGATGTTTTGGGCTGTGAAAAGTTTGGGTCTAATCTATAGACCAAGGTAGTGACATTGTGTTTTGTAGCCTGTGAGCTTAAAAGTGCCTGGACTTAATGGAATCTGCTGTTCTCTGTGTGATTGCTCCCTGCTGCCAAGCGGGGCTCAGCTAGAACCAGCGAGCAGAGTGAAAACAGAATGTAGTAGCACTCGGAAAAGGGGGAGAAGATGAAATATATCACAAGATAATAAGAAAATAAACCATTAAAAGGCTCTGTTTCCTATTATCATGTGGTTTTATGTTAATGAAGTTGTTCCAGGCCTGTTTGAGTTTAACTCAAGCAGGGGAATATGAGTAATATGAAAAATATGTGGGGATGAAGACCCTAAGTTAAAAAGTCTGTGAAACATTTAATGTTTTCATTCACCATGCATTTCAGAAGAAGATATAAAGCAGCCAGAAAGTGCTACGGAAAAAACATTAAGCACCAGATTTTCTTTTTTTGTGATCTCTGTATCTCTGAATTGGTGTTTACAAAAGCAGGGCCAACTTGACACGGAGGCTCGTGTGGACAACTGAGGAGATGATCAAGTTCAGGTTCATTTGCTCTGTTTACCCATATTTACGTAAACGCCTTGATGAATCTTAGAATTCCAGAGAAGATGTCCTGAGTGATAAATTGCCATCTCTGTCTAGGGGATGTGCCCAGATTTAAATAGTGTTGGGGCTTTTAAACAGACAATTGATTTAGAAAAGAAGAGAAAAGCGTTGGAGGTAGAATTTGGAAAGCAGCTTGCATCTGAAAAATGGAAAATCATGAAAATGTCCAAACAGAGACTTGAGTATTTTTTTTATAGTGTTTTATTTCAGAAAAGCTAAAAAAATTTAGCTCTGACCTGAAATGACCTAGATTGAGAAAAGGAAAAGAGAAAGCACGAAAGGACTAAGATGTCCCAGATTTAGAAAAACAGACTCCATTGTGAACTGAGTTAAGCTGAATTTTTTTTTTTTTCCAGTTAATTGAAAACCTTGAAAAAACCTGTTGTCGTTTAGTATGTATTGAGCTCTTTAAATGAATTTTTGCTTTGAGAATGAACTAAAATCATGATCTGGGATAGCAAGGATCCCATCCAGGAGCTGGCTGGAAAAGCTTTTCTGACTTTTCTGCGGGTTTCCACTGCTTTATCATTTACTGCACGTGAACATCCTCATTTTTGCTTCTCACTTTTTTTAATCAGTAGAGTCCAGAGCACAGATCTAAAAACTACAGAGGTGTTACACCAGAACCGGTGGGCTGAGCTCCATTGGAAGAGCTCTCAGGAATGGCAAAGAGTTGACAAAAATAAAGAGAGCAGCTCAGTTGTTCAGGCTGAGCTGCGCTGGCTGCTGGGCACGCAGCGTACCTGGCGCCTGGGCAGCCCGAGGAGCTGAGGGTTTGGGGTTTGCTTTGTTGGTTTGTTTTTGTTTTTCAAACTTTGCTTTCTGTCTTCCTCCTGGATATAACAAGAGCAGTAAAGCTGGAGACTGAATCTACACCTTGCCCCAGGCAAGAAGTAGATGGTCTTTCTCTCTTTCAGAGCCAGACATCTGTTTCCCCAAAGAAAAATCTCTTAAAAATCAAAACAGAGATGGAGAACCTATCATTGATTTAAGGAAAGTAATTTTTAAAAATGTTATTTCAAAAAAAGAGCTTTCTGTAATAACTTCCATGCATGCAGTATTCAAATGGACGGTAGAATTAAACAATAGGTAACATAGGAAGAAAGGCACCGAGCACAGCTGGGTAAGAAACAGATTTTTGGGTGAGATGCAAAATGACCCACTGAAAGGGAATAGAATGGGGATGGCCGTGAAAGGAAGGTAAAAGGAAAGACTTAGCACCAAACTAGGTGCAGAGTTGGGTGAACTGCGCAACCTATGTTTAAACACCAAAAAGATTTAAAAAAAAAATAGAAAAATTGAGTTTTATTTATTTTTAAAAGTATTCTTTACAGGGTATAGAGCTTCTTGAGCATCTGGGAGGAGTATTTCTGTTTGTTTTTGTTGTTCTGGGTGGATGATGTTATTAATAGGCAATTTTAGAAGACAGTAGCTGTATTTAGTTCTAAGTAAAAAGAAATGCCAGATTTTGTTGGTATGTTTTCAGTGCATCTGCATTTTTTCCTGAAAAATAAACAGTGAAAAGTAACAGTCATTTAGACACCTGGTCGAGGACATAAGAATTTTTCCTCTTAAAGAGAAAGCTTTAAGGTCCCTTCGGTAACAGTTAATATTTCAAACAATGTGGGACTGCTGCTGGCCAGTCAGAAGCAAAATGTAAAAATATTTTTATCTGAAATATTTTTCTTAATAATAGCTTCAAAGGCAGAAAAATTGCTTGTTCAACTGCAGTTGACTGTTGTATGCTGTGGCCTGGCAAAGTCCAAGGTGTAGGGAAGAGAAGACCTGGCATTTTGGTGGTGTTACTGGGCAGCCTGGAACGCGAGTCATTTCACCATGGTTTACGGCTCAACGGAAGTATTTCTAGCAGGAGTAAAACAGGAGGAAGAAAGGTTGTATCATGTAGATCTACACATAGGTATCTCTTCAGGACTATGAAGTTGTATCAAGTTTTACAGTAAACCCTTCTGCATTTAGCTATCAAGTCTCAATGAAAACCTTCATAATCAGTAGTGGAGAGTGTAACTGGCCTGGGTGCCCATGGGCTGAAGAGGTGGTGGGATGGAGAGGCAACACCAGTTGTTACATGGGACAGCTCGTTCTTTGCTCACATCAGTAACCTCCTGCCTGTGAAGTAGGGATGCTCAAGGTGATACCACCAAGGAAGGTGGAGAGACTCTCAGAGTAGATTTGTAGGAGAAGGTGTAGTAAGGTTGAATAAGTGTTCCTTTCCCCATCTCTTTCCTCATGTCCTCTGGCAGTTGTGCTCATCATGAGTCAGGGATTGGACAGGGAGGGAGGATGGGCTCCTGCCTGAGTGAGATGGATGTGGAGGCTGCCCTGGAGAGTTGTTTAAAAAGTGAAAGGTAGTTGATGGTATTGTAAGGCCGTAGGAACCTTTGCTAATCCAAATGGGTTGAATGAATAGTGCTGTAGAACCAGGGTTAGTGGTTTGCACCTAGACTGGTTCTTGTCCCTGCTTTGATGTTTAAATTCATAGAGGTTGTAAATGGGACAGAATGGCCTGAGGGCGGAAGATATAAATTGGCACAAGGTGGGTACCTGGCGCTGTCAGTAGCACGCAGAAAATGGCAGCAGATGGAATCCTTTATAGCCGCTGGTTATTACTGTATCTCAGTTGCAGCATTAAACAGGAATATCACCTTGCCTTCTGTTTTGCTGAAGTGAATTAACTGACAGGAAATCATGGATTTCCGAACCCAGCTTTCCTTACGACATTCCTCGCTGCAAAAGGAGAATTAAACCGGTGAAAGTGAGTAACAAGAAACAGGTTCTACAATAATTCTATATGGTAGGAGTGAAACATCAACCTGTGTAGTAGCAGCTCTACTGCTTTTTAAAAAGGGTTTTAGTGAAAGATAAAATGTGACTGAGAGAACTGAGAGTGCAGAGCATTGATTAGCTGACGGTGGGTTGCAGTGGAGGCGGGTTGTCTATCAGAGTGGTGGGTACACCATGAGCACCCCCACAACTGCTCTACAGCACCGGCGCTCGCGGTCTGGCTTCCAGCAGGGCTCGGCGTGGTGGTTTGCTCCATGTGATTTCATAACTGGGCGGAAGGATCCACTGAGCACTTCTGAAATTCTCCATTAAATCCCTTATTAGGTCATGAATGGAAAAAAAAAAAAAGCAGTAAAAACTTTCGAAAGAGATTTTTGGAATTCTCACCATGGTTTCATTATCTGCGTAACTTTCAATGGTCTCACTGTTGAAACTGCTTTAGTGGGAGTGAGGAACTGATGGTACAGGGCGAGCCTGAAAGAATGTGGCTCCTTTGCCACTGCTTGTACAATACAGCAGGAACGTTCAAAACTGTTGCAAAGATTCATTCTTCTCCCTGTTCTTCCACTACCGCAGAGCATGTGTAAGTCTCCTTCCTCCTGCATTCGTACGGGAACTGCCTTTCTTCAGGTTTCCCTTTTGGCTGCTTCAGCTGACGCTTTTTCAGTTTAAAAATTGCGTTGTTTTTGATTGCTGCAGCGCTGCCCTAAAGAGCACAAAGACTGTGCCTGTTTTAAAAAATAAATTGTCAAAGAATTGTAGTTTCATTGGATTTGGTGCGTATCTTTTCTGAGCGTTTTGCACAGCGTTCAGAAACTTGAAATTAGAAGCCCTGTTAAAGCAAAAGACCTGGGGCTGTGTGCCAGAAGGCGCCGTGTGTTACACTGACAGCTTCTTTCAAAGTGTTTCCAGGCACAAGTGGCTGGTGCTCTATGATCTGGAAGCCAACAGTTTTCAGAGACCGTTATTTTGGAAGTAGAATAGGAGGATTCATTCGATTCCCTACGAAACGTGGTTACTTGAAATGTTCGAGTGGAGGAGAGAGGAGAGGCCTTTGGGAATAGGCTTTGATCAAACCAACTGTGTTTCCAATAATTCCAAAATTGGCCCCTGAAAAGTGCTGCTGATTTAAGAGGTCACCACTCCTGCCTTCTCTCCTGCTCGGAAGCTACGGGAGGGGTGGCAGAATCGCTGCTACGTGCTCTTCTCATCCAAAGCATTCCCTTACGTACCACCACCGGTTTTAGTTTCTGTTAGTAGAGAGAGCTGCAGGCTGCGCGAGGAGTAACGGTGGTGGGAGGGGAAGGCAGCTTGAGACGGAAACTTGAAATGAGCCTTCTGCAAGTCACCGTGGCTCGTTTGGAGCTAGTGAAAGCCAGGGCAACGGGCTCCCTGAACCACCTGGACAATTACAAATAAATTAATCCATGGTACTTAATGGAAGTACTTTTGAGTTACGTGCGGTTGGTGGTATGATGCTTCTCCTTCTTTCCTCCTTCTCTTAGTACCTTTGTGCGTTCCTCAGTTTTCATGTGCAGCTTGAAACAGGGCTCCACTGTTACCGAGTTCTCTTTCTCTATCCCTATTTTCCCTGCCTCAGCAGCTTAAAGAAAAAAAAAAGAAAAAGAAAAAGAAAAAAAATTCCTTTCTTTCCTAGCCCTGTGGCTGTGCTCTCCTTTCCTCTGCTCGTGTCCCAGAGCCGTGCTCGGGTCAGCAGCAAGCTAACGCTTTTGTCAGCGTGATTAATAGCGCTGTGGATTGTCGTTAATTCACTGGCTAATGACTGCAACTCTGGCCGCTCCTGGAGTAATCGGGTGATGTATGTGGGGAGCGCGCACCTCATGGCAGAGGTGAAAATCATTTCGACAAGTCAAATATTGTCACAGGGAACAAATGGCTCTCCCTGTTAATAAAAATTAATGAATTTTTTTTACCACTGGCCTGCTAAATGAAGCTGTGGAGTGACTGAGTGGAGGGGACAAGCTCGGTGGAATTAAGCACTTTATTTGGTGGTTAAAACTATAAACATCTTTATTACGGTTGTGATGGGATGTGGCAAGTGGTGTTGGGGATTTTGTTTGTGTTCCAAAGAGGTTTGTTCAGATGCGCAGAGGCTTTTTGAAAGTTTGTGTCTCTGTTTGCATCAGGACGGAGAAGAGAGAGAAAACAAAAGAGGTTGGATCTGGTATAGTGGGGATGAATGTTTAATGTTACTAAGTAGTGGCTCCCTCCCTCCATGCTTCCAAGGATGTATCCAGAGGGCACGTAGCTTTGGCAAAGCCACCTCTCTGTGCTCGCCCAGCGCTGCTGGCCAGCTTCTTCCCTTTTGTCCATTCCTTGCCCAGTCAAGCCTCCAATTAAACCAGGAGTCAAATAATGGTTGACACTGGCTACCAAGCCTGGGCATGGCATGGTCATCTGGTAAAGGCTGTTCTTGTCCCTGGTGACTTTTGAGATTAGGCTGGAGAATGGGGTGAGAGAGGGAGAAGTGATGTGGCAAAGGCAGCCTCCTTGGAGAAGTCAGTGGAATTTTTTGATGCTGCAGCAGGAACCAGAACTTGATGACCTGTTCACTCCTGTGCTACATCTCATAGGGATTTGCCAAAGAGCTTGGCTTGGTTTCATGTGCACTTTGGATTCTGTCTGCGCTGATGAGAAATGTTGGGTCCGATTAGTCAGGTCATTACTCTATAGGTGCCATCTATAGAGCATGTGACTCACAACATGCAGTCCACCAGAGGAAATAACTCTCTTGTAACTGGTGCAGCCCACCAGTACGTCAGATTCCAGAGAGAGTGGTGAGAACACTGCTTGGGTCCTGGTGGTGCTGGTTTTCAGAACTGCTCTAGATAGATGTGCTCTTATGGAAATGGTTGGGAACCTTTGATCAACTCCTTTTAGCTTGCGTTGTTTATGCTCTTGCCAAGCTGCTGGATTGAAAAGCTGGAAAATCCTCATATTATGTCAAAAACAAATGTCCAAGAGCCCTGCCGTAAGGCCTTGTTTTATCCAGTACAAATGGGAAATGTTCTTCAAGCAATTTCGCCATTCTAAAGTCATGTATGTGAAGAAAAATACCACTTGACCTGCCAGAGATTGTTAACATTTCCACGTTATCATACATTTGGCTATCTAGGGAGCAGAACAAGGGATTAGAGAAGGAAAACACAGGGAAGCTTTAAAATAAACAAACAGAAGGCCCCAGTGTTACGCTGGACTTGAACGGTGAGTGCCCAGGTTCACTTTGCAGACTGGGCACAGCAGCAATCCTGCAGGTTTGGGGTTTTTTCACCCTTTTTTGGGTGCATGTGTGCTGTAGGAAGAGCAATCTTGCATGTTTTCTGCAGAGATGCTCTGACAGTGGGTATCTTGGTGAACACAAGGAGAAACATGTATGCTATTAAAAATGCATTGCTTTTCCCAGCAAGGTGTAACTACTATCTTGGGAGAAGTAAAGGCTTTGGGTACTTCTGGGTTGCGTTTCCCCTAATGAACTCCTTTTTCCTGTCTGAATTTAATTTTAATGTAAACATGTTTGCTGCATCTAGGAACACGATCTCCAAAGAACCACAAGAAAGCAGAACGCCAGTTCTGCGATTCCAGCCCACTTTGTGTGGATGCAATGTTATGGGTAGCAAAGTTTAGAAATGTGTTTAAATGGCTGAGCAGCAGCAAAAGCTCCTGCAGCGGGGGTTTTCAGTTGTCCTGTAATTCAGGATGGAGACACTAAACCCTGTGCATTGGTTTTGACTGTTAAAGATCCCATTAGGATCTAAACTCGTGTTTCCTATGTGAAAATGCAGGAGTGTTTTGGGAAGCGATGTATTGTCCAGGTTTGATGATTTCCGTTGAGGTGAAGTGTTCTTCCCTTGTGCTCTCAACTCTGTGTGGTGCTTCTGAGTGCTGGTAGATGAGGCATTTGGTTCCAAACATGACCAGTTGAGACATCTCTGAAAACGTATTGGAACATCTGCTTTATAATTTATACATTGTATTAGAGACCACGGGGATTGTGTAAATGCAGGAGAATGGTGAACAACATCTTGCTGCAGCCTCTGCTTTCAAAGTATGTTTTATTAGTGTTCTTGAACACTGAACCTGGTGCGTGTCGCATGGGAGAATCCATGTTTGTCAGTGAGAGACAGAAAATTAAAGCTTGATTAAGCCATCTCAAATCTGGGTTACCCTGTTTAAAAACTGTTACTGTGCTTAAAAACTGTTACTGCATTTAAAAACAAATTCTTTGTGGTACATAAGAAATTAAGAACCTGTCTTTTGAAGGACTTTGAAAACTACAAATTTAAACAGAGTAACTTAGGTAAAAGTCCACTGGTATTTACTTACATCAAACAAAACTGTATTAAATTAAATGCATGCTGTTTTGGCCTTGTCTAGGACGCTGTAGATCCATTCTTATTTTTAACAACATATCTGTGAGCTTATGCACAGATTTCTGGTGCTAGGAAGTTGGACTGAGAACCATGTGTATTCAGTTGTAAAATGTTTTCTGATCAGGCTGGACAATATTTGTTGAATAAATCTTAGTTGCTGTGTGGGAGTTTGTCAGTATTATTTAACTTCCAGCAAGAAAGGGACTTTTTTTAAACAAGGCTAAAATGTTGGTTGTTCTGTAAAGTTATGCTGCGGTGTCTTGAAGTGATTTGGCAATGTTGGACTGAAGTGGTTTGGAGCATGTCATTAAAAAAAAATTAAAATCTGAGCTTATGCCTTTCTTCCAATGAAATAAAATTGCAAAGCTATATCATTTCTTGGTTTTATTGTATTGCCATGAGGAGTTTTGAAAGAATAGCATTTCTCCAAGCACTTCTGTCTCGGTTCCTTGTTGCATAGATGCTGATGCAGAAGGGAGAAGCCCTGGCTGCGCGGCAGAGCTTCACTGGTTCATCTACATACGAACCTTTAAGTCCTGTAACTTCAGGTTTGGATCTCGTTTCCAAACACTGGTTGATAGAAGTTGGCTGCCTCACCGGGTAGAGAGGCTCATTGCTGGAGTTACCTGGTGCTGCTGTAGCTCAATATTCCGTATTGCAGGTTGTTGCCTCTTGGACTCCTTGGAGGTCCAGGAAGGTCCCTGATCGGGGCGTATGGCAGGATTTGGTTTGTGTCTTATTTCCAGAAGAGAGGGTTGGAAGTGTAATGTCACTTGGGAACAGGTTTAAGCTTTCCTAAAGCAAATGCTGTTATGGTGGCATTCAAGCAAAAGAATGGGGAAGCTGTCAAGACTCAGGTTTCTTTCTTCTGTTGTCTTGTGGTTTTTTGGTTTTAATTGTAATTGTAATCGTGCCTTTTACTTGCAGGAGCCCTGTTCTCTTTGCTTAGGTCCTGGGCCTCTGGCAGCCAGAGTCTGCTTATTCAGTGTGTTTGAGCCCATTAGCTATCTGTGCTGGTCTTTTTTTTTTTTTTCTTTTCTATATTTTTGTTAGCCTGGACTTTTTATTTGAAGAGAGCAACGATTTTTTTTTTTTTTTCAAACATCCCTGCTGTTCTTAACTTACATGAAGCTGTTGTGATAGAGATCTCTGAGAGAGTTGTTTTCAGTGTGGAACTGGAGCTGCCACAGTGTCACATCTAAATTCTTGTATGCCTTGATACGTGTTTTTCCCATTTACATTCTATTCTAATACACTCGTTTGCAATTATCCTTGAAAAGTGTTTCTCAACCTACATGAATGAGGTTGAAAGTTGTCAGCTGGGCAGAAGATACTAATTTTGAAATTTATAGTAAGCGAATACATGGCTGAATTTGCTTCTCGTAGTAAATAACATTAGCCAGAGCTGCTCCTTCCTGCCTTGCTTTAGTGAGCGCAGGCTCCTTTGCCATGCAGGCTGGCCAGCCCTGACCTGGATCTCCTTAACGTGGCCATGTGACTCTCAAAATCCAGGAGCTGAAGAGTTAAGGCACAAATAAAACCTCAAGTTCAGACTGTCAGCTTAGATAGTGCTTAGCAAGGGTCGAGGAAAAAAAGCCAGTTGTGATTTAGAAGAAAAACAGTGAGATTTGACCAATTCCATGGAATACCTTTCTTAGCCCCAGGGCAAGTGGAAGTGGTATATTAACCAAGGAATAGAGCAGAGGAGGAAAAAGGCCAAATCACATTTCTTTGAAACAAAGAGGCTTTTTACCAGGAACAAGCCTTGATAAAAATTACAGTGGCATCGCAAGTCATTTCACCCACTCTGCCTCAGGCTATATTAAAGCAGTGAGGAAATAGGGGATGCAGCAGCCCTGAAATACAAATACAGTAGTCCCAGGAGCGTTTTTAGTATAAATAATCCTTTTTAGAATAATGTAGTGGCTTTAAATAGGGCCAGGTGGTGGGTGCAACACCCAAGATAGCTGTGGAAAAGAGCAGAGTAGGCTGATGTCCCTCTGTCTGGATGTGGGCATGTGCCTGCAAACATCTCATCTTCCTCACGCTTCTGCGTCCTCCCAGGTTGTGACTTAAACCAGAATCTAATGAAACCAGCCTAAAAATAATGTTAATGGGTATGTCAGGCTAAGCCATAAGAGTATGGTGGTGTGCCTGTGAATTGAATGGGTCTAAAACTGCCAGGGAGTTCCATGACATGGGGTGAATTTCCATTGAAGATCATGAGATTCCTACAAATGTGTCTGCAGATGCTTGGCGTTTATTCACAGCTCCCTGGGCAAGTCCTGTTACCTATCTACAAAATGCTCAAGAAACCTACCTGTTTAGCAGCGTTTGTTCACAGAGTGCTAGGGAAGGGTTTTATGTAGTGGTACGTCCCACCAGCATTTGCTGAACTGGCCGTTATTCCTGCCCAACATTTTGTAGAATAAGTCTGGGAGCACTTTCTCAGTCAGAAGTGACTTGCAAATGGACTTTGGTGGAAAAAAGCACTAGGATTAAATACACGCATGGTTCTGTGTCAGGTGCTTTTGTTTTTCTCATAGAGAGGAAAGCCTGTCTTTAAAGAGAGCTTGAGCAATCAGGATAAAAATGCCCCAAACAGTAGTCTCTGTTGAGGTGGTCACGATGCAAATGGTTATTGAAACTAGGATATGAAACATTTTGAGGAGAAACAGAGATCCCTGCAGAGAACAGGGTTTAGAAAACCAGTTGTGTTTCTTACTGTCATCGCTTGCCCCATTAAAATTCCATTTTTTCATAGTAAACATTTCTGTAATCCATCAGAAGACTGATAGCCGGAGGAAAGGTGCTTGGCCCAGGAGAGGAGTTCGATTTTGTTCCCATAATATCAGTAACTTGACTCCTCAGCCTAACGCTGGAAAATGTTTGGTAGACCTCTAAGTCAGTCTTTGCTGAATATTCCTTATTTGTACATTTAGAATTGGACAGGTTAAATGTGAGTTAGAAGTTGACTGGATGGATTTAGTTAAAGGTGCGTCTCAGCCACGAAGGTCAGATGAAAATTTGAGGTTCTGTTTCCATACTAGTGCTTGATTGTTGCAATGTTTTTCCCTCCATAAAGCTGCGTTATCAATTTATGAGCAATTACCGTTAAGAAAAATCAGTTGGTAATTCCCGCTTCTAATGATTGTGAAAAAAGGATGGACAATACGATCACAAGGCTCTGTAGATGCCCAGGACACAAAGAAATCAGTTACTTGTGACTGTCATTGAGGTTTCTAGGGCTTGGTGGGCTCTGGAGGCAGGTTACAGATGTGCGGGAGCACCAAAGTAAAACTCAAAGCCAGACAGGGGCTGGCTGAAAAACCCCATAACATTCCGTGTGCTAGCGAATCCCTAGAAAGTGGGAAAACCATTTCCAGTGGATTTTTGAACACAATCCTCTATTCCCAGCCCATGTCTAATCAGAGAAGCTAGTCTGGTGGTTAATGCCGCTCTAGGAGGGAACTCTTCACAGCCCAACCAGAGAGCCCTCTCTGAAGAGCCTGGTTGATTCTTGATCGTAGGCTTGGGACAGTGACAAGGGATTGTGGCCAAACCATGCTTTGTAATGAAGAGAAGTGGAAGGCTCTCAACTCAGGAGCAGTAGCTAAAGCTAGGGTGTGTTCCAGTAACAGGTAAAGCAAGACTGGGAGAGTGAGGTGGTTGAAATGTAGGCATCTGGAGTCAGGAGCAGGCAGATCTGCTGCTCACCCCAGGCAGCACATCATGGAGCAGCACACAGACCTTCCCTTGACCTTCAGGCCTGGAGAAAAACCATCCTTGGGTCAAACTGTGAAGTTCAAGGCTGCTGCAAAAATGTGCTCATGAATTTTGTGACTAAAAACTCCCGTGCGTCGTACACAGCTCTAGGAGGACTCAGCTCAGTGACCGGGTGGGATTTATGTTCTGCTAAGAGTTCTTGAGGTGAAATGGTTTGGTTTGGTGTAACCAATGCAGACGTTTTGAGGTGGATAATTTGGGAAACCTCTTTAGCAATAGGACTGTTCATAATTAAAAAGTAAGTGAGAGTAATGATAAAGACTTCCAAAGACTGAATTTTAAGAACTTGGCTAATCCATTAGAAAAAAATGCAACAAGTTTTACACATTATTTGTGACTTTGAAACAGAGGGGATAGGTGGTAGAAAATAGCTTGAAATACAGATCTAGAAATGTGGTAAATTTGTGCATATCTGAATTTTAAAAATGTCTATATACTGTTGTGAGTGTAGAGGAAAATGCAATCAGCAGAGTACAGCGTTACTCAGGATGGTAAAAATAATATGAAGCCTTTTTTGACTGTTTTTGCAGAGCTCTGCTGTTTATCATGCGATACAAAATCGGTGAGCTTCGCTGGAATTTTTTTTGGCCAGGGGTGGAAAATCCAACTTATATTGTGGCATTAAAATGTGTGCCTGTGTGCCTCTGAAAATAGAGCTGTGCTTTTGACACCCACCTCACGGCTCACTCCTCTGTCCTGCATTGATTCACTGATTCCCTTTTATTCTGTATAGTCTGTTGACACTGTCCCTTTCCTTGCTCTGCCCTCCCTCCTCTCCTCCATGCCTGGGGTATGTTTGTCTGGCTCACGTTAGGAAATATAAATTGTTATCGATTAATATTAATATTTAGCATGTTTGTGAAAATGTCTTTTCCCACTGCTATTAATCTGCTATGTTAATAATGCCAGGACTCCTGTTCTGGACCCTGGGGAACCCACAGTGAGTTGAATGACAATGAGACGGTGACAACAGCCGAAAAGCTTTCGCTTGGCAAAGATGTGAATTCCAATTGCAAGGTCTCCTTTTGGAGACTTACAAATGCTTTATTCGTGTTCTATGGTTTGACATCCAGGACTGAGAGAAATATCCAGCATCATTTGTTAGTGTTTGGAGAGCTGGGCTAACTGCATTTATTTATTTATTCTAAATAGGTGCCATTTCTCTTAGTGGAGAATTTATCTTGCAGTTATTTTTAAAGTTCCACTTTACTGCGTTTCCAGCAAAGAAATTTCTGTAGAATTGGGCTGTTTCTATAGTTGTACGGATTTTTAAAGGGGAGGTATTTTGTTGCAAAAATAAGCAAGCCAGTGAAAAGCAATTATGATTTTCTCTACAAAGTGGAGCATTTTCTCTGGGCTTCCATCTCTTCCTTTCCAGATTTTCTTTCTGTTGTGTTATTTCTATAGATTCTTCACAAATGTTTGTTACGGCTCTATGTTTAATACACTGTACATTTCTTGTGACGCTCCATTGGAGCTATTATGTTGTAAATAGTTTAGAGACAGAAATCCCAAAGGCTAATATTTTTTCCAGTGGCTTTAATAATAAGATAGAAGGTTGGTTTTTTTTTCTTAAAAGAACCCACTTTATGTACTATATCCAAATAGGCACTGAATTAATTTTTTAACAGCACAATTCGTAGAAATGTCATCTTGAATTAAAATAGAAAACAAAATGCTGAACCTGGATCAGGTGAAGTACAGTTATGGACAACAACATTCTCTGAAGAGTTCGATTCCAAAAGGATCTTCTGTGGAAACATTTTTGATGCCTGGCTGAACGAGACTTTTACTGGAAATATAATAGTGGCATTTAGTGGGGAGTAATTTGGATACTTTCCCTGCTGGTTTTACTAGAGGAAAATGCGTATTAGAGAACACATTGAAATACTGTTCCCAGCTTTATTCTTCCTTTCCGCCAGCAGATATCCCTTAATAAAAGAAAACACGTAATTTTTTTACTTAAAACCGAAGACACTTTAAATCCTTAGTACTCGTTCTTCTTACGGCCAAGTTCAGAAGCAACTGGGTTTTTTTAGAACCTTTATTGAAAGCTACAACTGATGAACTCTGCACTCAGCCATTATCTGTTCTCACAGCTCACTTCTGATGTGAGGTGTTTTCTTTAATAAAAGGACTTGAATCTGCATTGAGAGATGCAGTTACAATCAAGACAAAACAGACCATAAATGTGAAACTCGAAAAATTAATATACAAAGTAAACATGGAAAAGATGTTATGTTTGCAGATACTTAGTTTTTATCATAGTCCTTTTCCTTTTCCTTGGTCCTGTCTCCTTCTTCTGCCTCATCCCTCACTGTCTCCATCTCTGAATAACTCTGCAGTTCTTAGTATTCTCTGGGACTAAATGTTTTTTTAATGTGTTCTACAGCAGTTCTACATTCGACAGAGGTTCAGGCAAGTTCCATGTATTATGTCCTTAAACGCCACCTGCAAAGACAGAGTAATTTGGAAGACAGGCTGGGACACTCCGAGCCAGCAGCACCGTGGAAGGTTCCCCTTGCGAGAGAAGGGCACACAGCTTGCTCTTTTCTGGAATGTTACACGGGAGTGGTGCTAAAACTGGTGTCTCCTTTGGACTTATTTTCAGTGACATGTATAAATAGAAATTTCTATGAGCAGTCCTGCAAATGCAAGTGTTTTGGGACGGCATCATTTGCACAGGCTTCTTAGAAGAGGGCTTAGTTGCCACCAAGGGATGTTACTGAGTTACGGTGAGCTTGGCGATCAGAGCTTTGAACGGCTGGGTCTGTCGGGGCTGTGCTAGCAGACCTCTGATCTTCAGGATCCTTTTTACAAAATCAGCATTGGTATTAGCAGTGTAACTTCTCAGAGGCCAAAACAGATCGCGTGGCACTCCTTTGGCACAATGGCATGTTGGCAAAACCGCTTCCCATCTGTGACCACTTCCCCCCTGTACATTTATTACCCAAGTCTTTTTTCAACCGTAAAACTCATGGAGAGGAAGGATTTTCATGAATGAATGAAAGAAAAAAAGACATTTCTAAATGTTCATTTAAAGCAGAATTTACTTTTTCCTCCTGTGGCAGTTAGAGTTGGATGGAAAACCTTTCAGCGCATCTCTCTGGAGCGTGAGGACCGTGCAGAGCCCTGTGCCCACATGTGTGCAGAGGTTGCTCCTTGGCAGTTTCTGTTTTGGTTGCTGAAGGTGTTCTTTCTGACCAGCATCCACTAGCAAATGCTGTAGATACTTAGCAGTACAGCATAGATGGAGGAGAAAGGTTCTTGCCATGAATGGAAGGAAGAAAATGTGTGACAGGCTCAAGAATTTTATAATAAGTAAGTAATAAGTAATAATTATTCTGTATTGTCCTTTCTTTACAACCATTACAATTAAATGAATATTGTGTGTGGACAGAGGAAAAGACATTTTGGTATCGCCATGAAGCATTTAATGCTTCAGTCCCATCCTTGATGACAGAGGAGTGATTCTTGTCTCCACGGTTTTGGCCTGAATTTGCATCCTTTCTGGCAGAAGGAAACCCAGATTTTTTAGACTAGCTTCCAGGGATGGTCTTGCACTGAATTTTAGGTCTTTGGCTTTTGTGTGCAAAGTCTTGGAAGTGTTACTAATACCAGCCATGCTTTTCTTTAGGCTGAAGACTCCCTGTGTGTTGAGGGAGATGTGCCTTTGTAGGTGAACTGTCTTGCTAACCATGGTGACCTTCACTGGTAGAGTGACTGGGAAACCATCCCTAGATGAACCATATAATGGAGTCTTACGGAGGATTGTGTTGGTCACCTTGACTTTATTTTGATGCTGCCATTTTCAAAGCACGCTGCAGAAGACCCGCGTGCGAGCCTGTGGAGACCAGGGGCTGCAAAGGGCTTGACATTGGTGGCAATGAGGCTTTGTAAGCAAGGCCAGACAGCTCCAGCCCACGAAGGAAGGAGGTTTGTGATTCTCTATTGTATTTCAGCTGTGGCCATCAGGTGGCAATCTGATCACTGAGATCATTCACTGTTCTGAAGTCACTGTTTGGGTGGGTGCTGTTTGGTGCTTTCCAGTGTCCTCTGTGGTGTATAGACGTGTCTTCTCCGTTTTGGGCTGCGTGTGGCCGTAAGCTTTCCTCCCGGTCCAGGACAGAGTGAGTGGGCAGCAAGGCTCGTGCGGAATTCCGAATGGAGCAAGGCAGGGAATGGGAGAGGCACTGGTTATAATCTGCCTGAAGGAACTTTCAGCTGGGCAGCACAATAATCAGAGGTGTAACGAACCCTCTCAGTTGTTGGCAGTAGTGAAGCACACGCTTGCTTAATGTGTTTGCACTTTTGGCTGATACAAGCTCTAATGGTGATGATTCGTTCCCAGCTCTGCTGGTCTACGAATCCGTCATAAAAATAACTTTAGTTTTGCTGATGAAACATACGGAGCATACAGCAAGTAGAGGGAGAATCCTGTCCCCCCCAAGGTAAAAATGCAGGCAGTCTTGTTTTCTGGAGGTGTGAAACACTCCATGCCCTCTATCTAGCATAGCACTATATCTGGAAGTTTTTTGTTTGATTGGTTTGTTTTCTTTCCTGGGGCACATTTCTAAAGAAAATCCATGTAGGAACCTCGAGCCATTCCGTGGAGTTGTAAAGGCTGGAAAAGATGTTTGAGGTCACCCACTGCTCTTTCTCTAGAGCCAGGAAAATGGAGATGAATCCCTGGCCCAGTGGGTATTTTTCTGATGATACCTTTCATATTACAGTAGCCCAATAACAAGCAGTTCTAGACAATGCTACGGTTTTAATACCTGTATGTATTTCTAAAGTTACAGCTAGGAATGAGTTGTGAAGTTTGAATAATTAAGTAAAAAAACCTTTCAGCGACCAATTAATGTCCAAGGAAAAAGAATCTGTCGGTCTGTCACTGTGTTGTTTCAGCCTTATGTACAAAGTCACAATTCTGTGTGCATAGTTCTATTTTCTACTCTTTCACTCAAAGTCTTTCCTTGGGCCTGAGGTTCCAGGTTAGCTTCAAGGCAAAGCAGGAGTTCAGTGGGTGCCTGCAATTCCTCTCCTTGTTCTTTAGAAACTAAAAATACCTAGGTTTTGCACATATACAGACCAGTTTGGCAAGAGCATCCTCTGATATGGCAGCATTGTGGACTTGAGGCTGTTGTTCTTTCATGTACATGTAAAATGAGGTGTTTTCTGTGAGCATCCCGTTCTGGAGCTGTATACTCTGGGGTGTACGGGCTCAGTCCGGTGTTCTCTTTGCTCTCGGTCTTCTCAATTCTCTTGAGGGGGGCTCTGAGTATGGAAGGAATGTGGGATTGGGCCCACTTTTATACTTATTTCAAGGTCAGTGAAATTCAAGGCAGGTTGTGCTTTCTGATCAGAGACTGCTTGCCTCATATTAAGACATTCTTGGTGTGTTCTGTAAGTGTCCCTTGCGAAGGAGTCCGAGATGCTCTTTGCAGTCTCTGTGAGTGTGGAAGATACTTGGTAAGTTCAGATAAGTAGGTATTTCCTTAGCAGAATTTTATATTATGGAATAATATTAACATGAATAAATGCATTAAAAGAACAAATACAAAATCTACAAAACCCCCACCAAAAATCTAACGCATTGTTTCTTCTCCCACCATTTCCTTTAACATCAGACTTTCTTTCATTACAGCTGCTAAACAGATTATTCATGAGGTCTCTCACCAATACTAAAGCATCACTCTCATTGTTGCAAGAACCTCATTGGTGTCACACAGATTTTAAGCCTATGCCCATATCTGATTATCTGTGGAAACAGCCTTTCAATGGGTCTTTTTATTGAGTAATTTTGCTAGTGAGCTTTGAAGGACTAATTTTAGTTTCATGACAATAACAATAAGGTCAAGTTGTATTTCTGTACTGCTTTTCACGTAACCAGACATTCCAGAGCATTGAAATACTTGCCGTTAGAAGAGGGGCAGATGTAGGACAGCATGGTTGTCATCAGTGAATGGCCACATCCCACGTACAGCTCTCGAATAGCAGCCAGCTGATTTGCGCTGGAGCTCCATAGAACTAAAGATTGTTCCTAAATAACAAGATGTTCTGTGGTTTGGTTTTTTTTTCTTTCTTTAAGCAGTTGTGTTATGTCCCAAGTAATGCTGAGAGGAGCACCGGGGTTGATAAAGGTTACAATATGCAGTGAGGGGAATCTGGAAGATTCTTCTGGGCCTACCAGCAATGCAATAACCTTGTTTCATTATTCCTCTTGGTATAAGAGGTCAGTCAGATCTGGGTTCAACTTCAGAGTAAACTGAAATTTAACCAGAACTGGCCTGGTTGTCCTATAGAAGAAATTAAATGAATAGTGCTTAGTTTTAAACTGTACTTGTATCATTGGAAAACGTTCACAGGTCGTGCTCCAGTAAACCTGGTTTTGCTTTTCGACGCGGTTGGAATTCCTGTTTCTTAAGTGCAAAAGAGGCTAATCATAGAGTAGAAAATAATTTGACTTGCTAATACTAGGAGAGAAAACATTTACAGCAACCACAAGTATTTTCAGGATTATGGAGTAGATCACACCCATGAAAGCCTGTTTCTGGCGACGTGTTTGAGTAAGGAGGGTTGCACTTTTCAGCAGAGGAAACATTTGTAAGCTGCAGCAGGCAGCTCTCTGTATTTCTCAAAAGCTGGAGCAAAAAAAAAGTGTTGGCAAAGGAATCAAAATCCTCTTCTTTAGTAAAGTCTAAGAAACCAGGTTTCTTAGGCAGGAACTCAGGAAAATCTTTATTAGGCATTAAAAAAAAAAAGCAGAGGAGATGTCTTTGAGACAGAAGGTGCATTCTGGGGCTGGAGAAGAGCTGCAGTGTGCATACCCTCCGTTGGGCCTTGCTTTTGCAGCTATTCTTCCCTGATGGTTTCTATTTGGCAGCAAGAACTGTCTTCCATGCTGCAGTGAAAACTGTAATTTTTGTTGGGTGCTGTTTCCCCCCCGATGACATCAGAGGTCAGTCATTAATATGCACTGTGGGAGTCCCGCTCGTTGCTGCATGGTCCACAATGAGGCGGTTGTTGGACTTGTTATCATAGTGGAAACTACTGTGCAATGAAAGCACAGTCATGCTGCCTCATGTTTAATTGAGAGATGGCAAATCTGTTCCCAAAATACTTCAACTACTTGTATTGTATGACAAATGTGTTTTTCTTTTCCCCTTCATCTGT
>VZZY01021468.1:123186-202852 GCA_013400335.1 Eurystomus gularis | reverse complement strand
CCCCCCCTTTTTTTTTTTCCTTTTTGGACGAAAAAAAGATCCGTTTTCCTTACATATGAATGTTGTAGCTTAGCAATCAACTCCTCGTGGAAAAATCCCCAAACATTATTACTCTCCAAGTCTACTGTGCTCACTCTTAAGCTTCCTATCTCCTGTGTGTTTCAGGCTCCCTGGGACTTGTTTTCTTTTTTCCTCCCCCCACCATCTTTCGCATGTTCAGAACTGCTTGTGTAACTTCCTTCTCAAGTTTTTTTTTATGTTCACGCTGATGTTTGGCATCATCATAGGTGTGTTCTTGTAGGAGCTGGTCAGCAGGGATGCCTGTGCACCTCTGGAGGTGAGACAGGCCATGTCCGGAGAATTGCCAGGGAGAGAGGAGACAAAGGGGCTCGTAATTCCCCCGTTGTCACTCACTGCTGAACTGTGAGCTCTGCGTGTGTTGTACCAGCCCTCTTCCCTTGTGTTGTACCATTCCTCATCCCTTAACTGGAATCTCGACCAGGCAGAAATGCAGTAGCGTGGTGTGACAGTGGAGAAGTGTACCAAGGTGTGTTGACCCTGACTGGACAATCTGAAAATAGGTTGTCTTTTTTTCTGGCCGAAAAGATAAGCTGTGTATCACCTTTTGATCTTGAACATGGAAATAATTCAGAAGAGTCCTGCGGTCTGAGTAATGCAGGAGGTCATATGGAATTAGCACAAATCCTCTTTTCTGTCCTTAAAATCTATCAATGATGCATCTATTTGCAAATCTGTTGGTTTGTCGGTGATGAGTCTCTGTGTTGCTCTGGAGGAGCTCTTGGGTGCAGCAGATGAGCTTGGCTCAGGAAATCGCAGTCGAGGTTTTAAAGTCAGAACGCAGGGGCTGCAGTGGATAAGAGAAATGAGCGATGTGGGCTTTGGGTTTGGTTTTGGGTTTAAGACAGCAGCTTGCCTATTTTTTTTCTGCTCCCACTGAATTTCTTCTCTTGCCTGCCTAAAGAATGTTTTAGAACAATCACTGCAGTTATAAACTTATAACATCAAACCTTAAAACCCTGAAGAGTTTCAAGACTTCATAAATGGAAATCATGTGCTATTTTGTAGCATATTTTTTGAGTCTTAAAAAGAGCTCAAGTTCTTGACTTGCCATCAAGCTGAGAGGGACTGATTGGAAACACTTCTGTTGTAGCTGAAGCCTGGTTAGCAGTGACTAGGTCTGTGTTTGGGGTGCAAACTATGGCGATGCTTCTACAAATTACCCTGCTCTGGGTTTGTCCGTTTACCAGCCAAAACAATCTATTTATAGCCAATATAGGTGTTTGTGAGGTTAGAAGTTCTGGTGAAGGTGCTGTAATGGCCACCTGGCAGACTGAAGTCTCACTCCTTTCTGTTCTCCCTGTGGAGTGAGCAGGAGAACACTTTCTTCGTGGAGGTGACCAGCTAAGACCTGGGGTTCAACTTCCAGCCTGGTCAGTGACCTGTTCATTCTCTCTGTGGCTGTGTCTCTCACCTGTAGACTCCATAAACCATTTCCCTTCTAGCTAATTGATTTTGTAATCACGAGACTTAAATCTCAAAATTTTGCACGGTCAGGAAAGCGAAGGAGGAAAGGGGATAATGAATTTTGAAATGATGGGGGCGTTTGGTTCTGAAAACAGAAAAATGAAACGTATTCTTGGGTTCTGAGATCTGACACCTGCTTGGCTACGATCCCCCACATTTGCTGGCCCTGTGACAGAGAGAAGAACCACAGCAGAGCTCCGGCTGGGTGTCCGGGCTCCTGGTGTGGAAATGTGGCCGAGCCTGTTAGAACTACTTGCGGAATCCCCTCTGTAAAGCAGGGAGTAGCTGGAGGAAGCCCTGAGAGTCCTTATGGCAAGGCTACCTTGGGAGGCTGACCTCTTTGGTTGATCTGTAAATGAATTTGGAGGAAATGTGGCAGTTCCTTAGCAGAACTGCACCCAGCCAGAGAATTCTGCCATGAAATCACTGAAATGCGTGTCTGAATGAAGCATTTTGGATTCAGCAGACTATCATTTTCCAGTTAAAAGTATTTTTGTGAAGACTTCTTTGTCAACTCCTGTGCTGATGGACTTTTTTCTTATTTAATTTTCTTTCAGTGCATTCTGGTAAACATGTTTCAGATTATTTGTTTTTGGCAAGTGATGGAAGAGGAAGGGATGTTTGAAGAATATTTTTAGCTTGTACAAGCCAATATCAAACCTGAAAATGGATGTGTGCTGTTACGGGTTTAATAATGGAACTGACTTGTCATTCTCTGAAGTGTAATAATTTCTTGCTGGAAAATGAAGTTTAAAAATCCTTGCAGGATTAAGGGTGTTTACTTAAGGGGAGCGTTGTTTGTTTTCCCCAAACACACGCACATGCACACCCTTCCTATCCTCTGGACTAATTTGAGTCCCAGGCTTTTGTAGGTGCTGAGATGAACGGTGCTGTAGTCATACCGGAGATGCTAAGCAGGAAAGATTTGACGTGGTGTTGCTAACTGGATGCCGTTATCCATTCTGGCCAGTCATGTTAACTCCTCCTACTTACAATTTTGCCTTTCTTCTGTAGACACCTCGTTCGAATCTTCTTATGCGTTTTGTGGGGTTTATTTTCCTACTACGTTACACAACTGAAGAAGTTGAGGCTTAGGGAGAACAGCTGCAGTATGTTGCTGAGATGTAGCTGGAAGGTCACATCAGCCACAGCTTCTGTTGTGTGACACGTTGAGCCCAAGAAACCCAAATACTAGGCAAAGAGTTCTTGCCAAACTTAAGTTGGATTTTACCTTAATTTCTCTTTTGCTTCTGAGCCAGTTAAGACAATAAATGGTTGCAGGGAACCCTGAACACCTCTTCTGTGTTTTCTTCCCTCTTTTCTTTACTGAAACACAACACTGCAGTAACCCTGCCGCGGTGTGAGGTGACAGGCCTGCAGGTAGCTTCCATCTCATCCTTCTGTAGCACTGAATATTGTGCGTCCAGTAGGAATATTCTTACCTCAGTACTGCCTGAGTTCTGGAGGTGAGGGTTAGCTTGTGTTCTGCCACTACTTCTATCCCTAAAGCATGTGAACTAGGCTTGAATGAAACTTTGTCCCAAGAAGAGATTAACTAATGTTCACGTGAGTATTTCAGTGTGTTTTGTTCTGCTGTTTCCCCTTTTAGGTGACAGCGAGATTGTAAATAATATGTACGAGACCGACCCTGATCTCCTTGCTGGCGAAAGTGCAGAGGAGGAAACAGAGGACAGTATTATGTCCCCCATTCCTGTCGGACCTCCATCACCCTTTCCCACCAGTGAGGACTTCACTCCCAAGGAGGGCTCACCTTATGAAGCTCCCGTCTACATTCCTGATGACATTCCAATCCCACCAGATTTTGAACTCAGAGAATCTTCGATTCCAGGGGCAGGGCTAGGGATTTGGGCCAAAAAGAAGATTGAAGTTGGGGAAAGATTTGGACCCTATATGGCAGTACAAAGGAGCACATTAAAGGAAACAAACTTTGGATGGGAGGTAAGCGTGTTGGGTGCGATAATCACATTCATTTGTCTTCTGTGCAAACTGTTCGTAAAGCCGGGCCGAGTCCTGACTGGCCTGGGGACGGAAGTAGTGCCTTTGCTAATGCCGTGTTTCCCTGCGTTATTTTGCATCTCTCATTACTTGCAGCATTTAAAAAGCAGCAGAAATCCTTTTTAAGCTCGCTTCTTGGGCTACAGCGCTGCTCGGGCACCATTTGAGAAGGTTGGTTTTAAATGATGTTGGGTCACTTCTTCAAGTGCTTGTCATTTTCAAATGGTGTTCGGAACTTGTCACAATGGAAGAAATATGATTAGTCGCATCATGTTTTGTAGTTGGGTGTGTTACCTTTGACTTCCAGTCCATGTTAGCTCTGCAGGCGTTATTAACTGGTCATAGAAAAATTGCATGTACCCATTAACACCCTAGGTGTTCTTGAGTTCTTGTTCCGCAGCAAAGATAAAGAAATGTGAAAGTCATTTTTCCCTAAGAGCTAAACAAAAAGCAATCTTCAATAGGAAAAGGCACTATCCCAGAACTCCTCTTTCTCCCTGCTTTTCTGGGGTTGTCCCAGAAATCATCCTAGTCTCTTCTGCTCCTGTATTCTTGATTTGAAAATATCTATACACGAAAGAATTACCATAAATGACAGTAGATTCTGCCCTGTCCCTCAAAACATGTGGAAGCTGAATTTTACCTCCATTTTCCCCTGGGTGAAGCAGTAACTGGGCCTGTTTTCTCCATTGGCCACTAACTGAGGTGAAGCAGTGATTTAGAAAGTATTAGAGTACAGAGGTGGGAAGCAACCAAGGGATAAAACTGTGAGACTTACCAAGCGGGCAAGGCAACAGTACAGGCACAGAAGCCCTGTTTTCTTAAAAAACGAGGCAAAAAAGGCCAGTCTTAAGCATTAACATTCCTAATTGTGTCTGGTTATATTTACACTCTTGATTGTGAAGTCTGAAAAGTTCATGAACAGATGCTGTGAAGCCCAAAGAGATACGTCCGGATGTTTTTGTTTATGTTTTTAACGTGTCCGAAGTGCAGGAAGAAGCAAAAACCACTTGCTATAAAAACAAAACTCCACCATCTTTTGTCATTCTGCAGTAGGAAATGTCTGAAGAGCCAAAATCAGAGTTTGGTTGAATGACTGAGTCAAGAGTTTCCTTTTCTCTCTCTCCTAATGCAGAGAAAGAAGGGAAATTCAGTGGAGGGTTTCAGTTCCCTCTCCCCCCAGTCGGTGGAACTCCTCGGAAGTTCATCTTTATGTTAGCTGCTTTTCTTGTGAATATCATCACAGAAAATTTGAATAGTATTGCTGTATTAGCTTCAAAATCGGGGGGGCTTGGGGAAAAAAATATCCCTGTTCATATACTGGAAATACTTGGGTGTTTTGGGGAGGCTGTAGGTATGAGGCAGCTTGAGGTTACCTGGTCAGCTGCTCACTTGAAGGTCTCTCCGAAGCTGAGCACCTTTTCCTCTAGGAATACACCCTATGGATTATTTGCAGGTTGCGATGTGGAAGTGGCGCCTACAGAACGGTGAATTCTCTTTTGCTGAACCTAGTATTTATAGGTGGCATTTGTTGGGTTTGGGTTTTTTTAAAAGCCAATTATTTTTTTGGAGCAAGGTGCTATCCTCCTTGGCTGCTGGAAGTCAGGTCAGATTTGAGTAATGCAAATCCTTTTTTCTATGACCTTGGCAAAACTTTGTCCTTGTGTTTTATATTTCTGATAAAAGTTTGTATTTACATTCATGTGTTTAAAAAACGTTCCCTATATCCATCCTGCACTGAATGCCAGGCCTGATATAAGCTCTATCTATCAACTTCGGTCTACGTTGACTTTGTGATACTGTTTATTTTTGTAGTGTGATTGAACAAACGTTCCTTCTCCGTGGCCCTTCTCACATTTCAGCGGCATTCTTTTGTTCTCTGATTTGGCAGGTACATTTCAGACGTGAAAGGAAGGACTATTTGTCCTCCATCAGATGTCCTCAAACACTGTCTTAGACCCACCCTGACACTATCTTTTTTGACCTTGCTTATACTCGCAGATACCTCTTGAAGTTTTCCACTTCCCAGGATGTTTAAAGGCAGTTCACAAACCCGTTTGTAGTCGCTCGGTACCTTCGTCATCTCACTTGGGAGCAAGATACACAAGTTACCTCCGTGTGCTAAATGGGAATTCATGTCACAACTGCTGCCGGTCTGTACGTTGGCTTCTGAGCTGTTCCTGTTGAGGACAGGTTGGAAAAGCCTTACAGAGGTGATCTGGGCAGCTTTACATGATGTCACTTGTGTGAGGAAATGGTAACTTGGGAATGTTTCCATCCTCTGTTAATAAAATAGAGCAGGCAGATGATTGGCAGCAAGAGAAGAGAAGAAAAAGGGAGGAGTTTTTGTCACCCTCTAGCTCATTGACTAGACCTTTGCCTCTGTTGCTTGGTACAGTAGAGATGAATCTTAACAAATCCGGCGTTTTTAGTGTACCAGCAGTGTTCCTTGTGCAGCTTGATGTGGTATTTTGACAGTGCTTCCCTGTAACTTGTAGTTTTGACTCTTAGTGACTTGGAAGTTGAAGTGGAATGCTGTTGTAAGACTTCATACACAACTCTTTATTGCTGGCTAACTGAGATATTACTGTTACACTTGAATGGCCTTTTAGTTCTATTAGTGTTTTTATTTCAGTAAAGGTATCTGTTCTTCGCACCCTGCCTCCTGCTCTGTTCATATTTCTCACCCCACCCACCCAAATCCTGAAAACCTGGTCTTTTTTTTGTTTGTTTTTTAGTAGTCATCACTTCCTTCATTTTAATAGTGTTCCTGCCTTTTGCACAAAAAAATCCTTGGCCTTCATCAGAGGAAATTTGCAGTCAGACTTGGACTTAGCTGAGGATGCCACTACAAGCGGTAGCACCTCCAACTGCTTTACACCACAGTTTGAAGTGGCCGTTGGTTAGCAACAGCTCAGCTTTGCTAGAAGCTGTTGCTTATGTTGTGTAGGATGCATCTGTGCGCCTAAAATTGCGTGTCTGGCCTCTGAACACGGTCAGTGTGCATGTTGCTAACTGTCTCTGGAGGTGTGCCCACCTGCAGCGTGGAAAGGATGGGACGACGCAGGAGGATGGTGAAGCAGGCTCTGTGTAGGTGTGAGGAAGGCATGTTTTTATTGGTGTTGGTGGATTTTTCTGGTTAAAGCTTGAGCATGCTAGTTCAGCATGTTAAAAGACAATACAAATTTTAAAATGCTTCAGTTCGTGCTTCACAATTAAGATCTGTGGTTTTCTGATGTCTGTAATTGAAAAATTCCATTTTTCAATGGAGCTGGAAAAGGTGCTGTTAAGGGTTTTGATTTGAAACTGGACCTCTCTTCTATCCAAGGCATTAACACTGTCGAAATAGCTTTCTCTTTTCAAACTTCACTGAGACCAGATACGTGAAAATCCCAGTGAAACAAAGCAGTTAACTGTATTTCTTCAAAGTCCTCAAGAAACACGGGCTCCTGTTTGGAGGTAGGGCCAGCTCTTTTTTTTTCATCTAAACAGCTGGATCCCGACCTGGCTCTGGTGTAAAACATCTAGCTCCAGGAGGTAAAAGAAGAATGCTATTTGCTGAAACTTTCGGCTTTACGCATTATTTCCCCTAACAGCCTAAAACATCAGAGGGAATAGAGAATGTTGTGTCTTATTTGCCGTATCCTGAAAAAAAGATATGTAATTTTTTTTGTGACAGATGTTTTTCCTTTTAGCCAGGCAGGAGGGACTGGGCTAAGACTGCGTGAATACACGTCCTACTTTATCTGCAGCAAGTCCTCACTGTCTTGTTTCTTTATCTAATTTTTTTCCTCCCACATTTACTTTGTGCAATATATTTAAAAAAAAAAAAAAAATCTTTAAATTAAACCACACCTGTTATTCACAGGCTTTTAAAATATGGGATGGCAGTGAGTGATTCACGCTCATTTCATCAAAATAAATGCGATGTGTTGATCTTGCGGCCCCCACCCTCTCAGATGATTCAGTAAGTGCTTGTATAGGATGGTGTGCCCTGTGTTTTCCCTCGGTGCCTCATTCCCCGACACTACTGTGCTGATCGTGTTTATCTACCTTTTTTCCCTTAAGACACCACCCAAACGAAAAGCCTTGTGATTATTTAGTGTGACGTGATTGCATTTCTGCTCTGCTCTCCTGATCCTATTACTCCCTTGCCTGCTGACACAGAACATACCATTCAGAGTACCCCAAATAAATCACAGCGTGTTTTCACTTTATTGCTTCTGGGACCTTAAAAAAAAAAAATCTCGTAATGATTTTGATCACTTTGTTGAGTAAATAATGATATTTATCATGGCACAGTTTATTTTGCTAATTGAGAGAAGAACAGGAATCACATCCTGGAGGGAAATTTAGCAACTGAATTCTAGAGAATTCGGAAGCAATCAGATATGCTTTTAGCTCAGTTTGCTTCACAGGGTAAATAGCATTAATAGAATATAGTTATTGGTTCCTTTGTTTTAATTTATATTTTAGGAGAGATTATTTGCTGAAACACAAGAGACCTCTCTTACCCTGAGCCGGCTGGTCTTTTACGTATGACAAATAAATGCTTTCATTTAATACTTCAGGGTAAAGATAGAAGCTGTCCCATGAAAGACAAATAACTGTGGAGAAAAGAAGAGCCGGCAGCTAAGGATGCAGCCGGCATTCCTGGCCTCACGTCTGTGCCAGCGGAAAACTCGGCTGGTTTGTGAACACGCTTTGTAGTGTCAGCGATTCATTAGCAGTTCAACCTCCCTGTTCCCACAAAATAGAATATTTAAATCTGGGGTTTGTGTGTGTGTCTGTGTTTGTTTTTTAGAGATACTCATAAGTTCCAAGGAAAATTTGCTTCTCAAGTTTGGCCTTGATTGCTGAGAGAATTCTGTTGTATTTCCTTGACTCTTAAAAATACTGAAATAGGAAGCAGGCCCTGAGCATTCTTTGAACAGTGATGGTTTTGTTGTGCTGCTTCCCAGGTACGAGAATGTACAGCCCAAATTCTCCCATTTCACTGTAAAAGCACATGCCGTTTGTTAAAGAAACATGTTGTTGTCTGTCCTGTTCCTTAACCAAAGATGCTAAAAGAGCATCCTTCAAATGAGCAAAGAAATCCCCTGTCCTGTTTGCACTCATCCCTTCTAACGTTCTTTCAGCTTCTAGGCTGAAAGGATGTGATGACATTTCCTTGTAGTTTTTCTTCATGTGTCTTCTGATTCATTCATTTTCTCTGGCCTCTGCCTTTCCCTTTGGCTTGAGAGTGATGTTACTATAACACCTTCTACCGCCCAGGGAAAAAGAGCTCATGAGTTGCTGTTTTCAGATAAACTGCAGATAAACTTTTCCTTTAGGCTGAAACCTGGCACCTCAGGTAAAAAAATAATCTCAAGGAGGATAAAGGACTTAGTGAACTCTGAATATTCAGAATAGTGTTCATTTTTGGGCCAATAACGTTGCTCAGCTTTGTACATGCTAGATACTGTCCGTGTTCCAGAGAACGACTGTGGTGAGAACATCAACGCCTCTGTTTTCTGCACAGTCCATGGCCTGTGTTGTGGTGTTAGGAGACCATCATGAGGAATGGGAAGAGTAGGCTTCCAGCTCCTGTCAATTGTTGGGCTGTCTCCTCTGCCTGCTGTTACAAACGTGTCTGTAGGCACATGCTGCTGGCTTTGGAGTTAGGAAAAGAAGCACCAAAGAAAAAGCAGGGAGGGAGATGTGGGGAGCTACTTGCTGTATCAAAGGCAAAACCCCATTCTCCACAACTAAACCTATTGGGGGGGGGTTGAATTTATTAATTTCAAGCCTGGATAAAAATGAAGAATGCACCTTATGACATCCAAGTGAAATGTCTGAAATTTGTACCATTTTTTGAGGTTTTATGAAGTGCTTCAGTGTCAGGGTTAAAAGAGTATGTCTTTTTTAGGCCCAAGAATGCCAAGATATCTTGCTCTATCTTAGGCACTTCTCTAAAACATGGGTATATAAGGAATTAAGAAAAAAAGAGAAGAGACAGGGGAAGGGAATGACTAAGAATACCTCCTGATATTTATCCTGTATTTCCATAAGGGGTAATAACTCATGAGCAATCCGGCAGAGGGCACTTTCCTTAAATAGAACACACTAATTCACAAGCACAGAAAGGAAATAAATATTTTCTTTTCGTCTTCGAGAGACATCCATGAATACCAGCTTCTGAAACGGTATTTTATCATCCACACTGAAAAAAAAAAAAAGAAAGAAAAATCAAAAAAAAAGAAGGAAAATAAAATCCCACGAAAAGCTTAGTGATGACCACAGGGGCTGAAAAATAGCTCTTCTCGTTGTCAAAAGCATTGCAGAGTACAGGACATTGCTTCTTCATCTGGAATGTTAACCTACTTAGAAATCCAACCTTTGTTTGGTCCAGAAAAGCCTGACTGGAACACAGTGGGCTTTTGTAAAGGAAATGATCAATAAGTTAAACTGTAAATATATGTGAGACTTTAACGGAGGCATCACTCTGTGGGCTCTTCCGATTGCCACTTCAGGAGGTGGAAGCAATGCAAAATAACTTGCTTTGCAGTTCTGAGGCTCCTCCTACATGGTAATCAGGGATGTGTTTGCTGTTGGATGAGACAGTCCTTGTGCTGCTTGCTAGTAGGTAACGTCGGTGTGATAGCTGGGTATGGAGGAGTCCAGCTCAAGGTAGGGATGCAGCAAGGTGCCCATGTTCTCCAGGGAACCTGGGAACTGCCTGCCAAGGTTGGAGCTGCTGCATCTTCCCAGCTAGCCACACCTCACCTCTACTGTCCCTTGGTGTCTGAGGGACCTGACTGGTGGGATGTTTCAGGTGTTCACCCTTTTTCTGTGTAGCTTATCCCTAGTTCCAGTAACCTTGTGCTAAGACATCAGAGAAAAGTCACTACTCAGCTTTGAGTGAAGGCTTAAATACTTAGAGCTGTGTTTAGACTCCAAAGGTTTGTGACATTAGCAAACCTTTCAGTGAACCTCAGTTGAGTTCCTGGTTAATTGTGAAGTCTGAAGGCTTTAAAATAAATTTCTTTTCCTCTCTCTGTACAATACGAGAAGTAACAGCAGCGAATTTTCCCGAGTAAAATGTTACGTTAATTACTTTTAGAGAAAGGGGAAATCACATTCTCTGCATAATTTGGCACCGTCCTCCTCTTCCCATAGCAAATATGGAGCAGCACCGCAGATTCGGAGAACTGCTAAATGTAGCAACTCTTACTTTGTGGGATTTAGCACTTCACACGTCTTGGCACTTTGATCGCGTCTTATTTGGCTCTGGAAATGCAAGGGAGTGGTGATGAGGTGAAAAGGAAAAGTTGGGTCTACCGCCCGTTCTGAAGTCGTGGGACATAGGTGTTGTTCACTTGTCAATGTATCGTTTAATTATTCATCCTTTCCTCATTTCGTGTATTTCATCACAGTACAGCACTGGGACCTCTACACAACGAGACAGTCCCTGTACTGAAAGTTCCCAGCTTTAAAAACATGGGCTGTTTATCCAAGGAAGGTGTGAAGCTAAGTTTGAGTCACATTTAGAAACACGAATGGAAGAAGCATGTCTGCAGGAGGAGGTCTGGTGGTCAGACGAGGTGGTGCATTGGGCAGTCAGGGTGGAAAGGAGCATTTCCCTGCATAGGAGTGTCTCTGGAAATTGTATTACTAATCGTGCGCTTTGTTTCTCAAGTTGTGACTGAGGCCAGCCGCTTTGCGAAGCATCCTTGTGAAATATCCACTTCAACCCGTTTGTGCAGCTCCCTTCCTTTCCTGGTTCTCTCTGTCCTCTCTGGAAGCAAACAGAAACCAGGGGGGTATCATCGGAGGCTCCGACCACTGCCTGGGTTTGCGCTGATGGCGACGTGCGCGTTCGAGGGGGGTGTGTGGAGAAAGGAGAGGCGTCTCTCGCGAGGGGAGTTGATCTGCGCACACATCAGGAGCGCAGACTAGAGAGCGGTTCGTCAGAACTTGCCCCTCACTCTCTTTGCCCCAGAAATGCACAAAATGTGCTTAAACAACTCAGAGTGCCTTTTCCTGCAGAGCATTCTCCCCAGATGTCCTGCTTGTGCCCGCTCTTTAGTGGGGCTGATTTGGGCTGCTCGAGGCAGCACGTTGCTGGTGAAGGAAATCTCCAGCGTGTCCTGGAAGCAGCGTAACGTGCAGTGAGTGGTGCCGGGGTTCAGAAGCCCTGAGCTTTAAGAATCACCTTTGTGTTTAATGTATTTCCGAGCCTTTCTGGCACAGAAACTGCAGCGGTGAGCCCACTCGCGCCTGCGTTTGTACCGAGGCCGTTTGTTCAGCGCACAGAAGTGGGTATTTTCCTCCTTTTGATCTGATTAGCAAGCAGTATGTTTCTTCACTTTCAGATAATGCCTGGGCAAGTCATTGCTTCAATTGTACATCTTATTGTGCCTTCCCTGTTCAATCATGTTCAAAAATACCTACATTTCACCCTTGTCCCCCACCTCCCTTTTCCCATTTAGATCTCACTGAAGTCCATTCTACCTTATCAGCACAGTAATTTCATGAGCAGAGCTAGGATTTCTGCCGTTTAGGCCCCGGCCATTGTCTGTCGCAGCTGCAGTCAAGATAAACCCTCACCCAGAACAAAGTTGGAATGACCTTTTACAAGCAGAATCTGCCTTGTTTCCCTCCAGACTAATTTATCAGCCTTCATTTCAGCCTAGTCTCTCAGCAGAGGCCTGAAAGAACATTACAGAGAGCATGAATGAACAGGGGGATTAAGATGCTTGGCTAGTCCCTCTTTTTCATCAGACACCTTCTGGATTTACGGAGATGTAAGCTGTAAATGACCGTAAGTGGTGAACTGCCTTAAACTTGGAGTANGGGGAGGGGGGGGAAGGAAATCACCAAAGCCAAATGTTTGGAAAAGAAGAGTGATGTGGGGAACTGGCTAAACCTCCTGTCTTGAAGTCAGAAAGTGGTAGGTCTGAGCAGTAACCGAGTTCCTCAGCTCTGATGCCCTTACACGCAGGGCTCTGTAGACCAGCCTGTCCTCGGGAGGGGCTGGGGGGCACAGGCTGCACAGAACTCTCCCTGAGACAGGTTCTGGCTTTTCCAGAATTGTTAACAGGGGGTTCTTGCAAGGTAAAATCCAATTTACTGATATAAAGAAAGTTTTTAAAAGCTGCCTGACATACGTGTGTACTGAAACACTTTTTGTGCAGCAGACCAGCAAAAGTTTTATTGGGAGCATGATTTTAATGCTGCAAGAGGTGAAATTTTTCCCAAGTGAACTTGACAAGTGTTGAAGAGCCTGATAGGAAAGAAAAGCTCCACCTTTAGCTGACAACGGCCGTAGTCCAAAGGACTTGCTGTGAGGAGCAAATAAATACTCGTCTCTGGAAGGAGGGGAGAGTTGTCAGCTGTAGTTTGGGTGAATATCCTCCTGTCTGTACAACAAGGGCAGCTGTTGTTCGTGGAGTTGGATAATTCCACCCCTGATAGCAGAAGACATCGGGTATCTTTTTAGTGCCTCTGTCTTTTAGATAGAAGCAGATAGAAGCACTTTTCTTCATCCTTTATTGCGATGAAAGAAATGGTTGTTTAACAACTTTGAAACATGACTGTTAAATCACAAGCTGCTCAGTCGGGATGGGGCGGGAAATCCTTGTCCGTAAAACTCGAGTCCTTGTGGTGGATTACTTTAATTGAGCTGACTTGAAAGCTTTTGCAAGGGAAGAATTAAATGCAGCGCCGGTGACTTAGCCTTTGATATTGGTGGTGGTGGTTATTACTAGTGCCGTCTTATTGCATGTGTGTCTTCTACCGGCAGTCAAGGAGCGCGGCCAAAGCACAAGGGCAGCCTGGGACCCTGTGTCCTTCTGGCCAGCTCCTGCAGCAGCACTGGTGTGTGCTGGGACTGCTGGTCTGGCCGGGTCCAGAAACGTCTGCAGATAAAAATCCAATGCAAGCAAATGTGGCTCCTTCAGTAGATTATTTGAACTTGTGGCATATTTAAATGTTTTGGAATATTTCAACTTTTGGTGAACAAGAAGAGGCAGAGGGTGGGATTGCAGGTGTGGGGGGATGTGGAAGCAGTCAAGTGAGCAACTGGGCAAAGGCTGAAGAACCAGCTTGTGACATTCCTGCTGCAGCGTCAGGTGAAGGTGAACATCAACCACAAGATGTTTAGAAACTGGATGCAGATAAAAGACCAATGTTTTGAAATTATTGTAAGGTTATGAGTTCAGTCCGCTCACTGGACAAGCCTGGCATTTCGGCTGCGAGACGTTTATAGGTCCCTGTGACCGGACATACCAATAAACCCTACTGCAGTAACTGGTATTTTCCTCTCTGAGCAAGAAAAGCCCTCAAAATGCAGCGGCTTATGATTAAAACAGAAACATCCAGGCTTTTCGGAACCTTTGGAAGACTTCTGATTTTATTTAGATATTTGGGTGAAAGTTCAAGCTGTGATTTCTTTCTGGCTTTTTCATTGCTAACCCATATCTTTGCCTTTGCAGGCTTTTAGCTAGTAAAATGGAAGTCGTAGGAGTTTCAGAGTTGGTGCAATCTTCTTTACTCTTAGCAGTGGTTGTGTTCAATCTCTTATTGAGAGAGCTTAATAATGCAGAAGTACGGCACTGTAACAGAGCTTGCACCTTGCCGTATATTTACTTGCATTCACACAGACGTGTGCTTCTCATCTCTTAAATACCAATTAATTTATTGTTCTAAGTACTGATTTACAGACACTTCCACTCTCAGACGTTAAGTATCTTTCGGTATTTGTAAGTGCTTGTATCATCTCCAAAATGAATTTCAGCAGTGTGGAAGGGAGATAAAAAGGCTGCTTTTCTGGAGAGCTGTTGAGGCAAAATGCAGATACTTATTTTAAGCTGGACAGATTATTTTTGGCTCTTGTCCAGTTTCCTGGGAAATGGACAGAAAGAAGCTGAATTTCTTATAGTCCGCTGCAGCTGTGCTTAGGTTTTAATAAGTGTATGAGCTTGATTAAAACCAAAAAAGCCAGGAAGTTGAGATGCTTGTTGAGTTGTCTGTGTTCTTTGGAGCAGAAATTGGGTTTTCCTGCTAAGTGAACTAGTGGTACTTTACAGATAGAAGTTAAGCGTCAAGGATGGTGCTGACCTAGATCTGGATTTGCTGAGATTGGAGAGGAGACAGTGTAGAGTAGAGTAGATACTGATGAAGTTTGCAAAATCCTGAAATAATAAAAGGAATTTGGAATTGCTATCTAAGCAATCATGCAATACTTGTAGTAGGAGCATTTGGTGAAACTTGTGGAAATGATGTTTACATTAAACACAAGCAAGTACTGCTTTATCTAGTGAAAAAGTGAATTCCAGAACCCGCTACCTGTGGAGACAGGTAAATCAGAAGGTTCAGAGAGGACTGGGGTGGTGCAAATCCGGACCATAAAAATCTATATCAGCAGGAGCAGGAGCAGGCAGGGATGCTCTCTCCTTACGACCTCAGAGGTCAGTATTCCAGCCCAGCCCATTCCCTGCTCTCTGGCAGGGCTGCCCTTGGGTCAGCGGTGCACTGGTATGTCCACTGCAAATCTCACTTTCAACTCTTTATTATTCTTGTGGATTTTAGATCCAAGCCAGCATTCACAGTGTAAGTTCTCATCTTGCCTGCAGTTTATTTCAAGATTCTGTAGTCATCTGCTGGAAAATTCAGATTTAGAAATTTGACTCCTTTTCCTGGTTTTCAAAGTTGCTTTGTTTTGTAAAAGGCTTGTGTGCGTGTCCTGCATGTGTGAATTTACTGTTTACTATAAACCCTAATTGGCACGAGTGGGAATATAGTGCATTCAGAATGTGAATGATAAAATACTGATACTGTATCCTTTAATTTATTACCTGTATTATCCACACTCTACACTTTCCACTCTGTTCTCTCTCCTTCACGAGTTGTGTTTTCACTAGACTGGCGTTTTCCTACTCTGATGAATTAACTGTCAATTGAAGTTAGTGAGATAAATCAAAACAAATGGACACCCTGCTCCATATTGACTTTCTCACTGCCTGATTCTGCAAACCACTTTCTGAGCACTGTGCTGCTATTATGCTCACTTGGTTCCAAGCAAATGTCCGAGAAAGGAGGAGTTGGGGGAGGTAGGTGTTTAACAGCTGCCAATTACGTTTTCACCATCGTTGTTTTATCCAGGGTCTTGTCAACAATGAGATCTGTGCCATTTACCTCAAAAGAAGACACTTGGCATTGTGTCAGAAATGAAACGCTAAATGGCTCTCGGGAAGGAAACGCTGAAGTTTAGGTCTTTTAAATGTGTTCTTAATCTACACTAGAAAAGAGTTTATGGGATAACCACGGCAGCTTAAGTAAAAAGGAGGATGCTTGTTTATCAGCAGGGCTGTGTGCAGACTCTCACTGGAGCAGAGCAGAGGCCAGTCTGCAGTCTGAGCCCGGCGAGGTTTAGTAGCACTTGCTGTGGGAATTTTCTGTATACATTTACATAGTTGTTGGAGTGGGGACTTCAAGATGTTGGAGTCTCGGATTTTAGCCCAGGAGAGCAGAACTCTTTCTAGCCTGGTTTATTCTATTTGTGCAGGTGGATGAGTGATGATCAGGCACCCAATGATGAGAATCATCTACATCCCCAACTAGATGAGACAGGATGCTGAAGGGATCAGTAAAATAGATCAGAAATATGAACGTGTTCAAGGCTGTTACCTCTTGCAGACGTGGTGAAACTTTCCTGGTGAAGAGCACGTGGTTGCATGGGTATAGGCATTCCTTTTATTGGCATCAAAGTTATAACTGTATGATAGAAGAGTGATGGATTGTTTTTAAATAACGAGAACAGAAAACCCATCTATGTGTCTTAAGCAGTGCTACTGCTGTGTAGATCAAATACCAGCCATGCCTCTGGCTGACCTCACTTACTCTGCATGGTTTCAGTAATAAGAACAAGCATATGCCTGTCATACAGCAAGTGTTGAAATCCTTTAGTTATTTGTTTACTTGTATCTTAAACATCTGCGCCGTAATGCTTGGCTTTGAAAGGCATTCTAGATCAAGCAGATTATTTTTTCATAGCTATTGCCTGATCCTGTGTTATGTCTTCCTGTGTAACCAGCACCACATTTAGCAAATAAATTTAACACCTTCTCACCTGGAAGAGATCTTATAAACTTTAATTCAAGAAGTAAAAGGTTAAAAAAAAAAAAAAAAAGTATGTGCAAAGGAATGGATGGTGGAAAGGGGTAAAGCCTCTCAGCAGTAGGTTAATTGGAGAGTGGAATACCAGTGTAGATGGGAGCACATAGTTTCCTTGGACAATGTGCTAAAGAACTGGGAGCTGGGAAGGACCAGCTGGGATTGTTAGTGAATTAGCTGAAGTCAGAAACTGCTGAATGGAGCAAAGAAGTAAAGGGGAAATGAAGGTTAGGGTATAATTCAGTCTAAATTAGGTGGGCCATTCACAATGCATAAAAGGGCTCTGAGCTTCCTTTCTTGGGGAAAATGGGGAGGAAAGCTCACTTTTATTTGGATGCGTGTTGAGTGGTTGATTTTAAGAATGTGCATACCTAGAGCCTACTTTTTGGAAGTGCATTATCCCACGTGAGTTTGGAGGAAGCATTGAAAATGCCATGAGCCTGAAAGACAACAGGGTTGGTAAGAAAGACTCAGAACCGTTATGCTGCACAAGCGTGTAATTGTAATCTCTTAGGAACTGAAACAAATTCCATTCGTTTATTCTATCTTGGCTTGCTTGTTATTAACGATGAAAACTCTGAGCATGTCAGAATCCTGAGTGCTTGAAATCCACTCTGGCTTTGGTTCATCTCTACTTGTATTTTTATAAGAGATTTATCATAGCATTTGTGTACACTTAATAATTCCCAAGTGTTGTTCCTAGATGATTATAGCATCAGAAGTGGTGTGGAAGGCAGCAGATGTTATGGGAGACTGTATTTGTTCTACCTTAAACAGCGAAACAACAGGGAAGCCCATCTCTTGCACTTATTTAATATACTGATAGTTCATTTGAGGTGGTACCTCAATGAAGCTTAAGGCATTGACCGTGCAAGGGGAACCATTAGGTGATTGGTAACACTCCGTTAAAATCTCACGAACTTAAGCAAAATTAGGAACATAGGCAATAAGCGTTTATTTATTTGTTATTAGGAAATGCCAAGTCTAAAAGCCCCCATGGTATTGATTGATATAAATCCGTAGGGGTTAATTTGTGGCCTCACCACAAGCAGAAAGGTCTGCGGTGAGCGGGAGCAGCCGGGCTCTAGCAGTTGGCTGCCAGCGCCTCTGCTGCACTCACAGCCATTCACAATCAACACACCCATTTCAGCATCCATTTTCTTCACCAAAATCCTGAAGGAATGGATTTGCAGCACCCTGGGAGATGACAGACGTTGATGATTTCATGTAAAGTGGATAAAAACATTTCAAAGCTGGGGGTTCCTCAGAGCAGCCTGCTAGAAGAACCACCTTCTCCTCATCAGAGCTGACCTGTGCCTCTGTGGACCAGAAGTGTATAATAATCAGTTACACAATCACTTGAGTGATCTCTGATGGCTTCAGTTCATTCATCTATTGAACCAGTATTTTTGGAGTAGGGATAAATATAAACAACACTCTAAAAAGTTCACGCAGGGTGCACGCTTAGAACAGGATTGTAGAGGTAAATGCAAAGGAAGGCTGTGGTTACAGATGTTTTTTCTTCTTCATGTTAAAAAGAAAGCTATCTTCCAGTGACACTCGTCTGTGGTGCATTGCTGTCCAATAGTTGTTGTGGCATTAGGTTTCTATGTAGACCTTCAAACTCGTTTGCCCTCAATTTGCTTAGTATCTCCCAGAAGTACCTCATCCATTTGATGACAGAAATTTCCCGTTTTTCAACACTGCAGGTATTTCAGAGCCCCTTGGAGATCGGGGATACTGTGATCTGTGTGTTGTCTGTGAGTGCAAAGTGATTTTGAGTTCTGTTTAAGTAATGTGGTCTTTGTGGCTGTGCCGAGCAAACCGAAGCTACGGACTCTTCAGCTCCACAGACGATCTGGTTTAGAAACCTGGGTGATGCTGGATGCTCTGCGTGCTGTGAACCTGCCTGCAGAGACACTGTGCTGGATCATTAATAAGATCAAGCCTGTCTGCCTGCTGATGTTCCGCTTTTATCAGACGCAAAACGCTTAATAAGGAATATATTACATGGCTGCTTTTATCCGTGTGCGATTCCAGAAGCTGCAGTGACCGGAGGTGGAACTTCTTCCCCCTCGTGCCGTACCTGGCGCAGCCCGCGCTCGTTTCTGCGTTCACTCTAAGAGCTTATGTCAAACCCAGTCAGTTTAAATGAGATTCAGAAGTGGAGCAGCAATAAGTGTTCAATCAAAGTATTTGATAAATCACTTAAACAATCTTGCAGATTGCAAATTCTGTAAATGCAAGTCCTGCACTTATTCAAAACTAGTGAATGTGACAAGACTAAGAGACAGCAAAGTCAAAACAGCAGGAAGAAAAACTCGGATTCTTTGATGAGATTAAAATACCAGCAATTTAAGTGGCAAGCAGGTAGGACTGTGCTGCTCGTGCAGCTTTCTAACCAATACTCGAGCAATTCCGGGGAGAATACACAGATGGGATAAAGAAGAGAAGGCTGATTTGATGATTGCAGCATAATTTTACCTTTACTTTGGGCTATGTGTGTTTTCCTTAATATCCTGAATGGCATAATTTAGATGGTCAGGAAAGTTTTCTCTCTTATTAAATGGAATGACAAGTGACTGTAAGAGTAGGAGAAGGGAAATCTCAACAAACCCCAGATTGCCTTGAATGCTAAACAGTCTTTCTTTGCTTAGTCAGATTGTAGCGCGAGCTTCCTCAGGGGGAATTCACTCTGGGAACTGTCTTTATGTAGAAGGTGGAAGCAAAGCGTTGAAGCAAACTCTTTGACTTGCCTTTAAACTGTTTTTTTACCCGCTGCAACCATGAATATGTCCCTCTAGGTATTTAAAGTTTTTGCAACAATTTTTATTATCTCAAAGACACAGGGAAGACATTAAAGCAATTTTTTAAAGTATAAATAAAATATAGAATAGAATATAGAATAGAATAAAACCTCCTGTTTTTTTCCTTTGACCTTTTCCCTTCATTATCAATGAAAGAAGTTGAGCAGATTATGATGGGAGAGGAGGACACTTATCATCAGCACGAACACAAAGGCAAGGGGCAAGACTGGAGATAAGTTTTCAGGGTGACCATAAGGAAGATGAAAAGTGCCATCATTTGAGACTGCAGCTAGTGTTGATGTTCAGCGCTTTAGTCTAAAAAGGAGCTGCTGGGTTTGTGTGTGAGTAGTTCCATGTTCTCGCATCATCTTTGTCCTTATTCGTCATACTAGGGGTGTTTTTATTAAGACATTTCATATCTGCGATGAAACAGGTGGGGAAAAGGAGACAAAGAGATCAGTCGCTTGCTAATGTCCGTGAAGTAAATGCCTGGGAGGAGACCAGCACAAACCTCAGGTCCACTGGCTCCTCCTGGAATCTTAACAAGTGACCAAGCTCCTGATTTCTGAGAATTAGAAATATATTAATGGTGGAAGCAAGCACAATACACTGTAAGCAAAGGTTTGGCAGCAGGATCCTAATAAAAAACACCCCTCAAGGATTTTGAGAATCTTGAATGCAAACTGCTGTCCTTGTCGCAGTGTGTTCCGAATAACACGGGATAATGTTTTGTCCAGCTGCGAAGTTGGACAGGTTTGCATGATGCTGGACTTAAATATGTACATAAATGTGTATGTACATACACACATGCTTAAATCTCCTAAGCAAAAAATGCGAAATGGTTCCTAGAGGCCTTTTGCATCACTCTGTGGTAGGCTTGGCCTGACCTCCTGGTCTCAGAAGGCTTCAGGCAGTTTTCTATTTTAAGCTATTTTTCCAAAAGCTACCCAAATACAAATGATTTTAATACATTGGCACAGCACTGCATTCTAGACCAGTAGCTATGAAATGCCTTATTCCATGAAAAAAATCATAACTTTGAAACTACGCTAAAATGATTTTCACACATGTGGATATAATTGCTGAAAAAAAAATTCCCCCTTGACTTGAAACTAATTTTTTGCTGTTAAAAAAAGTATTTTTAAAGACTTGCTAGCAATCATTATTCTTTCTCCCATGAAACACGTATGTTTAGCACATTGAACACGTATTAGTGAATGGAAATCAGCAGCTGTAAGGGTTCATATAAAACTGCACGGGGAGTACGAGGTAGAATTCTTTGAAAATCTGGATTTCCTCGCGTGATGCCGGTGCCTTTATTTTCGGGCATGGCTGTGGCTCTGTCTAGCAGATTTGGAGAGGTTAAGCTCTGTGTGTGCGTGCAAGCGTGTGTGTGCGTGCGTCTGTTGTTTCTTTCTTCTTGAAATGCTTCACCACAGTAGGCGAAATGGATGAAACATAGAAAAAGAGAGACAATAAATAGTTTCCTAACCTGGCTCGGATAATAGAGAAAGTTCGTTAGATTTATTAATCCTCATTTTCCTTTGGACTGTCAGGCTTAGAGTGACAGTAAAAAAGCTTGTGACGACTTTGGCTAATTTGCACTCCATTCACTTTCTCATGAAAACCCATCAGGATGACTGAAGAACTGCTCTGCAATTGACCTTATTCAATGGCAGAGTGATATACTGGGAAACAGGCCAGTTTTTACAATGCCGAAAAGAGCAAATTGGACGGAATCTTTGTTCCTCTCTTTTTTTCTCTTTCCTTTTTATGCCAGTCTTGCTCTAGTTAAGCTCTCTCATTTGTTCCAGCAGTAGCTCTAGGGCTCAGGTCACCCTCTGTGGCTGCCATTGCAGGTGATCACTGGCCTGCTTGTCTTGGATGCAGGGAGGAGGGAGAGAAAGGGGACGCTGGAAGACTCTGCCTGAAGTCTCAGGCGTTGTGCTCAGCCAGATGTTCAGGGACAGGAGGCTGGTTTTGTCTTTGCAGGCAGGAACCGCTGCTGCTCAGACAGGCCCCGTGCGTCCCGCAGCGTTCTCATGCTGCTCTTGGGTGAGGTGTTAAAGCTGGTGGCTGGCTGGTGGTGGTCACAGCAGATGAGGGACAGGGAAGGAGGTTCTGTACTCATCTGTGAAACTTGCCCGCGTTCCTTTTATATACACGCCAGCAAAACCAGAGTCTTTGTACGCGCAGGGGAAATGAGCCACGCTTTGCGTGGCCAGCGGGCTGGCAGTGGAGCTCCCGCGCAGGGTGGAGGGACAACTGTCCCCTTAAATGGACATTTAATGCTTTATGCAAAGGAGAGCAGCCGTGAATGAGCCTCTGAGTCAGATTAGCACATGAACAGTCCGTGGTCTGGCAGATACCAAATTTATCTGGGGCGGTGGAGAAAGGCAAAACTATTTGAGTTTGAGTCTGAGAAGTAGGCTGTTGCTGTTTTGGGGGGGATTCTATCTGACTGAATTCGCTGAAACTGCAGCTTTTTTTCTAGGTTTCATCAAGAGTGGTTTCTATAAAGATTTCTGACTAGTATGATATTGCTGTTGATGTTTGTAATGGTAATAATTTCAAGGCGTACTGTACGTCCTGTCTTTTCCGCCACACCAAACGTGCTGTATCTTGCTCTGAAAGCAGCAGGTTTTCACTTGGTGTCTACCATGTTGTTGGTGCATCCCCTTGTTTGATGGAGCCCTTTCGAGGAAGCCAACGGAACATCACATGGAGCAGCGTAAAGCCTCAGATGGCTTTTGGAGCACTTTGGTGCCCATCTCACTTCTGAGCCAGGAGGTTTGATCTTCCTGTGCAGGGGGCAGGGGTAGGAGTTACCGGTTCAAATGAACACTCTTCGGCTGTGCCTTCAAAGAGCAGGATAAGCAAACACTGAATCCTTCTTCCACGTACTAGACAGAGCCGTGCAGCAGCTCTCTGCTCGTATCTTATGCTGTGGTGATGCGCTCCTTTATCCAGTCACCCAGAGTCTCACCAAGTGCAGTCCCCAGGTCAGTGGTGCACAGCTCAGCACGCTGGCAAGATGGAAAGATGTAGGAATGAAGTAGGGAAGAAGATGGGAAGAAGTAGGAAAGATGCACAGTCCTGGAGTAGGGTGGGGATGTTATTTCCAATCCATCTGCAGTTGCAGTTCCACAGAGTGAAGCCCCAGCCCATTCCTCTAGGCCATGCAGTGCCTTGGGGTGGTGGGGGGGAACCACTGTCCCCCCAAGAACTGCTGAAGAGGTGTGAAAGTTGTTCTCCAACTCGTGTGCTCATTGCCACACCTCAGGAAAAGAGTTGTTTTGCATTCTTGTACTTTGAGACTAAAGAAGAATATTTCCACGTGGTTGTCTTTGTATCTCCCTCTTTCTAGAAGTGTTGGGTGTAACTTACAGAACTAGTAAATCTGATAAGGTTTAGATGCAAGATTTTTGTAACTTGGACTTAAGCTTTTTGGTAGTAGTCTTGAACATGCATGATAAGAACCAGTAAACTGGCACCTCAGTGGAAAAACAAGTAAGAAGGACACTAAGTTTGGCGCAAGAAATTTTGCGTTCTGTTTAATTATATTTAAGTGCTTTTGTCTAGTACTTTATCAAAGAAATCTGAAGATTTCTGTATGCAAAACAAAAATATACAGGATCTTAAGGGATTGCAGTCATTTGTCATCGTTCTTCTTTTGATTTTTTATATTATACACTTATTTTTTTTCCAATTTAATACAACTAAAGAAAACCTAGTGACTGTATGCTTCAGGCTTTATTAAACTGAACCACCCAGCAAGACTCAAAGAAACATTTTGTGCTTCTCCTACAGCTTCACCAACTGATGAAGCACATTGAAGGCCTGTGCTTCTGAAGGGGGAAGGAGGATTTCCTAAAACAAACAAACAAAAATTTTAAAAAAAATTTAAAAAGAACCACACAAATCCCCCAAACTTTCAGCCAACCAAAACCAACTCTGGCTTTTCCGTGCATGAACGTTGCTCCCCAGAGTAGAACCAACCTAACCCTCCGCTAGCATCCAGAAAGCCCTGGTCTGAATGTTCTAAGTACAGTCCTGGGTGTTTTAGCCTCCTGCAGAACAGGTTACAAACCACAGCGTATTTGGGTTTTGAGAGCAAACCAACAGGGTGGAGACTGAGGCACGTGTGAAGGAACAGAGGAAGCAACAAAGCTTCTTCTGCTGATATTTTTGGGGGCAATTGTTCACGTGAAGGAAAGGGTTTATATGGACACGACAAGTCTTTCAGGGTAATCCTGGAGAGAGCTGTGAAGCTCTGCAGTGCCCCCCTGTCCCTGTCAGGTCTTTCTCGGGGCACCAGCAGTCTCTCCAGCTCTCTTGGGTCTTTCACGGCGGATGGCTCTGCGTGGTGTGCCTTCCACCGCTCGCCGCTTCCACGTACTGCGTGGAGTCACTGGCATCATTCTTGTCTTCTCTCTGTCATCTCCTTGCCCTCCTCCTTCTGGTGCCCTCAGGTCCTCCAATTTCCCCTTCTCTCTCTATCAAATTCTGCCCATGTCCGCACCCTCATTAATCAATGTCAAGTCACAGAGTGTACAACAAGGGCTGTATTCTTCAACTGCCCCCTCAGCCCTCATACATCCCATTGTTCCAAAAAACTGATTCAGATGGCAAGAAAACAGCCGATGCAGCACATAAAAGAGATGAGACAGAAATGAAAAGAATCAAGGAGGGGAAAAAAAAAAAAGAGGAGGCATTTTTTTCCCCTGAAACACTCGAATAAATACTCGGCAATGATAATTTAAATTATTCATACATTTATGAAAACATCCATTGAAAAGTGAAGTGTATGATGCTCTTTGTCTACTTTACTTGTCTCTTGTTTGTGATTAACCTTTACTGTAACTTGGGCTGGCAGTGCCACGATCACAAAGACCAGACTTTTCCTTCCATGGGAAAAAAATGTTTCATCGTATCCAAATGAAAAATTAAGTGGAGGTATTTAGTGCTGATGCGGCAATTTGTTGCAGAGCATTAAAGATGCAGTGTTGTCCATGTCTGTAGTCCAAACACTGCCTATTAAAAAAAAATAAAAATCAGAAAATAGACAAAGCCAGCTTTTAGCAGCGGGTTCCCTTACAGCGTAGCTTGACATATATTCTGCTTCCAGTAGCATGACGTCCTCGAGGAGCCGGAGAGCCTGACAGCACGCAGCGTACGGGATCTGCTGCGCGGAGGGACAGCCTGTGTGTGCATGAACACGAGCAAACAGCCTCAAAAAAGGGAAACGGAAAAAGCAGCTCGGTTATTTTAATTGCGGCTCCTGAGATGTGCAGACTTAATCACAGAGTAGCATTAATAACTTCATCAGAATGTGAGACATTTGAGACCTGCCAGCCTGTGAAAGTCCCAGTGACATTTCTTTTGCCTTTTAGACTTTTTTACTCAGACTTCGTGGCCGCTGCCTTACTTTAGAAAACCTCCGTTTGCGGTAAGAGGAGTTGAGGCAAGTATTCCATTCAACGAGAATATTAAACGCCAGTAGCGATAAACAATCTAAGATCAGGAATAGCACTAACACCTTGGGAGCTTTTGGACAACTCCGCTCTGTGGGGATTGTGTTCTTTTGGTATCTCTCTGCAATTCTTACTGTTTTTGCAGAGACCAAGAGAAATAGTCAAAGCAAAGCTTCTCCTATAACGTTTGTGTCTTGCTTGTAATTCATCAAATTTCTATCCAACTTCCAAACCAGAGAGGTCTGGATAATGTCATATAATTTATAGATAATCATCCAAACATTTTTATTCTCAAGTGAACATATTTAGTCCTGCAAATATGCATTTATGCCTTTCCATAACTGGTTGATTACGTGGGAGGGGGAGCCATTGTCTAGCAGTCAAAGCCAAGGGATTTTAAGCAAAGATCTAGTTACTCTTCTGTTGACTCTGCAGTTGACTCTGAGTGTGACCTTGGACATGTCACTTATACTCTGAATGCTTCACTTCCTTCTGTAAATAGAAATAACAGTTTTGAGTACATGCAGAAAAGTGTGTCTGGAACTTAGTAAAGCATTTTGAGATTTCCCTCATAATAGGTGCTATTGGGTCTTGGCAGCTGAAACCACCGGCACTCTCCAGTACTGGGGGGCTGTTCAGCGTTATTGTGGCACTCATTGCTGGAGTTTTGTACATTTTCGTGCCTTTTTCAGTCACTTTCCACTTTTTTTTTTCTATTTTTTTTTAGCCTTTCTGCCTAGCAGTTTCTGCAGAAAAAGTTTTTCTTTGAATCTCTCTAGCCTAGGATTTACTGGGTTTGTATTTTAGTGCTGTCTCTGGATTTGTCTTTTGCCGAGGTGAAGCATGTGCCCTTGCTTCAACAGAAAACATTTTTAGTAAGTCCACTAATGGATAAATCTACGAAAAGAGGCTGTCAGCCGTAGGATACAGTATTTATATAGAAAGTGTGGTGGAAAACTGTATATTAAAAGAGGAAAGGAGCTGGAGCAAAAGTCCTAAATCAAACTCCTGGCAATACACTGTCTTGGTGTGTATTTCTTGCTAGGCTGTGATTCCTTTTTCTTGGAAATCATCCAGAGCTTCCTGGCTCAGTGATCTGGGATACTTTTCAATATACTGGCTATATGGAGCAGTGGGCAGGCTTCAAATGGTTCTGAGATTTTTGGGGGTATGGAGAGACATCCAAAGTATCGGTTCTTTTTCTCAGCTGATTTGCATAATTCCTCCTTCGCTGCTTCCAAGCCTTTCTGCAGTTTCCGAGCAAGAAACGGGCATCAGATCCCTCCCTCCCATTCGCAGACCCAACCAGACTGTCTTTGGGATCGGCCAGCCCGCTGCAGAGCCCACTTGTCCTACAGCAGAGAGCTTTGCACCTCAGCTCTACTCGCTCCGTTAATGACGGCCAAAGAGGTGGTCGTGCAGAAGGAGCCGAAGTTGTGCTGGTTGGTAGTAGGAGCTGTGGGCAGGACAATCTCCTGAGTGTTCCCACCCACAAGAACAGCCCCAGCTTTCTCAGTGTTGGGTTTGGATGAAGATGGCTTAAGGGAGTCTGGTTCTTCCGAGCACAAAGTCGTCCTGTTATTTGACTGTCAGTGCCCGTAGTTTATAGGTAACCATTGCACCTTTTTTTTTCTGCTAGGCTTTTCCGGGCTGAGGAATTAAAAAGACTTTTTTTTCCCAATTCCTCGCCGTAGCGTGGTGCAGCAAGCATCAGTGTATAAACCGTTCCCTGCGTGGCTGTTTCGGGCAGTGCCGGGCTGTCCCGGCCGGGCTCCCTCCCCCCGGCAGCCCCCAGCCTTGCCCATAGAAGGTATGGAGATGCCTTGTTGTGCAGCGCTCCCTCCTCCCACCCAGCCACCAACACTGGGGTCTGGGAAGGTAGCCAAATGCCACTGAGGACACTGGAGCAATAAATCATCCTCCTTCCAACATCTGCAGGCCCCAAAGGCTAGCCCCTTGCCGATGATGATCTCGCCTCCCACCCCCTGCTTTTTATCCTGTCCCTCTCTGACAAAACACCTATTGTCACCGCCTGAGTGAAGAAGAGTCCTTTTTCCTTTACAAAGGCCCTCTGAAGCCAAGTTGCGAGCTGCCAGAGAAGATGCCTATGTCTCGGCAGGGAGTCTATATCTCACTCTTTTTCTCTGTAGTTCATACTTTTTCTCTCTCACGGGGGTCACCCAAAGCCTTTCACTCTGGCTTCATATTCACATAAAGACATCAAGAAAAAGAAAAACCACACCAGAAAGAATTATTAGGCATGGCTGTCAAATGCTTTATGGGGGGGGAGGTTGGGGGGGTGTAGGGGGAAAGAACAGTAACTCTTTATGTGCTGGCATTGTTATAAGAGCTAATGTACCACTGCCTGAGCGCGGTTTGCAGGAGGACATTCCGTGCCTTCAGAATCGCAGAGACACGTTTAACTAAAATACTGTATTTCGGCAAAAGGGCGTTTTGTTTTCGTTTCTGCTTTCTTAGCTGGTTTCCCTAGATTATAGGCCGCTCTTCCCCGATCCCGCTCTCTTGAAGAACTTTGTTTATTTGAAGAAGTCTTTATTGACTGCCCTTTGCATGCCATTTCTTCACCGCAGTGGTTTTTTAGGATCGAATAGATCAAACTGTCCTCAGTCCACTTTTTCGTGTGAAAGGAGATTAAAAACCCCGACGCCGTCACCCCCCAACCCTGCCCAAAGTATTAGTATTTCTTCGCCAAATGGACAAAGCTGCTTTAGTGCGAATCAGCTGAAAAAAATGGAGGAGAGGAGCCTCCTTGCCCCTCTTTGGTAGCAGCAGACACGAGGTGGTGGTTACGCTTTGTGCCTGTTCCGAGTGCAGCTCCTGCGCTAACACGCGGAGCCAGGAGGATGAAATTGCCCATTTGTGGCTGGTTTAGGCTGAAAAGCGTTCCTGAATCTGCTGCCCATCGCTCCCCGCCATGCTCACGGGGAGCTTCGGAGAGCTGTGAACTGAAGGCTTCGCAAACAAATGGTCTGCCCAAGGTTCATCCAGATGCCACGTAGCCGTGTATGTTTTTAACCCTTTGGAGCTGCGTTCCTTCGCTTTGCTTGCTGAGAAGTGCGCAAGCTGTGCTGGGCACTACTGTAAGAAGACCCCGCTGCCTTGGAGAGGAAGATAAACTAAAAACTTCATTTAATCCTTTGGAAGGCTGAGACTGTAAAGTTAGCAGTCGAGTAACCTATTAAAATTTACAGTGCGAGGCATCAAAACAGAGGAAAAGTGCACATGTAGAAAGTTTAAAGCATCCTTGTAAAAAGCCGGAAACCTAACACTGCATTCCTACAAATTATTCCCTTAGCAAACATTTTTATTTCCAATTAGTAAAAGAAAAATTGCTAATTTGCTGCAGTTGGACAGGCCTGACGTCTCAATCTGCAAAGTGTCAGTGCTGTGAAAGGAAATGTTTCACACTGTGCTGGAGAGAGAGAGCGGCTCTAAAGAGGGTCAGGGCATTGGGCCCAGAAACCAGATTGACTGGCCATAGTGCTAAATTACTCACACAAGACAGACATTGTCTGCAGTGCCAGCTACAGAGTACTCACTTTCTCATTCTTTCCCTTTTTTAGTTGGTGCTTGTGGGGGAGGTGAGGGGAGGGTCGGGCACGGCAGAAGGGGGGCACGGAAGAGGAAAGGGAGGAGGGCTCTGCTCAGCAGCAACCAAGTGCGTGGTCTCATCCTCTGCTTCCGTCTGAAGACGGACCCCCCCAGAAATTCCACCCTGATCCATCTATAACCATTTCGGGAACCGATCCCTAAAAGCAGGCACCCTCTGTCACAGCACGGAGATGAGATGGACTTAGGATAATGTGCTGGAGATAAAGGCTCAGGCTGTTGATGAGCAGCCCCTCCACATCCTTAGCAAAACTCAGGGTCACCACCAGCAGCAGCAGTTGTTTTGTAATGGCAGTAGAAGTGTATCGCTCGGGTAAGATTTGTGTGATATGTCTCGCCACGCAAAGAGCGTAATCCTTGAGGGCTGCTGGAGGATGCTGAGGACATGACAAAGGGGCGAGGAAGAGAAAGGAGTGGGGAGAGAACTGTGCAAGTCTGCTGGGGTATGGAAGGGAAGTGAAAAAAGCCCTCGGCGTTCTTCAGCACTGCTCTGGGTCTCTGTGTAAAATACCTGTGTTCTCCTTATTCCATGGTCTCATCAAGAGCCCTTGAATCCAAACACTCCTTTGAGTGTGTTGTAATACCTTCACCAGGATGTAGATCTGGATTTTATGAAATTATTCAGTGATCTGAATTATCCACACTGACCCAAGAGCGACCATGGAATCTTCTCTGAGAGATCCAGAAGGCACTAGCTTTGATTTTTTAAGGCTTCACCGTGGTGCTTTCCTGTTACACGGCTGCCCTGAGCAGAGCTGAGGCTAGCAGATTGACACAGCTCGTTTTTATCTTCCAGGCTGGTATTTGAATTTAAATAATTATTAAGATTAATGAAACAATTATATATTTTAAAAAAGAGGCAAGGATCAAGTTCACAAATAATCACTACTTTCTAAATGGCAATCCTAGGATCGGCCTGTGAAAAAGTTTCTCACGCTTCTGGTTCCTGTTTCCCCTGTGCAGCTCCCACCCCACCTTTTGCTCTAATTCTGTGTATTGTGAGGACTAATTTGCTGAAGATGGAACGGTGATGTTGAAGGTGCACGGTGATTGTGAGCTTCAGGCATTTATTCGACTGATCCTGATGGGCAGTGCGGTGCGGCGCTCGGGTGTGTATCAGGGATGGACGTTGTGCGCTTCCTAATGAGCTGCTTGAAAGTAACATTTTATTTTGTTAAGATGCTGGTACGTCTTGTAGAGCAACTTCAGTGTGCTAGACAGACATCGTAATTCCTTTCCTTTCCAAAAGGAATCAGCACGAGGCATGCATCGATTTATCTGCACTAAAAATCTTACATGTGGACACAGCATTCTGGTTAATTTGGTGGAGGAGACTAATTTCCAGAAGTAGCTTTTAGTTTTGCCTGGGAGGAAGCTATTGCACCTTGACATCACAATCTCCACGGCCCCTTTCCCAACCAGACAGGTTCTGGGTTTCTTTCTACTGATAATCCCATCAGGACCTTTGTTTTCTGAGAAAACCGGAGAAACCTAAACACATTAGAGGCTCCATCCCACCCTCTGCATACTTCTGCAAACCTGCCCTGGGCTTCCTGTGTGTTAAACAGAGCAGATGCCTGCTCGGTTCCTCTGTGGCACAGTCCAGTCCCGCTGTCACAGTTATTGCTGATAGCTGCCTACAGCTGCCACGATAAGACAGTAACATTTTCAATGTATCCTTATTTAAAAAAAAAAAAAAAACCAACAACAAAAAAATCCCCAAACCCTTTGCCTTTAGTCAGATAACTCTGAAGTACCAATGTGGTGGTTTCTTTTTGCTGAGCATGAAGATGCTGTTCCTGTGAGTCTCAGCAGGCAGTTGTTTGTGATCTGATATGAAAACAGGACTACTGACTTGATCTGAAGAGAGGGAGAGAGAAAAAGCGGTTGATTTTGGGTTGAAAAGCGGTTTATTTTGGTTTCCAGGTTTGGATGTTACAGAGGGGAAGGCCAAATATGCGCTTCCTTTCCCAATGCTCGCTGCCAGAGCAGGGAGCTCCAGCACTCGCTGCGTGAAACCAAGCCCATCAGGAAATCCAAGAACTGGTTTCCGTTGAAGAGGCACATTCTAACATCGAGTGCAGGAGGGAGAGGAGAGAGTGATTCAAACTTTTGGGAGTGTTTAGGAAGTTTTTGTTGGGGCCGGGTGGAAAGATCTGTGAGCCATACTCTGCATTTCGATGAGTACGTAGCTGTAGTTGCTTCCATTTCAGGTTTAATTTTCTTTGCCTTTTCTGAGGCAGACCTTTGCCCCATACAATTTGAAAAATAATTTAAAGAAGAAACTTGTATGGGAAGCAGCAAAAAATGCTCAGAAAGTTTTTCCCTTTTTTAAAAAAAGTCATTATCCTGCTATCCAAAGCACGCAGAGAGTGAGTGGTGCTGGCCAGAGCTCCTGGGGCCGCTCGGCCGGCTTGATGTGCCCTCGGGTGCACGTTGCTTCAGCGAGGGACACGAGGTGGGCAGTCAGTGCTGGAGGAGCGGTACTCATCCTTCAGACGTTTTTCTGGCTGAGGGAATTTGGTTATTTCTCAAGTCAAATGAAATACAAGCCACCAAGTCCCCTTGAGTCACTCGGTCATTTCTTGTTTCTTTGTCAGCCGGTGAAAAGAGAGGGCTCAGAGCACGAGCCGGGAGCGATACGGGATGGGCTGTGCCGCCGTGTGCCCAGGCACGGACACACGCCCCGTGCCAGAACCAGACACGGTGTGAGGGTTACCCTGAACACCGCGTTCCTCCGGCGTCCCGGTACAGATGCTTTTTCCCCGGTTCTGTAGGGCTGGAAGCAGGCCAGGCTCTTGACGTACGTGCACACCTTGGCTGCCGAGCCGCGGGTCCCACCACGCTGGGCGCGTTCTGTCAGCCAGCCCTGGTACACAGGGCGATGCTCTGACCCTCACCGCAGAGGCTGACTCCGAATGTGTGTCGGTGTATCCGGGATTGTGATGTGTGCTAAGGAGGGAAGTCGGCGCCTTCCATCATAGGGGGTTTCCTGCCTTTTTTTTTTTCTTTTTTCTTTTTTTCTTCCAGGCCCTTAGCATCATCCCTCAAGCCAGAAACCTGCATTCATGTTCTCTACAAATCGTTGCTGTAATTACAACTGTGCGTGGCCGCACAGAGATCCTTTGGAAACCAGCTGTCACATTTTCTAACCTCTGCTGCAGGGGCAGCGGCTGGCCACAGAGACTTCGCAGTCCATATGTTTATCTTCTTGTGGAAATAGCCTTGGTGTTCAGAAACAGCCAAGCAAACTGGCCTTGATCTGTAGTTTTGAAAAGAACTTGTCCTAATTCCCTGTTGCTTGTGGTCTTTTTGATACTTTTTTCTCAGCGGGCCTCACAGCACTGGCCAGCGCTGATGTGTGGCTGGGAGCTGTGGGGACCTGCACACCCCGTGCTGGGAAACGGGTTCTGGCAGCAGGAATCTCCAAGTGACTCTCCTGGAGCCTTGTCTCCAGCAGCCAGTGCAGGTCCTGCTGCCATGCTGGTGTGGAGGACTTACCTGTTCTTACAGGTCAGCCAGGGCTGGGGCTGATGCTTGGAAGGAGGACATTTAATAGAAACCCAGGGGGCTGCAGGTATCATATAACTTCTTCTTCCGAGTCGATGCCCCAGAATGATGTTCGGATGAACCTGTTAGAGAGTTGACTTTTCAAACAGGGCTATGTCAGAAGCTCGTAGCTGGTGTTCACCCTGGTTTGATGACCAGGTGCAAGCCTGCGTTATTACGTTCTGCATTCTCAAGTGCAGCCAACACTATCCAAGGGAAATGCTACATTAATATTTGCCCTTACCTCTTCCAGACGTTTGCTTTGGGCTGGTAGATACTTGCTGTGGTTCCCCTCTGAAATTTGTGACATTTCAGTTAGTGGAGTCCTAATATGTCCAGAAACTATAAAGCACTTTAGGTCTTACTGGGATGGAGATAGAACATAACAAGTGTAAATAGTTAATTCTGACCTGAGCTGTAGGAATTTTGTTTTCTTTATTCTTCCTTGATTGTTTTTACTCAGCTCTGTTACAGTGGAGGGGACAGTTACGCTACGGAGAGATAAGCCAGGCTTCAAAGTCTGAATTGATGTGTGTATAATTCTGAGCTTACTGGGGTCAAAGGTGTTTGCATCTGAGGAGGAATGACAGCCTTATTATTGTTAAGATTGGGTCCGAGGAGCTTGGAACTCAATTTCTAAATGCCAGAGACTGTGTGATTTGGGCACGTCACTTAATTTCTTGTCTCAGTCTTGTCTGTAAAATTGGGATAGCAGTCCTCCTCTTTTTCCGTTCTTACTGTTCATCTATCGCGTTTACTTTTTTCACGAGGTCTTTTAGACAGACCCATCTTTGTATTTTATCTGTCGGGGAGCTCAGTTGGGCTTCAGGCCTTTGTCCTGGGTGCTCCTGATAATAAATGGTGGGAAACTGGGTCAGGCAAAGTGTCGCACCAGGAAGTTCAGCCACAGGGCTATCGGGCATGGGGCTTCCCCATTACTTGGAAATATCAGGTGTGGGGAATAATGGGGAAAAAATTGTCCCTGTCTCAAATCTAAAGTCAGTGGCTTGTCGGCGCTGAATTTTTTCCCCATAAAAACATGGGGGGTTGTTACTGAGAAGATTGAAGATAAGGTGTATGTATTTTTCTGTATAGCCAGCAAGAAAGCACATTAAGAAAATTATGATTTTTCTCACGCTGATTTCCTACATTTCCCCAGACACGTGTAGATGCTGAGGCTACACGGGGGTTTGAGCCAGATTTGCTTTCTGAAGCAGGCTGACAGGGACTGTAGGGTGCTGTGGGAAACGGCAGCAGCGGAAGCTGGTACTAGGTTGTCCTGCCACCGAAGGCATTTCTTCACGTAAATTCTGAGATAAAGGTCAGCTCGTGTCACCTTAACCATGACGCAGCTAACAGAAGCGTTGTTTGTGAAGCAGCTGCTGATTATCATTGGTGAGCAAATGTCTTTGAATTTTATAGCTCCTGTTATCTGAAACTAATAAAAACACAATGCCAGTGACGAGTCGAAGGTCATCTCATCTCTCTGTTGGGTGGTACGCAACAAAGCTCAAGATTGCACCTGCTTTTTGTCTGATATAGTCTCTAAATAAAAGTTTTTTGAATGAGGGGTGTAAATCAACGACGTATTCTGACCTTCCATCACCACTTGGACAAAAGTTTTCCTTTTCTCTTTCCATTTATTGCTTCAAACCCTCCATGCTCCAGGAGATAACAGAAAGCAGGTAGCGCGTCTCAGAGCCGATCAGGTGCCATTCCAGTTAACCAAGCCCTGGGATGGTTGAGAGCCACTTTTAAGAAATCAGATTTAATAGAAAATCTATTGAAACAGTCAAAATGCTCACCTTTCAGGGCAGCCGTTGTGCCAAGTGCAACGTAAAGAGACAGCAATAAATCACCGTGCTATGCACCTCAAATAGATAATCAATTTAATTGAAAGCATCAATAATCATAGTTTGACATTTATTACCCTGTGGATGTTTTATCTTTTAGGCTAGGGGACAGCGGGGCAATGATGAATACCAGTTCTGCCATGGAACACAATTACGTGGTGCAAGGAAAAGGATTTTATATTCTGAAAAAAAAGCAGGCGAATTCATAATTGAACCAGATTGCACAAAATCTGTGAGAAATAAATGTGTATAACTCAAAGGCGTATAACTTGAATTCCGGTGCTGTGGCTCATGAGATAATGTGGCAAATGCTTCTTTGCGTGTTGTTTTTAAGTGACAGGACAGCAGTTCCGCAGGGCCAAATCTCCCTGTACAGAATATCATTTTTTTGCATACGTGCACAGGAGAAAACCCAAAGTAAGGCAGGATTGGTCCTTCTTTGGCTATATTTTCTTGTTTGTGCTCACCTGGCCATTTTATTGTGCATCCTCAAAGGTGAAACACAGCGTAGAAGTTACACTGGTTGTGTAGGCAGAAGGCTGGGAGAGCAGAAGGTGGCTGGAAATGTTGTCACGTGCTTATTTTCCAATAAAGGAGGAATGTTCCTTTGCACCGGAAGGATTGTTTCCATATGGCATGCCTGCAGAGCACCATCCAATGTGCAGAGGTGATGTGGGGCTCTCTGCTGGACTCCCGGTCTGCAGGGGCTGCGTTGTGTCCAGCTGTTCCTCACACCGCCTGGAAGGCTGTCGGGAATGTGAAAACCCCCCATTTCTAAAACTGAAGAGTTGTGGAATAAGTCATTCCAAAATGGTCTGTATTAGTTGGAATCGTGTGCTTGCTATGCATCGGTTAAAGCAGGTATTTTACCTTTTAAATTTGCTTGGTTTTGAGGACTCTCCATTAAATAGTTCTTACTTTAAGAAGAGTGAATTAAACTTAGTACTTTCACCAACTAGTACAGCCTGGATACGTTCTTGTAAAGTTCTCTTTTCCCTTTTTGCGATATGAGCCAAAACGTAAGTTAGAAACCGTATAGGCAGGCAGCTAATGCTGCTGTTGTTACACTCCTGGCAAATGGGGAGCAGAAAAATAAGTCTTTTGAAGATGAGGGAGTAACCAAGTTGAGCTCCTGTCCCAGCTAAATGTCAGCGCTGTTATTGCTTTGGATACAATTTGGATGTTCTTCTAACCGAAAGGCTGAGTGTCTGAAGTGAGCAAGGAGGATATACAATTGTGAATTACAAATTTACAGTCAAATTGACAGCTTCGGCTGTTGCAAAATACGTGATTATATAATATAATGTGGCTTTTCTTCTTCCTTTTCTGCTTTACTCCACTGCTTATCCTAATACCGGAAGTCTTTAATTTATTGTTTTAAACAAAAAAAAGCAAATTACTGCTGCACTATAAATACGCACATCTTAACTACGGGGGTGATGTTTAGGCGGCCTGGACTGGAAGGTTGTGATGAGGTGTCCCTTAAGGAAGCGCGGACACCACCCACTCATCCCCAGCAGCAAGGTCCCCCCTGGAACTGCCTGAACGTTAGCGCCGTCTACCAAACACCACCAAATCATCAAAGCCGTAAAATAGCCTTCAACAAGAAACGTCTGAACATTCACTTGAGGATGATGGTGTTTCTCCATGTAAGAGCTGCAACGTTGGCTTTACAGCTGTTCATCTGTGCTGGGAGGACGAGCAGCCGGGACCATCCGACTCGCCAGGTCTTGGTCCGTTTCCAGCTTGTTCCGAACAGGTGCCGCGGGCAAATGGGGGGAAATCACGGCAGCCTTCCGCTAATGAGTTCATCCTTCCCTTCCTCGAGTCAAACCCGGACCAATTGACCCTGGTGACCCAGCAGTCCAGACTGACAAGCGCTGGGGAGTTCGGTTGCTTTTGCGGCGCTTGCTTTGCACTCTCTTGATCCCAGGAGGTTTGGGGTGTTGAGGAAGACAAGAACCAAGTTTATGAGAATGTTAAACTGCTGCTCTGTTATTCCCACAAAGCAACAGTTTCCTTGATGGCACATTCAGATTATTTGGTGAGTAAGATAGAATCTCTTAACTGAACTCAGATCAGGGATTATTTACTTTGAGCTGGCAGTTAAAAAACTGCTTTACTTCACTAAAACCTCTTCAATGGCTTAAACACGTTTCACTTCCAGCATCTGGATACATTATGGACGTTTCTTTGTCTATGATCTATTGGTGGTAGTTTTTAAGACGTAAACAGAAATGCTATTTGGCAAGATCGTGTTTGGAGCCATCTTTTAACCTCAATGTTCCTTTTGGCACAAGATTAAAAAACCCCTTGTAATCAATACCCAGAGCTGGATCTCCCAAGATTTTCTCCAGAACTTTACTCCGAGTGTTTAATAACAATGAGGGCTGTGTGTGCTTTTCAAAACTTTTAATGAAAAAAAAAAGTCCTTTTTTTTTTTTTCCTGATACTGTTCTGAAAGATGCTCCAAGTGTAGAATCTGATTTAATTCTGGTCGTGAACAACTGAAGTTACTAAGGATAACGCAGAATTTTTGAAAAATCTCTTAATTGTTCTGGCTTACTTCAGGAAAGTCTTCTGCAGAGATTTCAGAATTTTCTGAGCGAATGCTCTGGCAGCAAGGACCATTGCCTGAAGTTTATGGTCAAAGTAGAGGGAAGCGTTGTGTCAGGAGGTATCTTTTTGAAGTGTCTGGCTGTGAGGTGTTCTTACTGAGAAGATGTGTAATCAAGAAAACGTGAGCAGACGGATGATGGTCAAGTTCTTTGACCTCAGGAAATGAAGTGCTTGCTCTATTTATAAGCTCATTTCTCTAGTTATTCGTTGGCTCTTTTAATCAATGTTCTGTCTAGATTAGGGCTTGTCTCTCTCTCGGGGAATAAAAGCCCATTTCTGTCTTGGAGGCCAGAAGTGGTCGTGGTGGAGAGAGTCGGTGCTTCTGGTGTTCTTAAAGCATGAGCAGACCTCGTTTGCTCCAGTGCATGTATGCCTGTACTGGACAGAGGGATCCCAGGGGATCTTTTATCTCTGTAGCAGTGCAGCAGATCTTCTGGTACAGTTGCAGAGACAGATCTTAACTTTCTGCACAGTGTCACTTGCAATCACCCCAAGTCCAGAATTCACACAGGAAGTGATCGTAGGGTGCTGAAAGGAGAGGTCCCATTTCAAAGCCCTGTACGTTTTCCAGAGGCTTGGTGTGTAGTAGACTTTCTCCTGCCATGCAGCCTGATGTAACTGGTAGGGTTACTGGTAATCAGTCATCACTCTGGATTCTCTGTCGCACTGGCACTCTGATCCTGCTCTTCAGGGTATGTTGCCCTCACACCTCTGGCAGCTCATCTGGAAAGGCTGGTAAAAAGAATGCAGCCAAGAAAATTAAAGAGTTGTTGCCTCACATTCAGATTATTGGTTAATAAGAGGCGCATCAAAGCACTGCAGAAAACAGAATGGATCTTGTTTTTCCTGGTTTGTGAGACTTGGAAGCTGTTGTGTTGCGTTACTGTCCACCTCAGTTTTCACATATCCTATCACTTTGTTACTGTACGTACTTTTAAAGCAAAACACCACCCCAGCCCCCCGATGCCTGAAACTCTGCTGTGAGCTCAACAGCTGTCTGGAAAAGCAGATATAATGTGAGAATGTGTAAAGAACACATTCTTTCAAGTCACATTGAAAAGGGAATTGTTACATAAACAGATGGGAGGATGCCATTGCCCCAGAAAACCGTCTGAGCGGTGCCCCAAATTACACTTTGGCAGAAGGAGGTTCAAGGGCACAGCAGAGAACGAGTTGCGCTGTGGAAAGACCCTCTGGAAAGCCTGAGAGTGGAACTGCTCAGTTCGGAGGAAAGAAAAATACATGTTGGGGACACTGGAGATACCTGATTGCTGTTGACTGTTAAGACCAGAGCACAAAGCGTTCAGTTCAGTTTGGTGCTGAACCTCTTCTCCTTCACTATGACACTTGTGCTGCCAGTCTAGTCTTCAGCCTCCTTGTTTCACTTGGATGCACTGGGAAGCACAAAGGTAGGTGCCAAACTATGCCTGGCACTGTATCTGAAATGAAGGGAAGGGAAAGGTAAAGATCCCGAAAAAAAGTCCTGTGGGATTCAGCGTGGGGACAGAAGCTTAAGCAAAAGCTTCTATGTCTTACTCAGAATCCACTTCTCAAGGTGATTTTCCAGGGCCAGATTTTCTCCCCAGTACAGTGTGTGGTACAGGCAGGCATTCATGGGATTTGTAGTTCTACATCCATTAGCTGACTTAAATAAGACATTTCTTTTAAAAAATGGATTGGTTTCCCACAGCTACATCTGGTAGCAGCTGAGGGAGGGGTTCAGCTGTGGATATTCTTTCTCTGTTGTTGTATCGGAAGAAGAAAGCAGCAGATTTGAGCTTCAGAGATGGATGTCTTCCACCTTGGGTAGAGAGTGCAGAAGCTCATCTGGCCAGAACCACAGGATCTTGGTGGTAGAGGTGCTTGTGACATCTGTAGTGTGAAGGATTATAATGAGCTAAAATCTTCACATCCTTTCGTCTTTGAAGTTCTTGAGAGGCTCAGTGCATCCTTCCTCTTCTAACCAGGAGGTTTTAGTCTTCTCTCCCAGAAATTACTTAAAACGCCTTTGAGAGGCTTTTGAGGGATTTACTCCTAAGGTTCCATCCTTTCTAGAAGCTTACTTGGGACAAGTGCCAGATTTCTACATAGATTAAAGTTCTCGCTCTCACTCTTGAATTCTTCTTACGACCTTTGTTTTAGGAAGACTTGGAGATGGGACCAAACAAATTAACAGTCTCGTAGCCATGAAGTAATTACGTCTTGGTAGCTGCTCTGCACCCTGGAGAAAGTGAACACTGCATGCTTCCTTCTAGCTCGTGGTCCACAGCATGTCATGCGATACGCTGGCATAGACTTACTCTGAGAAGTGATTCCTATTTATTGTCCATACAGATGCTCTAGAGATTAAAGTTATCTTGGGTTTATTTTATTTTTTTAGCTTGCAGTTGTGATTCTCTGATTTGTCAGTTCCTGAAATGCAGCTGGGTTACAAACCAGGTGAAGCTATAGACGCTCAAGATGGCATTCCCTCCGTGGAAGCACTGGAGCTATACCCGTATTATACCATGCCCTTGAACACTAAACACAGATTCCAACCTGTGGAAGGAATCAGCAGCTCAAGAAAAAAACAGGAACTGATTTCCGTTTGGACTCCCTGAAGTCCTGTCTCAAGAAAATGCATTGAAATTGCCACCCACTCTCTGTCTGGCCGATTAAATAAAATACTGACCTTTTCCAAACACAATATTATCGTTCCAAGCCTAATATTACCCAGTTCTATCTGAGATTGTTTCTGCAGCTCTTAAAACGGAGCTCACCTGGCACCCCGTATCAATTCAGATAAAACGACCCCGTGCGCTTTTTAAATAAGAAACTGATTGTGCCGATGTCTGAAGTTAGTCCACAGAGTAATTCCCTACTCACTTTTCTTTATAGAGAGTATCATTTGCTTAATATTGCTTCCAAATAAAGGAAGACAAAGTGCCCTTTGCTGTCCCTCTTGTTCTCTTTCCTTGCACAGAACATTACTCCAGGGAATTCCCCTCCAAGGTAACTTAACAACTCAGAGTAAGTACTTACTCCGTCTTTGAGCAGCAGTGTGTTGAGGACAAGTGGCAAGAGTGACATATACAATGGCAGGACCTGTTCCTTGCGGTTAACTCGGATCACGCCACGAAAGAAACACTCGCACAGAAAATTCCCTTTGCAGGGCTCTTCGTCTCTGCACAAAGATTTATTTTGCTAGATTAAGTAAGTGTTGTAAACATCCCTCCAGCTCTCTGTGGCAGGGCCTCGTGGTGGCTGGTCACCGTCCTGATTTTCTGTCAAGAAGGATTGTCTCGACAAAGGAGCACTGAGTATCTGCGTCGTCTACTAAAAGAAAGAGAACTCAAACACCTCATAATCAGCCTTATGTTTCTCTTCCAGTTCTTAGGCTTTAATGGGCCATTTTTCTTACTGCATCACACTGACTGACTATGACCTTGTCAGGTTAAAGCGACAGTTAGGTTATCCTGCTGATGGGTATCAACCTGACATATCCCATCCCTTCTGTCTGAGTGCCAGGCAGGGAGACATTCCCAGACAGGCTGCACTCCCCCCGGACGGTACCAGCTATTAGGGAGGCTGCTGCTTTCATGCGTTCCTTTCACAGGGGGAGCAGCAAAGCTAAGCTGCTAAATGAGACGGTGCATTTCCCACTTTAGACTTTTGAAATTGGTGGGAACGTTGCATATTGGCTTTATTTTCCTTCAAGTGTGATTAATGATCAAAAATCTACATGTCACAGCTGAGCTATTTAGCTTTGCTGCACTACTATGGTTACACTGAAGGCCATTATTTTGATGGAACTGAGGATAAGCTGTAGATGTAGCTGCAGTTTATTGAGCTGGGGTTTTGGCAAATTCCGTATGCAGTGAATTGCAAGTTGGCTTTTATGTTTGTGCTTGTGATTTGACATGCTTGCATGTGGGGAACTAGAACACTTTGAGTGAGCTCAGCAAAGTTGTGTGTTACTTGGGCAGAGAAAAGGCTTGGCTTTTGAATCAAGACAGACAAGCGTGTCTATGAAAAAATGTAGTCGTTATATACTCCTTAAATGTGGTAAACCGATTCCTAATTCTTATCAGTGTCTCTTTAGGCAGTGAGGAAGAGAGTGAAACGAAGTAATTTTTCTCTGTTCTTTCTCAAATTCTTAACTGCATCATTATTAGATTTAAATAAGGATGGAGGCTGTATCATTCAGCATGGCAGAAGCCAAAGCCACCTGGCCTGGCTCTGCAGACCTGAAGAAGGAAGTCTTTTGCCTTGATATCTCTAATCCTAGTCCTTCTCTTTGGCAGCTTTATGGATGGAGAGGTTTTGAAGTGCTGAGACTCTCCTGTTTCCTACTATGTTGGTTCCAGTTGGTTTCAGCATCAATGGCAAGACTTTGTCTACAGTGAAGGGGATTTTGTAAGAAAAAAAGCAGCAGTGTTGATGGAGTCATAGGGTTTGAAGGTACTTAGCCTCTGCTGCTTGAAGGGAGAAGGGCAGGGCGTTTCTGGAGGTCTTGTCAACGGATTTGGAGAGGAATGTCACCCCAGCGATACCAAGAATGAGGCAAACCCATCGATTAGATGTATGTAGCCTCACCCGAAGGGAGGCAGAAGCAACTAGTGTTCAAATAACGAGTTATTCCAGGGACTAGATGGTGTATTCGTTGAATCCACTTCCTACGCTTCTTCCCGTGGAGGGTCTTTTCTAAGACATCCTCGCCATAACAGGCATGATTAGATACTAAGGTTTGAGTGCATTGCCTTATATAGATTTATGTGTCAACGCATGCTGCAATTTAATATGAAGTATGTGCTCCTCAGCCGGAGCCCAGAGGTCTCCGTACGTCCGAGCAAGTGCGTGTCAGCATCGCTGTTACAAGAAGACGTATGATCTCTCTTTATTTACTTATCATTATTACTGATCATCTTAACAAACAGGTTATCGATATATGAAGTACCAAAGAAGTTAATTTATATTATTCTGTCAATATCAAGGTCATTTTTCTAACTAAAAAGGGTCGAGAACAAATGATAGATGGATCACATGTGAGTGGAGCTGACCAGCCAATCCATTTACGTAGCTGTGAACCAAAACGTTACACTTCACTCTTCAAGGTGATGTTTTGCTCAGATAACAAATCGCTCTGGCCACATTAGGTGGTTGTGTTCAGTAGTTCTGTGGCAGACAGACTTCAGAGTTGATGATCCTAAGCTTCCATTCTGCTGGAGTGAAGATGTCACTGGTTTGCAGTTCAGAAGCACAGTGTGTCAGAGGATCTCACGTTGGATTTAGCATGAGAGTCTGCTAGGCACATTCCCAGCTTTGAAGGTGAACAAACTGAGTCAATACAGATAGAATTCAAAGCTTACAACTTCTATTTTAATCCTTAGACTGTGCACATTGCTTGGTGCTAGACATAGAGAGAAGTGTCCCTTTTATCTTCTCAGAATTCATTTTTGTGATGGAATTTCCCTTCAGGAAAAAGGGAATTCAAGATAATATTTCTAAGGGTGCTTTAAAAAGAAAATAATAATTAATTTAAACTTTTTTTCCCCTTTTGTGTACTGGTACATATTTCTTTCCTGGGAGATGTTTCAACAAGTAGCAAAATACTAGAGAAAAGACTTGAGGCTTCCATTGTTAATTGGGATTTACTCTTCGTCCAGGAATCGTGGTATGGTGCAAAAGGGGGATGCAGTGGGTGTGCATGTAAATGTTTCATCGCTGCTCCAGGGTCCTTAGATCTCGTTCTCTGTAGCTGGTAAAACCCGTTTTCTTCGAGTAGTAGTATTGAATCGGTGGTTGCTAAAGGTGATGTTGGTTTGCTGAAATGGAGAAAAAGAATAAAGGGAGGTTAGATGTGGTGCCGAATGAAAGGGAAGCACATCTCTAACTCCGATCCAAGGAACACGTGCAATGAATGAAATAGGTTTTCTTTTAGCAGAACTGCCAAACTATCAAGTGCATTTCTCATGCTCATTAACACTGGACTTTAAGAACCCGATAAGAATGCAATATAAAATCAAAGAGCCCCTAAAGACCGTGAGATTATATTTAATACTCTCCTATCACCAGGCCCCGAGTGCTTGGCAAGAGAAACGGTGACATTTACTAATCAGTACCCTCTCTTATTTGTCTTGGCTGAAAGTCTCAAGTCCTCAGCTTATTGAAGTTATTACAAATGCTCTCCATTAGATTCTATTTAACTTCCTGCTATTTGCAGTTGGACTCGATCACAATGTCGTGAAGGAGTTACGCCTTTAAAAAGGGACGCAGAAGTTGCGATACCATGTATGTAAATCGCATGTTTATTTTCTTTCCTTGTTCTTAAACGTATTCCTGACTTTTGCCATTCGTTCTTGCTGACATTAACGACCCCCGAGGTTTTCCTGCGCCTCTCCGGATGCGCGGAGGTTTGCCGTGTGTCATGGGAAGGTGCTGCTTCTTACTGGAAGGTGACTGAGGACGTTCCTTTCTTGGATCACCCTTTGGAGTACGCTGCAGTGATTCACCTCTGCAAACTGCATTTTGTTCCCCTGAAAGTTGGCAAACAGGGAAAATTCCTCTGTAAAGCCGTACGGGATGTAAGGCCCAGGCAAGTGCAGAGGTGTTCCCTGCCGTGGATTAACAGAAAATTTGGGGCATGGATCCCTGCTCGTTTTGATCATTTTTCATGCGGCACTGTACCACCTTTTTGTTCAGACATTCAACCGAAAAATAAATGGTTATAAAATGGTCTGTGGAGTGCATACCACAGCTTTGCAGGCTGTTACTGGTCCACAAACCACAGTTTGGCTGCTCTACAGTGTTCCCAATTGTGCTGGGGTTGCCCTTAGCAGTGAATGGTTGGTTTATTCTTTATACTCTTTTCAGCCCTTGGCTTGTTTCTTGCCAGTCAGAGGAGTGCTGTTCATCCTCCTTCGCTCACCAGCCAGGAAAGGAAATTCTTCCTCTCAGACAAGAGCTTTCCTCCCTTTCCTCTTAATTCCAGGCACATTCGTTTCAAATTCCCAAGGCAGGATATTGAAAATTTCCTCAAGTTAATAGGGCTTCACAAATTTACTTATAGAAAATGTAAAATTGGGGTAAATTGTTGGCCAGAAAGCGCTATAAATTCCCCGTGTTTTAAAAGTACGGCTAATAGAAAAAAAATCTGACGTGCTGAAATGGGTTTTTGCGGGTTCCTTCTCCCTCTGGCTTTACTATGAAAGAACATCGTCTCAGTGAGTCAGCCGTTCTAGGGTTGTTAGCTGGTGGGGTTTAAGGGCTGTTCCAGCTCCTGGACGCCAAGTTTAGCAGAGAGCTCACAGTCCTCTCCAGGACGAGCCCCTGCCCTGCTGCCTGCAGGTCTCCAGAGCTGGTCGTGCTCATCCTCCTTGCTCCGAACCATGCACGAGGCCAAAGGGATGAACAGGCTGATGCTTCAGCAGTTTGTGCCGTGATGGGACAGCTTCCCAGTGGAAAACCACATGACAGCGAAGAGCGACAATGTAAACCTGGCAGTCCCAGTTAGGTTTATGTGCATTTTTTCTGTATTTTCTTCAATACCGTGCTCATATGGCTCTTCTGTCCTCATGAACCCACATTCCTTCAAGGTCTGTTACCAACAGAGTTAATCTGGTCTGCACAAAGAGCATCATGGTGCTTTTTAATCAACTCTTTTGACCTACGTCAGCACATATAATTTCTGAACTTTTCCACAGCTCCACCTTGGGGGATCTTGGGATGGTTGTGTTTTAAAGGCATACCTGGGCAGGGCTTTCCCAGCTGGGTGATGTTGTATTTATAAAGATAAAGACATCAAGTATCAAAAATGGACATTAATCATTACAGTGTTTCAGGAAGCTCAGATGAAGAGTGTGTCTTTGTGCTGAAAGGTTGAAAGAGATGCAAACTACAGGTGAAAACATTTACACAGATTAAATCTGATTAAAATTCCTATTAAGCCAGCCCATTCCCTGCCAATACTCAAATAATATCCCGGTGGCCACCATTTGGCCGTCCGTATAACATTCATGCAGAGAAGAGAGCTGAAAGCTCCATTTGCATGTCAGGACTTGATAGCCTTGGTGACAGTAGATCAGATTATTAATTATTCCAGTTTATCCAGTCAGGAGGCTCCGCAGTCTGTTAGCGAGGACAAAAGGTTGAGAGTTTTGCCACTGCCTTACCACGTAACTTCAGGCAACTCACTCTTTGGACCTCAGCTGATAGGCTTTTCAAGTAGCTCTTTTCCTTCCGTGGAGAGTTCAGAGCTTACACAATTCAGTGTTTCACTTTTTGGGTTTATGTCTTGATTGTTTGCAGATGAGTTCAAGAGATTTTGTGTTGGTCCTGTGTGCTGTTCGGAGGTTCTGTGATATCCAGGGAAGCGTTCATGTTTGGTTACTGCTGTATCTAGATACTGGAGCTGCTGGAAAGCAGGGAATTTTTGATAACCTGGCTATAAACTAGAGAAGACCCTTCTACATAACGTCAAACTTCACGTGCCTTTTTTTTGTGTGTGTGTAAAATTGTCCTTGGGTGCCAGGGAGTGGGAATGTTACTGTGATATTTGCTAAAGCCAGACAGAGACAGGTGTGAAGTTGTAAAGGACTTCGGTACGTGTTGGAGCCAAGGAGCCAACGCGTCCGAGCAGCCGGGTGAAAAGAAGATTTGTTTTTTCATACCCAAAGCCCAGTATCGCGAACGTTTCTGTTTCTATTCGTTTCACTGATCCAGCTCGCTTCAATACCTGACGGGGTCAGGGCCAGCGCTCTCAGGACTTGGCAGGATAAAACTTTTAAGAGAATAGTTAATGGAAATTATGAAGGGCAAGACTGGTAGCTAAAGAGCAGTGTTCTCTTCTGAGTTGAATTGGAATTAAAGGTGCAAAAAGCAGGTGAAAGATGTGAATCCTTGAGCTGCTATCTGTGTGTTGGGCAGGAGAGGCAGCTCCGTGGAAATTGTCTTCTAAGCGATGCATGTCACAGCTGGTCAGACCATTTGACCGGCTCAGGATGGTTGCCTGGAGGTGGCAGGCACTGACCAGGACTAGGATGCCCGGTATCATGTTGGTGTGATGGCTGTTGCTCAAGAGCACAACTGAAACATTTTTTAAAGCTCATAATGAGCTGCCTGGAAAAAAATGTTGGCTCTGCACGTCACATGGTTCACATGTGCGGACATTACAGTCATCGCATCTCCGTCACGCCAGTTAACTCGTCTGGGAACCACAGCAGGAGGGACATCCCCTGTGATTCCATCTCAGGCAGTAACGTGGACTTGTGCACAAGTAAGAATCAGAGTCCCCCAGATAATTTAAGGAAAAATAAGTGTTTTCAAGACCGTTTGTTTTATGATTGACTGCCTGGTTTTCTCTGAAGGAGAGGCAGGTTTAAGACAGCATGGGTGGCACAACCTGGGTTCCAGAGCTGGGAGTGATGTCCCCATGACGCTGACCTGGGCTGGGGGCAGGCGGCTCTACGGACCAGGAACAGAGCAGGAGAGGCTGGGAAGTGTGGGCTTCAGAGGGCAGAGACCCGGGCACTGACCAAAACAGTGAGGTGCTGCTTAGCTTGAGTCTTAGTGACTTCAACTGTGATGTATTGAGGTCTTGCTGAAGATTCAGATGATAACAAAGAATGAGTTATTGAAAAAAGTGCAGTTATCCACAGAAGTGCACTTCCAGAGAAGTCAGTATTATTGGAGTTATTGGGCATTCTCTTCTGTTTCCAACTCGGACCAAACGTGGAAATACTTCTTAAGAACCAAGACTCACAGTGATGGAGCGGGGGCAGGTTCTAGTCTGTCATCTGCTTCGCCGTTAAGAGTTTGCTGAAGGCATCAAGCGATGCCTATTTTAGTTTTGGTTTGGGTTTTTTGTTGTTTTTCTTTTTTAAATGACAGTTTATCTGAGCTCAGGGAATGAATGGATAACGTTACTATTTACATAAGCTCATTGTGATCTGTCTCGGTAATGTAATCAAATTAGGGTTAACTGCAGCTGGAGAATGCCAGCTTGTAAACTGTTTTTCAAAAAGAATCACATGGTGTTACTTGACATGTTTAGTATACATTCAGGAGGCTTTGCAAAAATTATAGCACATCCCTAACTAATGTAACTGAGGATTCTGTTGCCACCCGTTTGCTGGATCCAGGAAATGAAATGCAGAGAAATTCATCAGCGGTCGGAGGAGATACACCTCCAAGCAGATTCCTGACACACGGGTTTCTCTGACGTGGCTGCTGCTGACATGTTGTCTTTCTTTTGGCTAAAATCAACATATCAGTTGATAGAAAAAAGCATATGGTGTAAATTTTGAGTACGTTTAAGAACATCTGTGTTAACTGCAGAAGCGCAGCCCACTGCACACGTCAAGCACTATATTTAGTCTTATGGCATTCGCATAAGATGAAGTCCAGCCTGAGCTAAAATTACCCAATGAGTAGATTTTCAAAGTCTCTTTTGTTATTCTTACTAATAAACATCACATCTGGTACTAACTTTCCCTCCTTCTCCCTTTCTCATGTGATTAGGAGGCACTATGTACATCACAGGAATGCAGTCAGCGAAGTCTCCTGCTGCTGCAGAACGAGATCTCCCAGGACAGTCTTTGCCGCCCTACCTGATCTGACTGGGGAATTTCTATCAATCTAGCAAGGTGTTGTCAGACACCTTTCCTTCCAAACTAGGAATGCAGAAGAAGAATTTTGAATTTTGCTCCACAGCCCGTGAAGGTTCCTGAAGGCTCTGTCAGAGCCCGAGCAGGAGGGTTTGGGTTCCTCTGTTCCTCGCACACGCCACGCACCCCACACCCCATCAAACACCAAAACTACCTCAATGTCCAACTGTCAGCGTGTCCTGCTGACATGGGCAATAGGAAATTTAGGGACGTTCAGGTTATGGGCCGTGTCCAAGCTAAAGCAGAGGGGCAGTCGCAGAACCCAGCCCCATACTGCTGCGTTTTGGACCTAGGCAGCTTGCTTTAAGTCTGGTGTAAAGGAGGAATGGAAAGTATCATCTACAAAGAGTTCCTAATGTCTCACTACTGGTAAAATATCTTTTCCCACGTGTAAATATTCTGATAGTTTGAACGTGGAGGTGGTTCCATCAAAACTAAAATTCTGCATGAAACCAGAGTTTGCTTCCCCAGAAGTTCTGTAATAGAAGGGAACTGAAAAAAATGTTTTGCCTTGTCAAAAATCAGCCATCTTGCAATATTCTGAATGAGCAGTTAGGTAAACAGCCGCTGATGCTTTTCTATAGAAGGGCCAGCATGAAATACTTTACAGAAATTCTGTTCTCCAAGAATTTTGAAATTTGGGATCTGCTATGAATTGAGGGGAAAAAAAATAAATACAGTTTGAGAAACAGACCTTGCCCCTTGAGCGCAAATCTATCCAAACCAACAAAAGGAAGCTTGTGTTGGCATTTAGATTCAGACTCAGGAATTCCTGACTCTTAAGCCTGTTTATACAGGACTACACCACAGCCCAATTTGCACTTCATTTTAATTTTTTTTTTCCCCTCTATGTTTATGGTCATGTTGAACGGGTGGATTATGCACTCTGAATGCACATACTTCACCAATTGTATTTAAAGATTTTTTTTTGCATGTAATAATTATATTTAAGTGTCTTCCTTTGGAAGCAGCAGTGTTCCATAAAGTCTTCTAAGTCGTCTAGCACAGGCGTATTTATATTACAGCTCTGAAAGCTTCATGGCCTAATTCTCAGCAGGCTTTTGAGGGTCGCTGGTTCCCAGTGGAAGTAACGGGAGCTGAGAGTTCTCCGTGCTGGGGAACAGGCACCAGCTCCCCAGCAGCTCGGGGACACGTGTTTCTAACTGCACATGATGGATATTTAACTTCCAGTAACTTGGGGAGGTTTCGGCAGGTGTGTGCGCACACAAGTGCAGGGACACAGAATTTTATTGCTCTGGTATTTGCCTCTCGGTCTTATTTGCTTTCAGCTACTTTCTAAACCTCAATTTCAGTATCTATTAGAGCTGGTGTAAAATACAGAATGGTTTGGGATTCTTGCTGTTTAAAACGTGACAGGTTGTTATTACAGCTGAGCTTGGAGATATTTGCCAACGTTTTTGAAGTCTGCGAATCGGTGCGTCCCACCTGGGCATGGTCAGAGGGGTCCAAGAACTTGGTGCCAAATCCTCAGCTGCTGAAACGCAGCAGAGCCTCCTTGCTCCCCCCCTCCCACACATTTTTTTTTTTTAAAGTAAGGTTCCTTTGCAGTGTACAACCATTCTCATTTTATCTTGGGTTTCTTGCATTTTGGTCTCCGTTCCTTGGAATGTTTTTCTGCTCTTCTTTGGTAGCCAAAAATTGCCTGGGCCTGGATGTCCTGGGTACCTTGACCCCGCCCTAGCACTTGAATATATGTTTAACCTTAGACACCCGAGATGCCCACAGAGGTCAAAGAAACAACTTAAATACTTGGAGCCAGGCTGCTCAATTGAGTCCGTGTAGAGCATGTTTCTCCTGATGGGGCTATCCAGTGGGATATAAAGTTTAGGTACTTGACCTCCCTGAATGCCTGCTGACCTAGATCTAATCTGAGGTAGAACACAGCAGCGTTTTAATGACTTGTCTCACCACACCTCTGTTGAGGGAGGAATTAAAGAGCTTCCTGCGAAGCATCCCACAGCCCCAACCCCGCGGCCGGTCCCTGCCGCAGGGATACAGCCACCGGCGTGCTGTGAAGGCTCTCGCTGAACTCCCGGCCACAGGAGGCCAGAGCGTTGGGGTGTGTGAGGTGATAGATGCCTCCAGCATCACACAGGGATGCCAGGAGTGCAGATGCCATCAGGACTGTCCCTGCTCCTTGTGAGCCATGGTGCAGGCAGCTGGCTTTGGTCACCTGCCCTGGAGGGTCTCGCTTCTGGAGGCCCATGGGTCTTCATCCTCTTACTGCCCATATTGTGTGCCACCTGCTATTTGGGAAAAAACGCATGTTCCGCCAGCCAAATCTAAAGAAATTATTTATAGAAGCCATAGAAAACCTGTACGTGTGGGAGAATATAATGGTAGTTCCATCTAACTTCCAAAACGTGTGTTGTTCTGTTGCAGCTGAGAGTTTTGGCCTTTGAAAATAATAATAATCTTCGTTACCAATCATTGTTTATAACATTCTTAATTGCAATTCAACTTAATTTATTTTTTTTTTCTATTTTGTTTTTTTCCTAGCAAATACTGACTGATCCCGAGGCGACCTCCCAGGAGGGCAATATAAAAAAGGTAGGATATGGATCAATCTTATGCAAGTTGTTTTACTGCCTGGCTTGAAATACACCTAAATGTTTTTTTCTCTCCTGACTTTTGAACAAAGGTGTCTGTCGCAACAGCGTCCGTAAAGGTTTTCCAATATTTGCAGTTGCTTTTTTGGATTAAGTAGTGTGGCTCTGTGGGCATATTTTTCAGTCTCTTTGCGATTCCAGTATTTATGAAAAAGAAAATAATAGTTTGAAGTGTTCCTTGATTCAGCTACAGTATAAACAGCTACCAGTCCAAACTAAAAAACCTCATTTACCTCTTTTCCAGTAAAAGAAAACGTTGGTCCTTTGTTAAAGGTGCTAAAGTTTTAGAGGTCACTTCAGCATGTAAATGTGGCTTATGTGAAGTCCAAGGGAAGAGGGGTAGATATAGGAAAGGATAAAATTTAACTCATATGATGTATTACTGGTGCTTTTCATCACATTGTGATGCCTAAACTGTAATACTGACCAGAGAAAAATGTGTTCCAAATAGAGCCCAGCTGTATAAATGTCTTTATAGTAGCTGTGAGGCAGCCTCAACACGGCATATTTCAGTAGCCGGTCTCTCTTTCGGTGGGGGTTATTCTCAGTAACACTAAAACGACGTTCTTTCCATGGCTCTCTTCTGGTTAATGGCTTTGCTAAAGCCAAGTGTTACAAGTCATGTTTGATTCCAGCCTCTCTGGATGTCTGGAGGTAGCGCGTCCTCGCTGAAGTAACGAGCTAGCTGTAATTCTTTTCATATGCAATTGTCTTACAACAGGAATTCACAGTCCGATTCCTAAGATCCGAGGGTTTGAAAGTGGAAAATGCTGGAATTTGCAACAACTGCCATTTTTATTCATCCACTTAGACGAGCTTTAAGACTGTTCCTTAACTCGGGAAGCTAAAAGGAAACGCTTCTTTCACTCTGCCAAACAGAGTGAAATGTCATACTTGTCAGGCTGCAAAGGCAGCTCGGGACAAGGTGTTTAGACACGTGTCTGGTGTGGCCCAACCTATTCTTGCCATGTCGAGCAAAAGAATCTTTTACTTTAGAAAGCCAGGCTACCAATATGAAACGTCCTCTGACCATCCAGTGACCTTTCTAAGGACCTATCGCAATACCGCTGAACTTTTTACCTTGTTCATCTCCATAACTCATTTGGTGTTTGTCTCTGCCTCTGTGGGATCCTTTTGTCTGAGCAGACATGGTGACAAGGTGGCAGGTTCTTATTATCACAACGCACTTACCACAGGGATGGAGTAAGTTCTGCGTGGCTCAGGACTGCTCAGCTACTTCTTTCTCGGTCTTTAATTATCATATCACAAATGAATTCTTCATCCCTACCTTGCAGAGTCTACGTTACCCCAGAGAGAGCAGGCTTTGTATGAAACAAGGGTAGAAGGAAACCTTAGACTGGCAGCTTTCTATGTTCAGTATCTGGGTTTGTATTTAAACTTCATTTCTTTCAAAGGAGAACGCTGCAAAAACTACAGGTCTTTGAAAAGTACTTGTGTCCTTAAATATTTTCCTGTACAGCAGGTATAAAACTGGACAATTATGATATTTGACAAGGGGGGAAGGACTGGCCTTCCACTTCTGTCTTTTAAATGCATTGTAGAGAAGCACTAGTGGGAGTTTATGAGGTGATAAATTTATTGAAGGATGGGCAGTAGGGTTTTACAGCGAGGGTAAAAAAGGTCAAAGCAGTAAGGTAAAGAGTTCAAGTCTAAACTTTATGGCTTGTGAAAGGACTACTGCTAGACAGCTTTTCAGTCAGAGGAAAATGAAAAATAAAGAATGAAAGATCATTCTCTACATTTCTTGTAGTATCTTAGAATGGTTTGTAAGTCGTACTCCAGCATTTCATGCTGGTGGTACAGGACCCTCATGGGAGAAGGTTTCCTCTTCCAGCCTCGCCAGATCATTCAGTTGTCATATCCCTGAAGACGCAGGAGTTCAGATTTGGCTTCAATTTATTCCTATTGCTTCAGAGATAAGTTGGTGCTGGGAAGGTGACTGGAGACAAACGTAAGGGTAGTGGGTGGGCTGCTTTAAAATGGGAGAAAAGGAAGTCGGAGCTAAATGGAGGGACCATCGTGGCTCATTTGTCTGACTGCTGTGTCACGAGCTCGGAACTGGGGAGCAGTGAGGACTAAAAAGAGAAAAAAAGTCTCCAGAATGCTGAGAAAATCTGTAAAAACTGTAAAACGACAGAGAAGGGAAGGGAAGGAAGCGTGATAGCAATGAGGGGTACAGGAAGATGCAATCTCTGCTTAAAAATTGACCCGAGGATTATTTCTGCTGTTAAGCTGCCAGGAAAAAAATGCTTTTCTGCATAACTCTTGATGAACTGAAAGGCAGTGAAAAGTCTGAAGATGCAGAGTCGCAGACGCTGTTCTAGTGTGTAATACAGCAGACCCTTTTTGGCTTGGGGCAAAAGAAGAGGTATTTTCCCCCTGTGTCCAGTATTTTCCAGTTTGTATTACTGTTATTTCTGCTGGGACCATTAACACCAGGAAGGTGATTTGTTTGTTAGTGGCTGTCTTACAAGAATTAAGATTTCTAGCAATATTATTAAAGGACCTGCATCCGGGATCATTTTTCCATATCTGGAAATGTGCTGTGCCATCGGCTAAACCGTGGTGGGCTCTTAAACAAGTTTTCCTTTTGCCTACTTTGCTGCTATTTACTTTAACTTGCACAAATATACATCAGCTCCTCATCCATTTAGTTTTAAAAAAATTGATTGTGAAAGTAATGCTAAAATAGGAGATTTACTTTTTTGTGTGTGTGTGTGGACTGAATGCATATGTTCAGAGATGTGCACAAAAATGTTAGTTATACCTGTGGGTATATTGTCCCATATTCCCAAACGTCTTTTTTTCCCAAGCCATCTCCCTGCAGTCTGTTTATTTGGCTTAGAGAGCAGCTCACGTGTTCTCTTGTGCTGAATTTTCTAAGCTTCTCCACTGCCTTTAATAGATAGAAAAAATGGCTTGTTATCATCATCTTCATTGTCATTTCGGTTTAACTTCGAGAGGGAGATGAAGGCTTTGGACTTCCTCCGGCAGGAAGCAAGGCCAGTGTCCATTACAAGACACCTTTTTCCCAAGGAGCAATGCTGGGTGTATTTCTCTCTCCTCAAAAAGTCACTTTGGATGGTGGTTTGAGACTCATATTGAAGGGGCTCTGTGTATAGAGCTCCCGGCCAACCTCCTCTGGACGGGCTGTTTTTCTGGCTGTGGTGACAAGAGACCTCAGGGACTTCTCTCTTCAGTAGACTCTCTATTTAGTTTCTGTTTACTTAGAGGGAATAGCCTGAGGGGCTACTGGAGAGAAAACATCTGTGGGAGATAATCTATAGAGTTATCTATCTATCACTCTTGTCGACCCTGTCTCCCTCGAGAGCAAGCCGAGAGACTTGTAATAAAAAGGCATCGCTGAAGAGGCTTTAGGGACAAATAAAGAGACATGTTAAGGGCCAGCTGAAAAAGGATAGAAGACATTATTAAAGCTCAATAGCTGTCTTATCAAAATCCAATAGGATAGGCATTTGGCAAAAGGCTTTAAATTTATTCTTTGGCTTTCTCGAGAGCTTGAATTTATCCATTAACAAGAATGTACTACACGGGGAGCAGGAGACACTATCAGATTCAAGAGAGTTGGATTCAATCTGGTGTTGTGCAAAACACACCACCACAAACTGAAGGCAAACCCCATTTTTGGCCGACTTCATACCTACATTGCAAAATTCTAGAAGCTGGTAATGGAATGCTGATGGCACTGTAAACCCGAAGTAATTTATGTAGCACGGTGATTTATTCTCTACTCCCAAATGACATAGATTTAAAAAAAAATAAAGTTACTGTTAGAAAATTGGGTGAGACTAAAAACCTTAGCCTGTTAGAAAGCTTCAAGTAGTAAACAAGAAACCTGGAGAGATGGAAAGCTTTTATTCCTAAAAGAAAAGTAAAAACCAAGTAGTGTTTTGTTACTGCAGATGCAAAGCGAGATAGGGCCATAAATCTCTCCAGGTTTATTATTATATCCAAAACGCTACAGGTCACAGGAACCATCTGATACTTCAGAAACGCATTGTTCACACAAGATGATTGATTGATAATTATGATAATTTGCAAAATGATTATTTGGGTATTATAACCATAGTTTGTCCCACTGGATTGCTGTGAAGACATTTTCTATATCATGGGCCGTCAGAAATGGCCTCTGGCAACAAGGGGTATGGAAAGGTCTGGCCGGTCTCTCCCGGCGGGATCTGTAGGACTGATGAATGATGACCCAGAGGAGTAAGAAATCAGACTTCAATAAGCAGTCAGGAAGGTAGTTAGGGAAGAGCAAGGGAACTGTTAACTGTCTTTTGTGGAGCAATTACTAGCCAGGCCATACACCCTCAGGCCGGAGCAGAGTCTGTCATAATATTACACGTGCAGAGAGACGCTGACTTAGAGATTTTAACTTGGGCCTTTTTAAAGTTCTGGATTTGCAGCGCTTCACCCAGAATGCATTTGCATTTTATAAATATATATATATCAAGAGCAGATTTCTCGTCTATACCTGCTAGAAGGTGTTCCAAAACTGTTCATAAAGACTTAAAACTCCACATTTCAGCAATGGTTCTTTGTCTTTCAATTCTGCGTATTGAAGAACCAGACCCTCAGTTTCAGCGGATTTAAAACAGTCTTCATGCTTACTGAGAATTTACGCTGTTAACCAGGCTGAATTGCTTTTAAAATAGCACCTGCTTTTGTGTGCTTAAATTTAGCTTAAAAAAGGAGACCGTGTTCTTACAAAATGTACCAGACTATTGAGAGCTCGAAGACAGAGCTGCACAGTGACCAGAACCGGGGGTTAATGGTGCTTCACAAACCCCCTGAGCTCCTGTAACAACACCCAGTTATCACAGTTAAAGTCCAGTCTCAACGTGGTCGCTGCCTTACAGTTACTATTTCAGAAAGAGCTTTAATTTGCTTGTTTTATAGGTTGTATCTTTATGAAATAAAGGTATGTTTAGCTGCCACAAACAGAGGCAGCTTTGAGTTGATTTTTATAATCTTTTCTTGAATAGACTTGCGTCATTCCAATAAGCCCTGGACAAAAGAGTGGACAGTTGTCTGAGAGTCTTTTTTATAACATTTCTCTCTTTCCATTGTTAGAGAGCTGCTAATAAAAGAACCAGGAGTCCATTAATTCAGTGAATGAACATATAGTAAAGTCAGTTCCCTCTTGAGAACAATAATGTTGCGGTCAGCTTAGGTTTCCATGGAAACTAAGTACTTCTTAGAAGTTTGCATCCTTGATTTTACTGAAATGAAGCATGTAACGTAAAAAAAAAAAAAAAAAGGTGTAAGGCTGGCACAAAAACAGTCGGAAAAAAAAGTGATGGTTAAATTATTTTGCAGGAATAACATTGTGTGTTTAATTTCTGTGCTGCTGATGTTTGGGCTTGATTGTGTAGTGTGTGTGTGTGTGACAAATGATTCCATACGGAGGGCTCTGGGGATTCTGAACCCGTAAATCAGGCCAAGTTGAGAAGAGGAGCAGCGGTGAAGTTTGCTCTCACCATATCTCCGGTACATTCGAGACACAACGCGATGGCCTCAGCACAAGGCTCCATTCCCAGTAGGCCCAGTACTGATGGTTGGGGTGGTTAATGGCAATTTACCATGTCCTCTGCTGGCGAGGTAATTATGGGTATGGTGTGAGCAATGTTAAATAAGCCCTTCTTGTAAATTAAGTTTGTTCTTTTCCTGCCTTCCACTCTAGGCGAGTTCATACTGAAATCACTGCAGCCACCAAAGAGCAATGATGTGGATTTGTTCTTTTAGCACTAATTTATAACCTGCTGCCTTATTTTCTTGAATAAGTGAGTGGCTGTAGCTGGAGGGAAGCGCCCGAAGCGCGTTGCTGAGCTATTTATACACATTGCTCCAAATGACACGCATCTCCCTTGAACCGTATCTCTTCAGATAGAAGTGTCCTCTTAACTGCAGGCATAGACAGTTACGAGAGGTCACCTTGTCTTCGTGTCTTCATCTCAGACATACGCACACGACTTTTTGGCGGCCTCAGGTTATTAACAGAACCAGCTACACGTTTGGAAGTGAGAAGGCAGGAGGCTGTTCCCTTGACAGAACAGACCAACCCAACCCACTCACATCTCCGCATAGGTAGAGTCAAGTCCAAGCTGCTGTCTTGTTTAACCCTGTGCCCGGCTAGTGGTCCACTTGAGGGGGAAAAGAGCCAAAACCACTCCGCCGATAATTTATAATGAGTGCCAGAGTTGTATTTCAGCATCAGGGTGACCTCGCCTCGTTAGGGCGGGAACGGTAATTCATTAGCTAACTGGTCAAGTCCTTCATCCCCCTCCTTTTTTTTTGGAGGTGGTTCAAAATGCCCTGGGTTGGGTTGATGAGTGTTGGTGGCGCAGCGTGGCCAGCTCTCGTGGAGCTCACCTTGCTCGCCTGTCCTGACCAGGCGCTGGGCTTGGAGCTCGCCCGGAGAGCGTCGTTTTCTGGAGCCGGCTGCTCAGAGGAAAGGAGGCTTGTTAAGACCTTTCGGCTGAGTGATCGGTTATGCTAAGGGTGTGTGCAGATTGAAGATTTATAAACTTTTTATTGCTGAGAGCTCCCTAAACAGCGTGAAACTCAGAGGTCCTAGGCAGCAAGCTGCCTTTGGTTTGTGCTTGTGAAGACGTTTTACAAGCACACAGTAACAATTTTAACACTTTCTCCACAGCCCCGCTTCTCTCTATGTGTATATAGAGTTAATTTCAGCGATTCCTTGCTGAAAAAACACACGCAATATCTTAGGAGACGTTAAAAGTTCTCTGCTCGTTTGAATCAAGGGATGTTTTTAATTGTTTGCGTACCGGTGAGCCCGTACTTCTTTTTTTTTCTGCCAACAAAATGAGCTGCAAACTGAAAGGCTGGCATTTACGTAGCGCCTGTAAGATGATTACTAATGAAATAATATTCTGGATGATTAGGGGGTATTACAGCCTCTGCTCAGTTTAAAAATGCCAGAATGCCCCAGAGATCCCCATGAATCTGCTGCCAGCCGGCCCCTGTCAGAGCTGAAGGCAGCACTGTCTGGAGCCCAAAATCAACTTCAGGAAGGTCATGTGAAAGAAAATCCTCAGTCATCAGGAAGCCCTTGGCCTCGTGGCCTTTCTGACATTTTCTGACAAACCTTAAATCACCAGAGTAGACAAAACATCACAAATTTTGGACTGATCGCCTCTGGGATTTCAGAACTGTATGTTAACGTCGAAGGTAACCCCCGCCTCGGCCCGTTCCTCGGGGGGTGCCGGGGGCGAGCGTTCCAGGAGGTGTTCCTGGAATCAGGGCTGGCTTCGGAACGGCGCTGGGATGGGCCGGCAGCGCGGGAAGCCTGGATCCGGTCCCGCAGCAGAGGAGGGAGCTGCCAGCGCGCCGGGCGCCGTCCGCGTGTTGCCACCAGTTCAGGTGCACACGGCCGTGGTGCGCTCCCGGGTGAAATTTGGCATCGGGGTTTGTCGGATGCGTTGTAGAAGCCAGATGGTTCTATCGGTGTGATCTGCGGTCGCGAGGTGCGGTGTGCGGTTAGTCACATTGCACAGCTATTAAAGAGAATGTATTTATAGGCCTGTTAGAGCTCGCTGGCGAGAAAGAAAATCGTGGGCAGTAAGTGGGGAGGGAAGAAAAGGCTGGGGGGGCACGTGAGTAGCAGGGGAGTGACTTGAAGTTGGCTTCAAGCACCTGTGGTGCTGCTTTGAAAATAAAAAAAATCCCCGAAAAGCAGAGAACTGGAAGCCAGTGACCAATAATTAAACATATATATCATGGCAAAACAAAAAAATGCTTGTGTTCTTTTTTTTTTTCTTTTTCATATTTTGCTCTAGAGATATATGCAGGGTTTACAAAGCAGTAAAGCTGTGGCCGTTGTCCCACGCGCGTTCCAGGAGCGCAGTATATTTTGGTGATGCCGGTTAGATGGGGCTGTAGATTAGATGAGATTTTTATGAGATGATAAAATATGTATTCTGAAAAAGAGCCTGAATTTATTTTTCATAGGGCAGTTTTGGGAGAAGAATAATTACTAGAAGTCAGCTATTCAGTGATGTTTGGTAGTTACCTCCTGTCCTTACCCACAGAGATTGTAGCAAGCAATAGCAGCTCTCCATAAGCAAATTAACTTCATTCCCTTTTTTCTTTCTAGTAGATGCAGTAGTGGTAGGAGTGAGCGCAGTGTGCTAAAACCTGCAACATACAACCAGACTTATTTGAGGATAATGAGAAAAATTTGGCTCCGCATCTTAGTGATTGTCCTCGATTTTTTTTTTTCACTCAGTATGTTTCTTTTCACGACATCGTGGGTTTTCAAACCTTTATTTCATTTTGAGCCGGGCCAGGAATACTTCATGTAAACCTAATTGAGTTATACTTTCAGATTATTTCATTTAACTTCTGATAAATCTTTGTCTCTGTGAATGATTTAATCAAATTGTAACTTTTCAACAAAGTCGTTTTGGGTTGGGAAATGCACAATCAACTCCAGTCTTGGCTTTAATTTCCATCTACAATAGCAGCGAGGATTTATGTGGTAGTTAAACTGATGGGGACTTGCCAGGTTCAGAGTCCAAAATCCCCAGCGTGCTGATTCAGAGACACAGGAGCTCGCAGGGCTGGCTTTGTCCTTCCCAAGGAGGAGATAAAGCAGCGGTTGAGGAAGTTGCAACATGTCCAAGTTTCTGCACTGGCATCGTTCAGTTCCAGATCCACCAGTTCAGTCAGCACTAGTCCATGCTGGGGGCTTGTCATCTGCTGTGCCCTGGGCTGGGAGCTACAGCTGCCAACGAGCTCAGCATCCAGAAAAATCTAGAAATTCTTTACCCTGAGGGTGGTGAGACCCTGGCACAGGTTGCCCAGGGAAGTTGTGGATGCTCCATCCCTGGAAGTGTTCAAGGCCAGGTTGGACGGGTCCTTGAGCAGCCTGGTCTAGGGGGAGGTGTCCCTGCTATGGGAATGGAACTAGATGATCTTTGAGGTCCCTTCCAATCCAAACCATTCTGTGTTTCTATGATTCTGTGAAAACCAGGACAGCTTCTGCCTGCGTAGAGATCCACTGCTGGTTTTATGCTCAGCGTAAGATTCAAGGGACCTGTGGCGCTGGCCCTGCTAAAATTGCCAGGTCTGAGCATTCCTTCTGTGTGTGGGTATTTCTCAGAGCTAGCGAGCAGAGGTGCAAAGTCTGATAAAACCCTAATGCCGTTTAGAATTACCTCAGAGTTGTTCAAGATGACCCACGAGTTATTTCTTTGATTGCAACCTGGCGGTCAGGTATTCTATATTTCTTCTCCCGGCTAGCTGATCAACAGTTCCTAAATTTAGCAGCTCCTGACAGGATTTGTAAGCTGTAGGAAAGGAGAGTGCCTGACGGGGACCCTGCGCGGGGCTGAGCACCACGTGCAGCCGCTCAGCTCCTCCAGAACCTCGCTTGGCTCCCGGGCAAGGGACGGGGCTTGCGAAGTTTCACAGCCACACAGACTGTCCTTCGGGCTGTTAGGATGCTCTGCTGACTCCCCATCTTGTCGCTTTGGCTTTTACCTTCATTGAATTGGCAGGAACTTCTTTCTGAGACACACGTAACGCTAAAGGTCAGATAATGCGACAAAAAAAAAAGCCTGAAATGTGAACGTTATCCTTCCATCTTCAGTTGCGATTTGAGTGATTTTCATGAATTTCCAGTTTTAGGTCAATGTAAAGTTTTGAAGATCCCCTGATTAAATTCCTGAGCCAGAAGAAGAAACATCATCTCTCTGCAGAGAGTTTTTTTGGTGACAGTTTGTGTCCAGTTTGGCAGCTGTAGAGATTTGAAGTCTGGTTACTTTTCTTTGAAATTTAGTGCTACCTGTACTATTTGACCAGCTGTTAGTGCACACAGAAAGGCTGCCATAGCATGAAAAATAGTAATATAAAAATAGTAGAAGTAGAGGAACCTAAATTAAGTGCTTAAATCCTTACTTGGATACCCAGGTGGTTAATTTATTTCATGGAATCATAGAACCATAGGGGTTGGAAGGGACCTCTGGAGATCATCTAGTCCAACCCCCCTGCCAGAGCAGCATCGCCAGGTCGCACAGGAACACCTCCAGATGAGTCTTTTCTTTGTTTTTTCCTCCTTATTTTACCATTTAATACAGGGTATAGAAGAGAAGTCTAGACAGCTGCGGAATAGATTATAAACTAGTTTATAAACTTCAGAGTAACTTTTCCATATGCTTCTATTTAGGCTTCACGTGTCCTGTAAGTAACTGAAATTAAGAAATCTTCTGTCATAGCGGGGCATCCTGTCTCCTAATCTCCATGAGTTAGCTGCTGATTTGAGGGGCTCGTTGAGCTGAGCGCTGGCCTCGGAGCAGAGCGAGCTTCGCTGCTACTGAGCATTTTTCCAGCCCGTTAATCATTGCTGCAGAGATCTGCATATCTGCTGTCAGAACATTTCAGACCCTGCTTGGTGCAGTAATTCCTTCTGTTCCAGAAGAATAAATCACAAGTCCTAAAGGAATTGTGTCTCTTAATTTTCACTGGAATTTTAGTCTTAAGCTTCAGCTTGCATCACCCAGAAGATGACTGGTTCTTCCCCACAGGCAGTCTGGTGGCACCTCTGGAAGGTTACGTCAATGCTGTTGCATCAAGGCAGTTTTTCTGATAGTTCCTAAAGTGGTAGAATTCTTCTTTCCTTAAGAATTGAATTTAGAAATTAAAAGGCATTTTCTTTTTTCCTGTTTCCCCCTGCAATTACATGTATTTATCTATAAACCCAGAAAAGCATAGACCTGCACTGCTCATTCACTTCCCTTAATATCTGGTGAACTTTTTTCTCTTTCTGTAGTTGTGCCCAGAAGTGGCTTGGGGCTACCTGCTGAGCTAGATTGGCTAATTCAAGTAGCCTCTTACTCAGCTGCCTCTGCCTTGAGATGGACGTTAATGATTTGCTTTGTCACGGGAATCTTAAAAGAGGTGAATCCTGAAAAACTTGTGGAAAGAGTCCAGCTTACGATGAGGCGCCGGTTGCCATGTGAATCTGTACACGAAGAAAAACAGTCAGTCTTCTGAGGCGCTCAGCCCTGCTCCGCTCTGTCTCGGGTTCTGGTGGTCGTTCTTCTGACATCATTCCTTTTCTGTTAGCTCATATGCTTACTATGGGTGGTTGTTTCTTTTTCACCTCAGTTGCAGTTTGGAGCAGAGGTCTGGGGCAGTGCTGTTGGGTTGATGTGTCCCATTTCCTCCAGTCGCATGCAGTGAGGATGTACAATCTGTTGTAAGTCGGTTGTGTCCCCCCTTAAGTAAGACAATTTCTTTCAGGCTTTTTGTCTTCTGATGACTGGAACATGTCTTCTGAGTTCCAACGTAAATTTATTCCTGGCAGTTTATGTTTGCTGGTCCTTTTGCCAATAAAAACTTCTAATTTGAATGGTGTCCCATCTTCCATTCCAGTTCTGATGTTCACCATATGCTTAGTTGTCCTTTGCTTGCACAGGGTAGTGCAGACAGCATCATATCTGCTGCTCAGCAAAGCTTAGCTCATCTGTACCACCCTTGGGGAAAACGGAGCAGCCCCAGAGTGTGGAGATGTGAGGCTTTAAGATCGTGCTCGGTTTTCCAAGATATTTGGTAGATGTCTGACTTCTAGAGTAGTGGCATCCAGCAAAACCCCACCCTCATGGTGACGCTGGGCTGACTTTAGGCAAAGTAATCCCACAGCTGTATGATGAAGTGCTTTTTAAACTTCTTTAAGTCCAAGAAAAGAAGTCATAGTATTAAGAAATAGACATTTTAATTGTTATTATCCAGATAACAAGATTTTCTCGGAGTAAAAGTCAGAAAAGCAAGGTTTATTATTTAATCCCAGTGTATGTCCTCTGTTATTTCTGAACCTAGACCAAAGCTTTAGCCATTTGCTGTATGAATGATTCTGTTCTAGTGACTTAAAAGTGTTACACAGATGGAGACTAGTAAAATGAGCATGACCATGAAAGCAGATTATTCTGAGATGATTTGAAATGGCCCTTTTTGCTGTGTGATAGGAAGGTTGGCAAGCAAGTCACTGATGAGTGTTGGAGTTTGCAGTCTTGTTTGGTTTGGAAACTTGCTCAGAAGTTTGGATGCATCTCTGAAATTCATCAGAGTCTGAAAAACATTGATCAAAACCTCGAACACGATTTTTTTTTTTTTTTTAAAGTCAATTTCTTCTAATTCCTCACACTAACTGGGCTGGAAATACCCAAGAAATGGGTTTCCTTGTTGTATTTTCTCTGTTCTGCTTGTAATGCCAGCCAAGGTCTTGAAGTGTTAGAAGCTTATGTACATAAATAATGAGAAAAGAAACCAATGGATTTTTTTCCTTTTCGTTGACAGTTCAGAAGTGCTTTAGAGCTGGACAAGGCTTTGAGTGTGTGTTTTCCTTCTTGCCGAGGTTTGGTAGCATTAAAGAGCAAGGAATTTTTTCTTGTAGTGAATCTAAGTGGATTGTTCCATCACAAAGCAGATCTGCAAAGGCAGAGGTGGTTGGCATAGTGAGCAGATTTTCAACGGGGACCAGATAGTAAGTGAATGGTAAATATTACAAATAACAAACTTGTATGCCAGTGATTTATTACAGAAAGGGGCGAATAACCAAAACCTGCCTGATTGCAGCACTGGTGGGTTTGGCCCCCACCTCCAAGTGCCTTCAGATGGACGCAGCCCTGCGCAGATCCCTTTGAACAAATGGAAACTCGTCCTTTGCCACAATATTATGCCAGGGAAAAGCATTCCCATTTTTAGGCCTTGAAGAGGGAGAATATACTTTTCAGATACATGATTAAATTAATATTCAGTGTCAATCAGCAAATGTGGTGGACTCTGTCGGTCCCATTCACCGTGCCATCCCGTGTCTCTGCTTGCTCTGTTAGTCTTGTGCTTTTTGTGCTCTTTCTGTGACGCTTAAATATTATCCTAGCCGTGTGTTTGGTGAGTATCTTTCCCATTTGTGAATAACCATACCTCTCTCTCCGTGTTTACACAGCCATGATTTTACCTTTGTTTGCAGCCCTTCTTCCCCCGGTTTGTTTTCGCTCAGATAAAACCGTTCACCTGCATTTGCTGTGCTTGCACAGTGCTCCCCTTTTTCGTGCTAACACAGCACATCAAATATTTGTTTGATTTTTCTTTAAATATCTACCTAAATGAATAACCATTTCCTTTTTAGAAAAAAGGAAAAAAAGCTGCTGAGCATCTTAACCCACAGGTCACAACTGCAAAGCCAGCGCCATGGCAGAGGGAAACCCTCTTTAAAAGAAACAGAAATCCTTTAAATAAATTTGATCTGATTGTGCTTCTGTTGGAAAAATTCTTTAAGATAAGCAAGAATAAACAGCTGAAGCTAAGATTCATATTCTGCACTAACCTAAAGGGCGATCACCTGCATCACGCGTCCATCAGAATGAGGTGAGAAGGAGCCAGCCTTGTGGCGAGGAAGATTTGGGTTAGGTGGTAAGAAAAGTGAAATACTAGGGTAGTTTAGAGTTATTTAGTATTTAGACTCGACTCGCTGGGGAAGAGATTAAATATCTGCCATGGAAGCTCTCAAGAGGGTTCGACAAATACCTGCCAGGCTGGACTGAGTGGCCACAGTCTGCAGGAGAGCGGGGAGAGCCGGGATGGCTTCCCGAGATCCCCCCTCGCCGTACGGGGGTTATGGTGCTTCGAAGTTTATCGTGTGGATCAGTGGGAAAGCAAGTGGAGGAGGAAACGAGGCGAGGAGGCTGAGCCGTGGGCTGCGCTGAAGCATACTGAAAAATGAGACATGGCAGTGGGCGCTTTTCTTCTTAGTTTTGGACTTTTAAACATTAATAGCGCCTGGTAACTTTGGTGCTCTTTGCTTTGCTGCTCCTTATCAGCCCAACGTTTTCCTCCATTTTTGAGTGGATTTGGTGTTCAGGAGAGCTGGCAGGTTGAGAGTTCATCTGAAGGGCTGAAAGGTATCTCCTAAACTCCTCTGTAGTGGAGTTTCTTAGTATGGAAACTAGTTGAGCCAGATTCTAAAACGTGTATTTGTACACACCTGAGAGATAGAGAACCAGAGCACGATTTAAGAAGAAACAGAGAGAGAGAGAAAGAAAGAAAGAAAGAGAGAAAGAGAGAGAGAGAAAGAAAGAGAAAGAAAGAAAGAAATAAAAGAAAGGAAGAAAAAAAAAAAGCCCTAGTATTTGCAACTGTAAGCAATTAAAACAATAAGAAGAAGCAAGGATGATAGGCCATGGAGTAACAGATGCAATAAAGGATAGCCCAGTAATGCTGAGCCGCATTATGCTTTTCTAAAGAAGATTTAAGGTGTCAAAATACTTTTTCTGTTTCAAATGGAAGTTATTTGTCCTTGTGGCTGACATTGCTTAGTTTCTATGTATCGTTGCAATGGGTGGAAACATCCTTTAACTGCCAGACAGCACTTACCGATAAGCCAGCCAATTAATAATGTTGATTTGAAAAGCCCAAGAATAGGTGAGAAAGCAAAGTCCTTTGGTAAGTCATATTTACACAGTATTAAGAGTCCCCTTTTACCTGATCTAGTAAACATGGTATTAGGAACTCTGTGCTATTGAAAAGTTGAGAGACTATAATGATACGTGTAACTGATAATTGCCACTCCTAACTATTCAGCACCCACTTATCATGCCTTTTGTACATACATACCTTTGAAAGAGACAGCTTATGGCATATGTATTTCTCTTTCCTAAATACTGATGGGGGGGATTTTTGTTCTGATACATCGACCGGTTTTATGAAAGAAGTAAACGTAGGAGAGGAATAATCGGCGTTTCCTTCAAAGCTGGTGGCCCTTGAAGCGTAGACTTTAGGTCGGGTCTGGATATGCACACACCCCCTTGGTTTGCTCAGCCGATCCCCGCTCGTCTCTTGCTGCATTGTTGTGTGTGCTCGAGACGAGATGAATTCGGTTTCTAATGAAAACAAAAAGTCATCTAAATCCATAAGGAAATGCAAAAGCAAGTCACTGAGGTAATTCTGACTGATTCCACACGGCCACTGCTTGTTACTTGTGATCTCTGGCATGAATCCGCTCGGTCTCAAGCAGCAGAAATACTAAAGATGTAAGATATTGACACACAGAACTAGTCTTAATCACGAGGGAGGCTTGAGCAGGGTCGAAGTTGTCAACTGGCAGCAGAATGTGCTCTATCATCTGTATCTTTGTATGTTCCTGTACTCGTAAAGAGGCATAGGAATGGAATTAATTAGAAGTAGATGAAGCTGTTTGATTAAAGGGCTTATTTGTTGCCCAGATGTATGGGTAGGTATAGAAATGCAATTAGTTTGAGAGTGCCATTAGCAGTGTCAGAGACCAGCAGCAATAGAGCTGAACCCTCCCAGGAGCCGCCCCGTGAAGCCGTGCGTAGCTCGGATCCCCTCGTGCCGGGCGTGTGGTACACAAGAAGAACCGTTTTTACCTCTTAACTCTTTCTGGGGAGGAATTTCCAGCCAGAGTCACCCTGCTCTGGGAAAGTACACACAGTGCCAGCGCTTTCCTTCCTGCAATAGTCTGGGCTGAAAACAAGAAGTACGTCAAAGGCTTTCTCCAAAATATGCTAGATACATAAATTTGCCAGCTCTCGGAAACCCCTTCCGAGTTCAGCCCTGAGGGTCGCACGGGCAAAGGACCTTCCTCAGTGTCTGTCCGTGTGTCGTGGGCCTGCAGCTGGCTGGTGTGAGAGATGGATGATAATAAAGGGGGGGTGAAAAAGAAGCGAGGGTGTTGGGGTGCTGCGCAGCGCTGCTGCCTTCAGCAGTTCCACTTTATCAGTCGCTGCCTAAGTTCACAGAGATGGTGTTGGAAATTATCTGCACTTCTGGGCAGAGAGTGGACTTTGAATGCTTCTGTGGCCTGTTTTAATGAGCGTGGCGTAGTCTTTGTGCCATTACTGTTGTCTTCCTAGATCTGCAGAGAATAAGGAGGGGAGCATGGGCTGAGTTCAACCAGTGCTGATGTTTTACTTGTGCTGGTTGGGTGACTTCTGAGGTGCAGTATTTCTGCCCAGGACATGACGTGTTGCTGCTCTTTAATGAAAACATCATTGACTTAAGTGCTGTAGCGTAAATGTTGAACCACACGGTTCACCACTGCCCGCTTGCTAATGTGTTGGGAAATACTTGAATGCTTTCTGGGGCAGAAATATCAATATACGTGGTGCCCATCATGTGAGGAAAAAGTTCACCAGCATCAGTCGAGGGTGGAACAAACCCACCCTTCATCATCATAAATGTATGTTATATACCTGTTCTTTCCCCTGAGAAAGAGCCTTACTTTAGATGAAAAGAAATGCACTTCATATTTCAGCTGATAATGAGAAGTTAATAAAATTGGGATTTTGTGCAATGCAGGACCTCTGACATCTTAATCTTTATTAAAGAGACTTAAACTACCAGGAACTGCTGGTGCTGACTGGCACAGCCAGAGTCGAGAAACACCAGGAGAGACTGGTCAAATGAACTGTTAAACAACTCTTCCTAATCCATCAGGAAGAAACAATAAGTGCTGGAAACATCTATTTACCATGCATCAATCACGCTTACCTAAGCAATTTCTAAGTAATTATACTTCTGTTATATAGTTCCTGAGATGAACAGTCTGAATGAGACGTTTGCTTTATTAAAACAAAAAAAAATTGACTTTAGTTGACATATCAAATGTTGTTTCACATTCTGACAAAGCAGTAACTTTTCTGGGCAGAACCTCTACTAATTGTTGCGTTTAAATCCTATCTGGAATTCAAATAGCTATTTTCCCTTTTAAAAGCTTGACAAAAGGAGAGGCTTAAAATTTTTAAGTGATAGAGATTTTGTCGGTCGAATTTTGCTAAGTCAGTGAAAAAAGTATCTGGGCCAGTTTGCCAGGATGTGACCTGTGGGAAGGCGATATCTGGGAAGTGGGGGAACAGCACTTGATCTTTGCTGCAGTAAAAGCTTATTGGGGCTTTTTTTTCTTTATTTTTCTGGTTTTGTTGTTGTTGTTTTTTGTGTTTCGTTTCCTGCTTGCTTTTATCCAAAGGCATCCATGCAGGTGCAGGGATCCCTTCTGTAAGAGACTCTGATAGTCGCCAGGGCAGAGCAAGTTGTGTACGTCTGGCTGTTCTTGTTCCTGGTACTGAAGGGTTAAAAGTTCTGCTTGTATTTTTCCTGACCAGTATAACGTTGTAGACTAGTAGATAAATTAATGAAGAGCAATTTGTATCTTCATTTTATATAGCTGTACAAATACCGTATCTTGCGTCTCGTTGACCTTTGATGTTTGACCATTGTGGAGCTATAAGAACATATATATATGTGTGTGTTTTACAAACCCATCATTGTGTGGGGCTTTGAAATGTCGTTTTCTAATCCACTCAGAGAAAGGGGAGGGATGGAGTCTTTGTCAGTATCCAAGCAATTAGGATAATTAAAAAAGAAAGCTTATTGGGTAAACACGCTCTTAGATTGTGACCTCTTAATTAATGGACTACAGGGAGAAATTACAGCGGTGGCAAGATAATTAACACATGCATTTAAAAAGAACTGTTAGACGAGGGTATTATAGGATAGTAAGACACCGATTTGAATCACCGAAGGACTTTGGAGGTGAACACACACAGTTGAACAAGACAAGATTTGCATGTTTGAGTGCCCCGGCACACAAGAGGGAACAGATTAGGTTAACTTTGTTATCACATGTGGGCGGTTCTTTTAGTGGTACATTCCCTTCCGCAAAGTCTTTTAGAAGTCCGTAGGACCCAGGCTGCCACAGAACTCCCCGGTGCCGTCCCAGGGGCGTGGAGGAGAAGGGACCCCACTCACAACCCAAGTGGGGAATTTCACAGGGGTTTGGGACACCCAAGTCTCCTACGGCTGGCCACGGAAGGGAAGCAGATGAGCATGTTCTAGGCTGTAGTAAGCGCTTAGGAAAGCGTGGAAGGTGGTGAGGATTAAAAGCCTATTGCTAATGAACCTGCTAAAAGTCTTGTGGAGACGCAGTCTGCTCGGGAAGGGCTCTTGGGAGATCTTCCTTAAAATTAGAGCCTTGTACTGAAAGGAAACCTGAGATAATTTCCCTGCCCTAGGTCAAATCGGCCCATTTCTGCGTTCTGCTAAATCATCACTGCTGAAGGTAACATGAAGCCGCCTTTTTCCAATGTCCCAAACAGAACAAGGTCCCACTTTATCAGCACAGTTGGTTGGCCTGGTCGCCCTTATCTCTGCCGTGGTTGCCCCCCCGCCGCTGCGGGGATCTGGCTGAGCCCAGCAGGAGGGAACTGGTCTGTGTGAGACACCCGCTCCTTTCCAGCCCCCCGAGAAGCCAGGAGAGTAGAGAACAGAGCAGAGGTTGATCCACAGCTGCGATCCCGTGTGATCGCTGGGATACCGCCGTCATCGGCAGTCAGAGCTGAGCCTCGGAGAGCCAGACGAGCAGTGACAACGGCTTTTCCTCTGGCAGCTCTGGGAAGCTCAAGGAAAGCGGTGCAGAATTTCTCTGCTTGCACGGGGATTGCAGCCAAAGCTCAGGGATTTGTCAACCTCGTGTTGAGAACCCGAGTGTGGTTTGGAGAGCTGGGGTCATGTGCGTGCTGTTGGGTCCCAGCATCTGATTCCAAAGCCAGTCGTTGCCCCCAGTGTGGAACTAGCTCGGTCCAAACAAGCCGAAATACCCAAAGCAGACACTGTTGGGTTGATTTGCCACTTCCTGGCACTAAAACTGGTCACAAAACAAGGCCGTGCAGGCTATCGAGTGGGATTTCTCAGGCCTCTGTCCTTACACATGGGCAAGTAATTGCACCCCAGAGGGTGGGACCAGCTTAGCTCTGTGGTGGTCATCAATAATTCAATAGCTGTAGTTTCTGGGGAGCACCCTGTCCCTGTGTGCCCGGCCAGCGAGGAGCTGAGCAACTGGAGCGTGCATCTTTTTCACCTCCGGTTATTTTCTCCCCGCTTTGGACTTGTTTCTTTAAACAGTTGTTTCTTTAAAAAGTATTTTTCTTTTTTTACAACTGCACGTAAAGCTCAAGCTGTCTGTGAATGTCACAGCTACCTCCAGAGCAGGCGTTTTGTCTCTACAAAGCGAGCTGTCAGGATGGCCGCATCTAAACAACGCAGGGAAGAGAAGCTCCCACCACCAGAGCTGAGGTCTCTCTGATGGAGCATCACGTGTTTTCACAGTGACCAGTAGCCAGTGTTTCGGGAGGGGTATCAAAGCAAAACAAACACGTTGTGGCAGCTCACAGAGTTGTCCAGCTCCAGGTGAAGCTCGCCCAAACTGCAGCCAGCCTGCAGACAAGGCCCGCACTTCGGGTGGGGTTTGGAGGTGCTTTGTCCGTGTGGGATGTCTGGGCTCTGTGGGCTACGTGGCAAAGCAGTTTTCTGGGCTCCCTAATCACTAAAGCTCCTCAAGTCTAATTTATAAAAAGAACAAACTGCAGAAAAGTTCTAAAATGAAAATGGTTGGTGTTAGGAGATCAAACCTCATGTTATCAACGTGTACAAAGCCAAAGCTGGATGATTATGTACAGCTCAAGAACATGTGATTTGCATAAGGCCCCACTCCTCCCGGTGTCAGGGGGAACAAAGAGATGCTCTGCCAAGCCAACATTTCCCATATCCAGCCGTGCACTTAGCCCAAATCCCACCCACTTCTTGGTAAGTCTTAGTATTGCTTCTTTTGTCTGCATATAAATGTCCCTGTTCAGTACAGTGTTCATCCTACCTGGAACATTAAAGATGCATGTAGGCAAAAAAAATAATAATTAAAAAAAAAAAAAGCTTTATGAATGTTTGATTAGTGACTTGGGCCCCAAATTTTTAACTAATTGAGCACGTTAAATAGTATGTCTCTGAAAGACTAATACAAGACACTTTTCAAAGCTTCTTTAATAAAAATTCTATTTGGGATTTGACCATAATGGCTATCCTTGCTTGCCAAAACATGACTTCTTAGCAGGTGACTTTCATCAAGTACATCTGAAATAGTACCTAAATGAATTAGCAATAAAATGGACTTAGGCCTAGCAGTAGGAGCCTCCATTAATCTTGGGTTAATCACTAAAGAGATGCCATTCACTTTTCTTAAGAAGTCACATTTTTCTCCCCTTGCTGGCGACCAGATTTCATAAAGTAACATATTTCTAATGAAAGGGCTCTGCTTGAATTAAAACCCTGAAGGTTTATGCAGATTTTAGTTTTGATTACTGCTGGCATGGGCTCTTAGCAGACTCCGGAAGGTAGGTCCGCAGTGAAAGAGTCCCAGCATGCAGTTCATAATATTCTTTGAAATAAAATAGTGCACTTGTACTTAGTGGCTTTAATCAGCTCTGACTTTTGATAGTCAAACAATAGCTAATTACAGTAACACCTGCCTTCTAAGTCATGTCATGTAGGTTATTGCCAACAAGAGACCTTGTATCTTAGCTGCATGATTATTATAGAGTCTAAAACCTATCTGTTAAAAAAAGAGGGGGGGAGAAGAACGGAGTTTGGTAGCCATTATACGTCTTTTTATTGTCTGATGCATTTCTGGCTTTTCTGTTTGCAGTTTTCTGCGTTTGAAAGGCAGCGAGTTGGTGTTTACGGCCAGATTAGAGATGTGGGTTTCACGGAAAGGAGACGGTTTTGCAGCTCTCACTTTTCTGTGAAGTAACGATAGATAATGCTGAACGTAAACATTTCTGAAGGTATTCGAATGTCTCTCGATTTTCAGTGCAGCACAAAATTTAAAATATGTTGTGAGTTGTTTGTATCCTCTAATCTCTGGCGTGTGGCCACGGAGTAGAATTTTATTTCACTGTCATTAAATGCAATGGTACGGCAAGGGGGGACAAAGGCCCATTTATTTCGACCTTCGTCAAGTTTGGAAGGGTTTCATAAAATAAAAAACCCAGCTAAGAAATGGATTTTGAAATAGCAGACAATGTTTCTGAAAATAAATCCCCACCTTTTTTCCCCTAATATTTGCCTTTACTGTGAAGAATAGTCAGGCGAGTTTCACTGTGCACGCTTGCTGCTGCGGAAGCCATAAATTAGTGTCTCATTGAAGACTCTTATTAATTTTGCTAGCAAATAAGGCTTCGTTTCCACAAACTCAGTCAAGTGAATAATATCAGATGTTCGCCAGAGGCTCAACAGCCACTGTCACAACTCTGCGAGAGGCAGAAGTAGCGAGACGTGCTGATACAGCGAGGGATGCTCCCTCTTCCAGACCCAAAAAGAAAACGGGCCGAACTCTACACCCGGCTCTGCCAGACTGGATCTCAGAGCTGTGTGACCGGCAAAGCTAGAAGGACATTTAATAACCTGACCGTTCAGAGAAAGCCTGCTAATGAAAAAGGCACAAAGCTGAGCCGTAGGTAGAGCTGCTTTTACAAGGTGTATCTCTCTGTGCGTGGTTTAGAAAGCCAGCGCGTTACAGTGCACGATGCAGAGGATTTCCCCACTCTCCCCATGGGTTTGGAGGCAGATAGATGAAGTTCTTGGAAGAGTATCATTCTCAGACAGCTCTGCTCTGGCCGACAACAGAGTATCTCAAAATATTTTGGGGTTTTGACAAGACGTGATGTATCTGCTCTAGGCTTTTCATCTGAAGTCTTTTCACTGCTGCCAACAGTGGCAGAGCAGCTAATTTAGACAAGCCACTTGCGTAGTAACTTTTATTATTGAAGCTGCACTAAAATACCCACGATCAAGGCGTTGTCTGTGTTCCTCAGAAGTGACAGTGCAAACCTGTGACAGTGTAAGTACACGAGATAATCGGTGAGCCATCGTGCCTGAGCACTGCAGATGTGCACACGTGGTTTGTATTTCTCTTTACAGTCAGACTGTATGTTTTGAAAACATTCCGTCTGGACTTTTTGCGAGGGAATGCAGTCAGGGTTACCTTAATGAGCAGGGAATAAGAGTGCACGTTAGAAGGCATTGTTGTTAACTCCTCTTCCCAAAGCTACTTTTAAGTTCAGCATTTAGTGGGCTGGTTTTTTTTTTTTCCCCTCGAAGTTGTTCTTTCTCACTCTACCATTTGTCACATTAACCTCGAACTGTGTAGTAAGAAATCTTCTTTATATCAGTTACCGTGTTTGCCATATCTGATCAGTTTGATTGATCATTGCCTCAGCCACAGGTTGGTAATAAGCTGTTTTGAGAGAGACACACATTTCCCATAGGACAAAATTGGCATGACAGCCTTATAAACTGGCCATTCATCAACCTTCTCCCTGGTGGTCACTGTCTGAGCAGCGCTAGGCAGGCAGGCAAGCCGGGCTTCTGCGGGGGGGACGGACTCGGAGCCGGTGGGCACTGCGGAGCAGCTAATACAAGAGACAGAAACAAATGACACCGCGTTTGAATCCAAATTGTTAGTGCAAATGTCACGCGTAAAGCCTACCCACTTCCTTGTGTAAAAGCTGCTCCTTCAGATGCCTGTCAGGTTGTGCCGTTTCCTCAGCTGAATGGTCCTGCTCCAAATGGGAGCAGGTCAAAACTATCAGCACAAGGAAAGAACTGCTTCACAAGAGATGATGGGATGCCTTTCCTGGAGCACAAGGTGACGGTACTCTCTGTGCTGTCCAGAATACTGACTACAGCAAACTCATCCTAGCTAAAGCTTTGCCTGCCTTGGGATTTTACGGACTAGGTTTGTGTCTGGATCTACATGTGTGGGTAGAAAAAGGAAAAGGAAAAAAAGACAGAGACCGTCTTACACCAGTTATGCCGATATTCTTCACTTAAATTTTTATTTCCTTAAAATCCAGGGGTGGAATAAGGTGGTGCAGGGCCTCCGAGAGCACTATGGTGTGGCCACGTGTCTCTTCCTTGCCCAGTTGCTGGGGCAGCAGCAGCAGATCCCACCCTCGGGCTCTGCTCTTCTCCTAGCCGGGTGTTGGGAGAGCCGGGATTTCTGCACCCCTCTGTCTGACACCTTCACACTTCTGCTGTGCCGGCGGCAGGGCCCAGGGAGCGTGGGGGTTGTCGTGACACGTGGAGCTGCTGCTGCAGGTGCTGTGAGGACGCGTAACCAGCCTGCCATTAACTTCAGGCAGTTGAAAGGGTGACTTTTTCCTTTCTAAGAAAGTTTCACAGTGTCTTTTTACCAATCTGTGATCTGGGCAGTTCTTTCGTAAATGAAACCACCCATCCTACTCTCAGCAACAGGCTTAGAAGTGGAGTGGGAAAAAGAACAAGAATTCAACCCCATGACTTCAAGAAATGGGTCCTGGGCTGCAAGCCTGCATTGCCTATGTTGTAATGAGCCCTTGGTTACATTTGATGCAGGAGTTAAAGAATCCCCTTAGTTAGAACTTCAAAATGAAACATGACTGGAGAGATCTGCAGTTCCCTTTAGTGGGAAAATCTTTTTAAGAAAATCTTTCCATCTGTGTTGCTTTTCTGGATGTCTTTTGCTTGAGAGTACGTGTGATGCACGCGGGAGGAAGGAACCATCCTCTGAACAGAACTGAATAAGGTGTTAACAAAACTTTTCTGCCTTTAGCCTCTCCGTGTGTTGTGTTGTTTTCCCACCGAATTTTGGTAAAGTGACTTCTATTTTACAGCTTGAGTGTGAAATTATTCCCAGACTGCACAAACTGCAATTTTTAATCTTAACGATAGATTTAGTGACCACTGAAGTGTAAAATAAACTACTGTGGCCTAATCAATCAAATCTGCATAGTTCAGACAGAGCACCTGTATGAGGCTTTTATATCAGAATATCTGTAATGGTAATAGATGTTTATTAGCAACCATAAAGCTGTTTGAATTTAATATCTCTCTAAATAACACCAACAGCATTAAAACAAATCTAAAGCAAACGCAACTGCGCCATAAACAGCCCACAATGTAAGGTCTAAAAGCCATTACAAGAATCCTGCGAGATTCATGGTTTGTTCTGTGGCTTTGGACACTTGACTGAGGGGAAAAAAAACCCCTCTTAGTCCTTGTGAAGAGCCCCTAGAATCAAGCACTGCCCAAACATCAATGAATTGATAGATTTTTTTGTATTTTAGCACAAAATGTTTACAGCTGTCGTGGTAAAGGGACCACAGAGCGGTGCCTTCCAGCACGGCAGAGTGCACAACTCACCTACATCTGACATGTCTTCAAAAATCCCATTGTACATCATAGACCATCAGCTTCATCCCCCGAGACTGCTCCTGTGGAGTGCTGAGGACTCTGAGGGTGTTCTGGAACACCAGAGAGGTTGCAAGTACTCCAGACTTGTTAGATCACGGAGCCTTCCTAGTTAGAAGTGAGCAAGAAGGACCTCATGACCATTTTTGTAGGTTTTCTTGGCACTTATAGATCTGTAGAAAACATACATACAGTTATAAGAAAGGAGCATGGCAGCAAAGTAAAACAATCAATAAAACATTAAGCCCACGTGAATGAGCTTTTGAGGAATTAAAAAATACTCGGGTTTTTGAGAATTAAAAAATAAGCCAGGTTTCTTCTCTTTAATCAAGAGTTTTTCTTTGGTCACTTGTTTTACTGGAATTTTGAGAACATCCTCGGAGGTGGCTGTAAGCTGGAAAATTCTCAGACAAGCTGCATTAAGATCCTGGACTTCTTCTGCTCGCTTTTCAGGGTTGGCCTCGCCCAGCGCGGTCTGCAGCGGGGTGCGGGGTCTCTGTTCCATCGCCGCAGCTCCCGAGGCAGGAGCTGGTGGGGATAAGCTCTTGTTTATGTCTCTGCCTTCCCCGCAGATCAATATCGTAATTTTCATCCGGAAAACTTTTTAAAAAACTTGCCAAAATGCAACTTTTTTTTTTTTGTTTGTTTGTTTGTTTTGTTTCCTGAAAATACAATTCTGGCTGGGTGAGGCTGCTTGTGGATTAGGCTTGGAAGGGTTTTGAATGCAAATAAGCCGCACCAGGAATCTTGTGCTTGGCTCCTTTATTAAAGGAGGAAGGATAGCGGGGAGGCTCTCTGCAGAGCTGCCAGGGCAGTGGCTGGCGGAACCTGGGCCGTGGTCATCTTCCTTAGGTGTGTAAAGCCCTTCTCCTCGAAGGGTGAAGAGAGCTGCTGATCTCCCGTGCGTTTAGAGGGAATGGAAGCGAATAAAACGTTGTTCTGTGATACTGACGCAGGCTGAGGTCGGGGCCCCCAAGAAGCAGTTGTTTTTTTGGGTAAATGTGGTCAGATCAAAGCGCTGGAGAAGAACAAGACATTCAGATGACAGGAGGTCATGGACGTGTTGGAGAATAAGGGGCGATAGTGTTCAGCCCGCAGCTGTGGTTAGCTCTGAAGGTAGCTCTCGCCGGCGGGTAACGAGCCCGGGCTGGGAGCGAGGGGAGCCCCACCGGCCTCCCAGCGAGGGCAGGAACATTGCGGAGCTCTGTGCTTTCAGCACAGCCCGTACAGAGCCGGCTCACACGCTGCCGAGCCCTGTCATCTTCTGAGGATGGCGTTCGTGGGGTGAATTGTCCAAAAGTGAGGCCCTAACGGGGATTTTTCCCAGCGCAGAGGAGGAGAAAATTAAAAACCAGCAAGCTTTTGCTGGGAGCTCCAAGCAGTGACAAGGCACCTGATGCTTAAGGAGCGTGGCTGAAATCTCGTCTCTTCCTGGGAGGGACTGGGGTAGGAAGGAGACTTTTTTTTGCGGAATGAAATTTCAGGACAGATCTTTCTGGTATTAAAAAACCACGTCAGGCTCCGTCGTGCTTTCAGCCGGCACGGAGGATGCTCAGAGCTGCTGGGTGGCCTGACTGTCGTAGCTGTCGCTTCCAGACACCAAACCTGGTTCATGAGGAGCCTGGCAAACAACTGTGTGCGGTAACCAAAGGTGGCGAGCACCTGGAACACACCCGCTTTACGTTTGCGCTCTATGGTGTGTGAAGGCCAAACACAAACCCCCCCAGTTCTGCTCCCAGGGCTGGGGCAGAGCAGCCGCAGGCAGTCTGGGGGAGGAGGTGAGAGACTGACAGAGAAGCCTATCGTGTATGAACTCCAAAAAACAACTGTGAATAATCACAATGAGTGTTACTTATCATTTGTAGGAAGTTAAGGATTGATATGTGGCATATGGAAGGATAAAAAAATACCTGCATGGTTGGAGCTGCTGCCCACCTCCTCCTGGAGAGGAGCAACTGAACAGCTTTTCAAACGCAGCTAAAGGAGGACTGTAATAACAGAATGGTTTCTGTTAGGAGAAATCATCCTTACTTTGCTATAAATTACAGAACACAACCACCACCTCAAAAAAAAAAAAAATCTGACTTGAGCAAAAACAATTCCAGGAGACAGCTAACAGTGCTGCCTCGGCGCGATAACGAGCCATGATCTCAGCGAGGAAGCTGAGGGGGAGACGCTTCACCAGCACCAGAGGGTTTTTTTTTTTCCATCAGAGAGAAGAATTTCAACAGAAGGCAAAGGGGGATGAGGTGGGATACTAGAAACTGTAAACCAGAGAGAGCCAATAATTGCTTCAGGGCATTAAAAGAACGGAATTGGTGCTGGGACGAGTGCATTCAGTGTTTTGTTGGGAAACCCACCCATGGTGGGAGCAGGGATTTGTGTTTCAGGTGTCCGACTGTCCAGCCTCCACTGGAGGCAGGTTTAAGTTTCACCCGTCGTTTCAAACTGCTGTGAGTTTTGTGCCGCATTCGTCCCTGCGCCCATTGGCATTTTTTTCTGGTTGTCTATTAAGCCTGTGAGCTTGCCTTGATCCCCGCGTCACCAAGAGTGATCCATCGCCTGACACAAAACTGTCCATGATGAGCTCAGGAACGAAACAGCAAACCCACAATGACCTGATGTGGCTGGTTCATCTCCTCCCCATCTTGCATCTCACTTTTATGTCTTGCTTTATTCTTGATTTCCTTGAAGTAGAACCTGTTTTCTTTGTCACTTGACTACTTGGCGTTTCCCGAGAGGTGCTAGTCCTTGGCTGGGTTTCCTGGGTGCTAGGACAGGACACTGAGGAATGCTGAAGGAGCTCCTTGCTAGAAATACAGTTATTTTTTGTGAGGCAAGCATGAAGTGCTGAAGACAGAAACAAGATGTTCTGGGTCTGTTCAGTGGTTACGCTGCTTATTGTGTAGGCATTTACAGTTGTGTGAGGAGCTGGGGGCAAGGCGGGCATTGTGTCTGCTGGTTTTCAAACTCTCTGCAGGATGATAAATGAGTGAACCGAGCTCAGCAGGTAGCAGACTGATCTTGCGGTGAGTGCATCAGGATGAGGGAAATTAAGTAAGGAAGAAATGGAGAGACTAGCGTGCAGCCTTCCCTTAGGTGCAGAGAGATAACTCAGTCCTGCTTGGTTTATCCCTGCCTTCTGAACTTGCGTTTGAAAACCATTTACCATTTTGTACATCTCTTTCCAGAAACATGATCCTAAATATGCTGAAACATGCACCATTTACAAAGTGCCACTATTAAATTCCAGTGCGGATGAAGAGTGAAGAACACAAATACCCAGTCTCGAGTGAGGTACCTTAGCATGTTACTTGCTGACACAAGTAGTCGTTTTACCTAATTAAAACGTTAATACAGGTGCTTCAGAAAGGAGAGGGCTTCTTAAGTTTGGGTAGTTGGCTCATGAGAGAAGGGTGGGCTGTAGTCTAAAGGATTTAGGTCCATTTCTGACCCGAGAACAGATGAGCTCTGAGTGCTTGAGCAACTGGCTTCATCATCTCAATCCATCAGTTCCCATCCCCAAAACGGAGAAACCAGACTTTGTTTTGAGGTGGTGGAAGGCTGGCAGCATCCCCAGCACCCTGTGTACAGAGCCTGGTGCTCCAAGAGTTCTGTCCAGTAAAAAAAGTAATGATTATCCCCTGAAGCTCCCGAGTTAAGTGCTTGTGAAGGTCACTGCTTTAGAGGTGACACGGCGCGAGGCTGTGGGTTCGCAGCGAGGTGCTGTGTCCCTGCAATGTGAGGCAGTTAAAGCTGTAGAGCTGTAATCTAAAAGACTTTCTATGAGTTTTGTGAAAAAATAAATGTACTGTCCAACCACAGCGCTCGTTTTTCCAAATGAAATAATTTGTCTTTAAAATGCTTTTTTTTTCTCCTACTTATTCAAGTGGAGCCAAAGGCCTGAGTCTGCCGTCAGGATTAGCAGCCAGTACAATTTCAATTTATAAATGAAGCCCTTTTTGATTTGCAAATAAAAAGCATCTGAAACCACTAACCAACTTGGCTTTCTTCTTTGTGCCTATAAAAATGTCTGAACCATTTGTTTTTTAAATTTTCTAACTGTAAAATGTGCTCCTATGAGCAAATATATCCAAGTTTCAATTGGAAGAGAACTCTCTTTTTGATGAGAGGAGTTAAAAAAATCCTCACCTTTGCAAGGAAACTCAGAGCAGTGATCCACTAGAAGTTGGCTAACAAAGAATTTATTTTTAAAATAGCCACCCTTACCCCGGAGCTGCACCTGCGTTAGCGACACGGAGGGCTAGCTGTACGCGGATCCAAAAACTCAGGTGCAAAACCGTGGCGCGAGCTATGCAAGGAGTTTTCACATGGATTTCAGTGGGATTGGGATTTCGGTACGCTGAGCTCATCCAGGATGTCTGGCAGGCCTGGGCATCTCGAGAGGAAGCGTTTCACCAGAGCCATTGGACCTGGGGTGATGCTGGCAGAAATACCCCAGGGCTGGCTTTTCTTACCGTGTTTCTTTGGCTGTGGTCACCTGCGGAGGCACTGGAAAACACTAGAAATACTGACTCAGAGCAAAGCGATCGCGGTCGGGTTGCAAGCTGATCGGCAAAGCGCTGTGCTGGTGTCAGAGAGCTCACGGGGGACACGCCAGGCAGGGCTGTGTCTGTGTAGGGGAATTTGCTGGCACGGGCATGGCTGTCCCTTCGCACCTTTCCTCTGCCTGCATCTACGCAGGTAGTGCAGGAATATTTTTGTCCCCTTGGTTTCATAGCAACACAAGGGGGTAACTGCTTTTTAAGCGCTACCAAGTTGGTTTGGGCTGGGGCTGCGGTGCGAGTTCGGGATGAGTCCTCTTTGGGGTTTTGCTTTTCTTTGAGTTGTAAAGTTGTAAGTAGTTACCCCTTTTCCCAGGCCCAATTTCCTAATTTCTTAAAAAACCCCATTGAAAAGTGGTTTCCGCTGACGAAAGCCGAATGTTGCTGTGCCAGGCAAAACACTTGAACCAGTCAGAGAGAAACAAATGGAAAGTGGTGCTTTGCTTGTTTGTGTTTTTGCAGTTTGTATCTTTCCCATTTGTATCTTTCCTGTTTGTATTTTCTTAGTTTGTATCTCTTCTGTTTGTATTTTTCTAGTTTGTATCTTTTCTGTTTGTATTTTTCTGGCTTGTATCTTTTCTGTTTGTATTTTTCTATGTTGTATCTTTTTTTTTACAGTGTATCTTTTCTGTTTGTATTTTTCTATGTTGTATCTTTTTTTTTACAGTGTATCTTTTCTGTTTGTATTTTTCTATGTTGTATCTTTTTTTTTACAGTGTATCTTTTCTGTTTGTATTTTTCTATGTTGTATCTTTTTTTTTACAGTGTATCTTTTCTGTTTGTATTTTTCTATGTTGTATCTTTTTTTTTACAGTGTATCTTTTCTGTTTGTATTTTTCTAGTTGGTACCTTTTTAGTTTGCATCTTCCCAGTTTGCTCCTGTCTCTCCGGCCCCTTTTCCGCACTGGTTCATCCCTTTGGCTGTTTGCACGGCAGGGAAGCGTTGTTCCAAACCACAGTGGATGAGTGGAAGGGCCCGAAGTCTCTAGAACCCCCCCAGACCCCCAGTCTATAGAACCCCCCCCAGACCTGCAGTATA